>VYZX01020739.1:187897-235678 GCA_013401335.1 Brachypteracias leptosomus | reverse complement strand
CGGGGGGCGGCCGCAGCCGCTCGCCCTCCGCCATTCATTCGGCCGCAGGCGGCGGCTGCTGCTGCTGCTGCTTCTGCAGCTCCTTCAGTTCCTCCGGCTCCTCCTTCAGCTCCTTCCCGCCCGGCCGAGCCCCGCAGAGCCGGGGGGCAGCGCCCCGCGCCCCGCCATGGCCGACCCGGCCGTCAACGCCCACCTGGAGGGCATCATCTCCGACTTCGAAGGTGGGTGGCCCCAGGGATGGGTAGCGGGGGGGGGGTGTGAAGCCCGGGGGTGTGTAGGGGTTGCTGCTTTTTGGGCTAAACTGGGGAAAAAAGCTGAAGAAGTTGCTGCCGGGCTGGGCAGTGCGGAGCCGCCCGCTCCCCTCGCAGGCACCGTCCCGGGCTGGGGGGGACGCGACGGAGCGGGGCTGAGCCCCCTGCCCGGGTCTGGCTGCCCCGCGGCTCTCCCCGGCGTACCCGGCCTCTACCGGGGCCTCGCCCGGGCGGACAGGGCTGGGGGAGCGGGGGCCCGGGGGGGGGACAGCCCAGCCCGCATCCCCCTCAGCCGCCGAGCCGGGGGTTGTCGGTGCCGTGTCTTTTGTTTCGGAGCTGCCTTGAGCCCGGGTGTTATCAGCGCCCCCAGTATCTTACGGGATGTTTTTCTTTTCCTGCCTTTCCCAAGTTGGTTTGTGTCGGTTTTTAGATGCAAACACATCCCTGACACGGTTAAAAGTCTATAAAACCTCCGGCCCTTCTGTCGATTCGCCCGATTTTGGATGCAGACGCAGCCCTAAAGTAGCTGGGAGGGGGGGATAATGAACCCGTTTCCAAGATGTCCATAGCGGGAGCTGCCCGCCCTGGAAAGCTCTGCAGTTGTCCCATGGCAGAGCTCCAGCTGCCCGATAGCGTTGCCTTGCTCTTAGATGGAGGATCTCCTTGCAGTCCCCCTCCTTGCAATCCCTTTGGTGTGTGGACGGGGTTGTCTTCTCCCCGGGCGCCTGTGGCTGGTGTGTTGGCTTTTTCTGGCAAGAAAGTAAGCTAATGGAGAAGTTTGCTGCTGCCAGATGGGTATGAGAGTTAAAGCCAGGCAGAAGAAGGGTGGAGGGGTTTTGCTTGAAGCCGACGTTGAGAGATCGGCTTTGGGGAGCTCATCTTCCTGAGCAGGGTTTTGGAAGAGCAGCTCCGTCCCTCCGCAATCGCATCCTGGCAGCGACCCAAGCTCAGCTTCGTGCAGCGGTTTCTAGAAAAAAAACAACCAAGAAGCAGCGGAGATCTGGGGGCCGCGGTGAAAGCTTATCCAGGGGCTGTGTGTGTACAGCCATAGGCTGAGAGGACTTCACCGCCTCCTGCTGAATCCAGCCTCGCCTTCGGGAAGGAGCCGCTGGTGTTTTTCCTGCTGGGTAGCTGAGGAAGCTGAGAGCACAAGGGTTCCTCTTCCAGGTCAGGCAGGAAACGGGTGGCAGAGCTGGGGTCCCTGCAACTCTCCTTCTCAAGTTTACCCATGGCCATGTCCTCTTTTTCCAGCCCTTGGGCTTTTGTCAGCTAAAGTTGGGGGTGGAGGACATAGCAGGAGGCTGAGGGAAGTCACGTCCTTCAGGAAGGTTGGGACTAAGAAGTGTTGGGACACAGCGGCTGGAACACACCATCAGTTTGGCACTCGGGGTTCAACGGTGCCTTTGTAACTGTCCTTTGGGAACTCAAGAGCTTCCCCACCGCAGGGCTCCGGGTGCTGATGTAATTACAGCCTTTCCCCTTGCCTGCCCTGCTTGCATTTAAATCTCTGAAGAATGAGTAATTCTCTACTTGGATATGATAAAGGCTGTGCTGTGAGCCCCGGGGCTGCTTTTTCAGGCTGTGTGTGCTCCTCGGTGGCACCGAGCCGCTCTGCACTGCGATTTTTTTCTTTTTTTTTTCTCCAGTCCATAGAGTGCTTTTATAGTTTCTGCCTGTGCAGAGGGAGAGGCAGGAGAAAGCTCTGTGCATCTGCAGCCAAAAGGTCTGGCCTTGCCCTTGAGCAGGGATCCGGGCTACTGTTTCACAACTTAATTAGCTTTCTGGGTTGCATAGCAGCTTCCCAAGAACAAGGCAATTAATTTCTGGCCTTTAGGGCAGGAGATGCAGCGTTTGTGTCTGCTGGGTGGGTATCTCAGTCCCAGGCAGCCCGTGGCCAAGCAGGAAAGATCAGCCAAAAATACCGTGGAGCAGAAACACCAGATCACCCAGCAGAGTCCTCTTTGTTCTGGCCAGTCACACGCTGCCTGCCCTCCCGAAGCACCCTGGTTGTCCCTGCCTGCTTTTCTCATAGCATCCCTGCCTGCTTTCCTCATAGCATCCCTGCCTGGCACAGGATGGACAGGTTTAATGTACCTGCTGGGTTGCAGAAGTTGCTGGTGTGGGAGCTGCCAGCCTCCATCAGCCCAAAGAGGATGCAAAGACCCTTTGGAGGGGGAAGGAGTGTGAGATATTTAATTTCAAAATGAAAGCAACATGTGAGAGGGAAACAGCACAGCAGAGTGTGTTCTTCCTTGTGTGTGGTGGTGTGATGAGGATGGTCACATCCAGGCAGCAGTACCTGTGTGCATCCCACACCGAGGCAGCGGGTCCTGCAGGGAGGGCACTAATCCCTGGCAAGATTGACTGGCAAGAGCTTCTTCATCTCTAATAGGGGAGAGCATTATTAGGTCTGTGGTTTTCCAGGAGTTACAGAGCACAATAGCTCTGCCCCTGGGTTTATAGATTTTGGCAGGTTTTTGGAAGTGTGGCTGGCTCAGCCGTGGTTGTGGCCATGCTTCCCAAGCTCACCTGTGCCCCAGAGGGAGTTGTGGGTTGGTCAGCTCCCCAGAGTCTCAGCCATTGACCCCTGAGTGACAGGAAAAGGAACCTGTAGCAGTAAATCAATCCAGGGGGTAGGACGCTTGTGCAGCGTGTTAACATTGTGTAAACCCCAAACCATCCTGATCCTGTTCAGGTTGAGTGATTTGGGAGAGTAAATACCTACAATGTTTGACTGTGGGGAGGGGCAGATGGTCCTGCTTGCAGCTTTGGTTGATTGTGATGATGCCCAAAGAGATCTCCACTCCAAAGATGGGGCCACGAAGATGATTAAGGGGCTGGAGCACCTCCCCTGTGAGAACAGGCTGAGAGAGTTGGGGTTGTTCAGCCTAGAGAAGAAAAGGCTCTGGAAAGGTCTTGCAGTACTTAAAGGAGGCCTCCAGGAAAGCTGGGAAGGGACCCTTTATCAGGGAGTGTAGTGATAGTGTGAGGGGTAACGGTTTCAAACTGAAAGAGGGTAGAGTTAGATTAGATACTAGGAAGAAACTCTTCACTGTGAGGGTGGTGAGACACTGGAACAGGTTGTCTAGGGAGGCTGTGGTTGCACCTTCCCTGGAAGTGTTTGAGATCAGGCTGGATGGGGCTCTGAGCAACCCGGTCTAGTGGGAGGTGTCCTTGCCCATGGCAGGGGGATTGGAACTGGATGATCTTTAAGACCCCTTCCAACCCAAACCATTCTGTGATTCAATGAACTCCACAATGTGGTACTTGTCTCCTTGCTAAGGATTTAAAGCAGATGATCTACTGCCTGAAGAAGAGATCTTCTCCAGCCCCTCATCCCAGTGGGATGTGGCTGCAGCTGAGCAGAATCCCAGGGGTATCCAAGGCATATTTTTGCTGGCAAACACCAATGATGAGTTGGCAGCAGTGATGCTGAGCACTCTTTGCCTTTGCCAGTGCTGTCAGTCAACACCAGATTCATTTCCTCATAATGTTGGAACACAAAATGTCACAGTGGGTGCGAGCTGTGAATGATGGTAAATGCTGAGTGGGGCAGAAACCATGAGGCAGACTTTGATGTGATGGTTCTTAATTTACCCATTCCTGGTAGCCCAGCTCCCTCGGGCAGCACGTGCTTGCTGCTGGGTGAGCCTCGGCAGTGCTGTGGTCTGGTTGTGCACAGTGTGGAGCTGGGCACTGAGGGCAGGGAGCCTCCAGCCCTGCCAGGACACGTCAGTGCTCATAGGGAGGCTTCTCTGGGTTTTGGGGGGATTTTTTTCTTCCCCACTATTGGACACTCTCCTTACAGACACATACTTCTTGCACCACCCAATGCAGGATATTTCTAGTATTTCGGCCACAGACCTTGTCTTGATGAGGTAGTGACTTGTACTAAACTATCTCCTGGTTTTAGGGGTCATTAAAGACAAAAAACCATCCGCGGGGTTGTTTTCAGGAGGGAGCCGTCTTAGGAACAGGCTTTTCTATGTGCATGAACCTCGTGGGCTCATCCTTAAAACTTACTTGAGCAGATGCCCAGGATGTCTTGGGGACACGTGGCCGTGGTGTGTCCCTCGGGCTGCTCGGGGCTGACGTGTCTGCTGCCTGCTGCCATGGGGAGCAGCTGCTGCCCGCCTGCTGCCGAGGCTGGGACTCAACCCTGCTGCTAATATTAGCAGGAACGTGCCAGAGGGATGGTCACAATGTTATGTGGGTGATGCAGCTTGAATTCAGTATGGTGAAGAGCCCCGTAGAAGGGATGTGCTTTGTATTTGTGTAAACATCTCACTTGGATTCAAGGTCTCTCCTGTAAGCTCTGCCTAAGGGTTTGCAGGATGAGCACTCATCTGGGCTTATGCTCATGGGAGAGGGCTGGGAGGCTGGGTCTGGGACAATCGGTCCCATGTGTGTGGAGGTTCAATGCCTGGAAAAGGAAATGCAGAAAGATCTTTCAGATGATATCTCAGATCTTCTCAACCCTAGGAGTGGAGCAAAGCTCTGAACATCAATTGTTGGGTTTCCTGGGCTGTCCCTAAATAATTACACTTCAACTAGACTCTTAGATGTGGCGCTTTGGGATATGGTCTAGGGGTCAGGGAGATGTTGGGATGAAGGTTGGACGTGATGATCATAGAGGTCTTTTCCAACCTAAACGATTCTATGATTCTGGTGCTCTTCATCATCAGCCCAGTGTGGGTAGAGCCAGTGCCACTCTCCCAGCTGACTGATGTAGCATGTTGCTCCAAGACACCAAGTCACCTCAGATATCCTCAAAGATGAGCTTTGCAGGTACTTCAGAGAGTTTTCTTTCTTTTTCCAGTCTTCCTATCTACATTTCTCAATCTGAGATGAAAGGATGGGGTGGATGGGAGTTTTCCACCAGATCAGTGTGTGGTGGGAGAGGCAGGAGGCAGGGGAAGGTGCCTTTGGGAAGACAGGAGTTGTCTTCCCAGCAGAAGTTGTATTTTCCCCTACAGAACTGGCCTTTCATGCACAGACTGGAAAATTCTCATCTGCCCGATTACAAAGGCGGAGATCTGCTGCTGGGTTGGGGTGTTTTTTTTTTCCCTATGTATATTTAGTTCCTTGGGAGTAAAAAGGTTGTGAGGGAGTGGGAAAGGGAAGAACAGGACGTGGATCTCTCTGTCCACGTGAGCTGGGCTCTGGGGATAGCCTCTGGCCCTGGGTAGGATGTAGGATCATCCAAAGGTCGTTGTTTATAGTCATCTCATGCAAGGAGGGCTGGGCTGCGTGTCCTTGGAGATGGGCAACCACCGCAGCATGGAGCAGAGTGTCCTTGGCTCTGAGTCAGCGTGGAGGGTTTCCAGTGTTGGCTGGTAGGGGTGAGCTCTTGCTGTCCATTTGAGATCAGTCTGGGGTGCAAAGTGAGCACAGTGTCGTGCTAATCATAAAGAAACCTTTCAAAAGTGGCTGGATGGGAAGGGACAGAGAGAGGATGAGTCTTTACAATGAGGTCAGGGCAGCTACTTTGGCTGTACACGTGTCCTGCTGGTGCCTGGACGTAAGTCAAGGTTTGGAGCATGTACACCATGCTGGCTCTTCCAAGTCCTCATTGATCCTTGGGATCTCTGTAACATCTTTCCCTTAGTAAGAGGCTTGCCTAGAATACAATTATTCTCCTGCTTTATTCTTTGCTCATTGCCTGTTGATGGTTCATGGCAGTCAAGTGAGTAGGAAGCACCTCTAGAACATGTTGGGTCAGGTCAAATACATTTGAGTGACCATGTCTACATCTCTTGGCCAATACGTGCCAGCAAACCTGCTGCTGAGTGAGAGCCCTGGCACCTCTGGATGTCCTGTGGCCACACTGTCTGGATGCTGGTTTATTTTCTCTTCTGCAGCCCTTCCTTGTAGGGAGCTGCTCAGCCTGTTTTCCCAGGAGCCAGGACCCAGACTGCAGCCACAAAAGCCTGGACTGGGACTTGTCATAAATCCAAAGACAATAATGGAGACTTTTCAGAGCCCATAATCACTTCAGATATTCATGCTTCTGATGCTGATATTTAAGACAATGTCTTTCTGCAGGACCATTGACAGGCTCTTTCCTTCTCCCAGCCTCCCTTCCCCCTTCTGCTGCAGTGAGCTCTGGCACCTCCTTGGTCTGTAGAGGTGGAACATGGAGGCAACCAGCCAAGTGACCCTAAATCATGGCTAAGCTTGTTTGAAGCCTGTAAAATGAGTTGATGGGTCTGAGTCCAGTTCCTGATGGGAATGGGCCTGTTTGGTGGGAGTCAGGGTCCATCAGAGGAGCTCTTTGTGGGACAGGGGTGGGCTGTCATACCCTTCAGCATGGGGTTAGGGTTGTGTCCTGGCCACCTCTCATTTCATAGCTCCAGGGGTACCGTTTTGCTCCATCTGCATTACTCTTGGAGGCATCAGCAGTTTGCACCCACCAGCTGTGCTGATGCAGGAGACCTCTCCTCATCCTGCTGTGCAAATGGTGCTGGTGAGGAGCAGCCCTTGGGCAATGAAGGGCTTTTTTTGTTACCTTCAACTTATTCTGAAAAGCTGCCCCCAGATTGATGAGAATTCTTATCTCCTGATGGCCATGACTCAGGCTTTTACCTTGATTGCTTTTGTGAGCTTGCTGGATGGAGCTCAACACTTGGCTCCCCTGGAGACACCTTTGGAGCAGTGATCCAGGTGCAGGGTCCATCCAAAATGGCTCTTGGCTGGTTTGTGTGCCAAAAGGTGAGACATCATGTGTGTTGGGACAGTCTGTCCCTCTACATCCTCCCAGCACTGCAGCAGATGCCCTGTTGCTGGCACTCAAGTTAGGGCAAGTTGGGGTGAGGTGCCAACCTGTTCCCTGGGTGTAGGCACCACTGATGTCAGACAGTCTCCCGTTGATTGCAGGGCAGGGGACATCATGACCATGTTGGTGTGTGCCACCACCCTCCCAGTAGGTGAGATGACAGTCTGAGGAGGCATCAGAAAATCGTAGAGCTCCTGGTAAACTGGGTGCTCTCCAGCTTGTCCCAGCCCTGGGAGTCATGGCAGGGGTTACTGGTGAGGGCACTGGCACACAGCATAGTGATGGACTGGTTTGGGAGCAGAGAAGCAGCATGGTGAGGACTGGGGGTGGGACTTCAGTCCTTCATCTGGTCTTTGGAAGTGCAAATACGGGGAAATGTGAAAAAGATGGATTTAAAAATTTTTTTTTCTTTATTTAAAAGCATGTTTAGTTCACTATGAAAGAGAAAGAGGGTTCTACTCTCTGCTAGACCCTGGGACATTTGGACAATTGCTCAGGTGCTGGGTGTCCCCTCCAACAGAGACACCAGAGCTGGCTGCAATGGCACCAGCAATCAGCAGGCAGGGCTGGATCCTGGGCCCCTCCTTTTGCCACTTGTACTAGTTTATCTTTTTCTGTAGCTTTTTAACCAGCATGTTGCAACACCACCCATCAGAGTGTCTTCTCAATTGGAGATTTAATCACTTAGTGATTTAATCACCCATTCTCCACCACCCAGGCTGGTCGCCCACCTGAGTCACTCTCCCCATCCCCTGCACAGCTACTGGAATCATAGAATCATTTAGGTAGGAAAAGACCTTTAAAATCATCAAGTCCAACCATTAACCCAGCACTGTCAAGTCACCGCTAACCCATGTCCCTCAGCACCACATCTCCATGGCTTTTAAACCCCTCCAGGGGTGGGGACTCCACCCCCTTGGGCAGCCTGGGCCAGAGCTTGACAACTCTTGCGGGGAAGAAATTTTTCCTAATATCCAACCTAAACCTCCCCTAGCACAACTTGAGGCAGTTTCCTCTTGTCTTATTGATGTTTCTTGGGAGAAGAGCCCGACCCCCCCTGGCTCCAACCTCCTTTTGGGGAGTTGTGGAGAGTGAGAAGGTCTCTCCTGAGCCTCCTTTTCTCCAGGCTGAACAACCCCAGGTCCCTCAGCTGCTCCTCACAAGACTTGTGCTCTAGACCCTTCCAGTCATGGGGATGACATCTGGGTATTTACAGCTTCCTGCACCCAGTGTGGTGCCAGCACTGAATCTGGTAGCACAGGGCACTTGGGTCTGCCAGACCATCTGCATCATACTTTGGCCTTCTGGGTAATAATTTTAAGGCATTTTAGAAATATTAGTGAACCAAACCAAATCTACAGTCTCCTGGGAGGCGCAGAGAAGATTTATTTCTCTCCTTCCTTTGAAAGGAAACTGGAGCAGAGACTGGAGGCAAAAGCCTGTGACAGAGCCAGTAATGCAATCTGCTGGGCTGGATACTCTGTATTTTATGTAATTTTCTGTACAAGTATGAAATGAATATAAGGGCTGTAAAATATACTGGTCTGATCTGGAATCATTTTGCTCAGGGTTAATGGTTATATAAACCAAAATGTAATGGAGAAGCAGAGTTAAAACCTTTCAGAACTGCATTATAGGGACTAGAAAACAGGGATTTTGAATTAATCTGAGTGTGGCTTTTATTTTTTTTTTCTATTCTTAGCTTTGACTTTGCTTCTGCATGTTCATTTCTGGTAAATGAGGGTTTTGCTGCATCGATCTCAGGCTGTTTTGTAGTTTACTGCATGTGAGTGAAAAGCTGTGTGAAAAGCTTTGATTAACATCAGAGCCCTGAACTTTTTATCCCAAATTTCCTCCATACCTCAGCTCTTGCTGCCATTTGCACTGTTCAGGAAGGCACTGAATATTGACAGCACCTTGTCAGCATCATCCTCTACATGTGATTTGTGTCAGACCACACAATCTACTGCAATTCAAACTTCTTTTGAATGCTGTTTGTAAAAAACAGAAAAAGGATTTATTTGTGTATAACCCATTCGTAACCTGACCCGGGATAGTGTGAGAGTCACTGCAACAGCAGATTGTTGTTATTTATATATAGGTGTTTATATGTATGGGTTGCAACAAGGTTGGTTTATTGGTAAAAGAAAAGTGTGAAACCTCCTGGAGCAAACACAGGGAGGGATCCAGCGGCCCTGACTTCTCTCTTCTCATGCTGGGTCACTGGCAGCTTCAGGAAAGGTGCTTTTGAGGTTTCCTGCCTTCATTTCTCCAGGTGCAAGATGGGATCTGAATTTCTTGGGGCTGTTTTGTAGCTGTTTTTGTACTCACAGAGTCCCAGCAGCATGTGTAGCATTCCTTGCTGCCCACACTGCCAGTGAATTCTTCATTGCAGGTTTTTAACCCCACTGAGGGGCTTGATGGTGCAGTTGAGAGAACCTTGGTGAGGATGGGATAGAGATGTCCTGTTGTGGCCCTGAAGCAGGGGGGCTGCTCCCTTCCCCTTCTGCCATGGGACCTTTAGGTTTAATATGCAGGGTATATACACCCTACAGATACATGAAGAACATCCTACTTGTCCCTGTAACTGAGCCTTTAGCTCACTAAAACACATCCAGCTCTCTTATGGATGGTGGCAGCTGGATGGCATCATGGATGGTAGGTTCAGATGAGCCCAGCCCAGGTGACCCCTCGGTGACGTGGGTGAACGCACTTGAGTTGGGCCAGAAAACCACTGTGAACATCCTGGTGACAGGGGTCTGGGAATCTTTAAGGGCTGTGAGCAGTTAATGCTGTGTTGGGTTTCCAAGGGCTCCTTGAAAGATGAGACCTGTAGCCTCCCCCTCTTTCCTCCCCGGGAACAGGAGGTGACCATCTGGTAGCAGTTTAGGGAGAGCCAGCGCTCAAACGGGACCATTGTATCGTGTGGAATAACGGGGCGCCTGCCTGCCCTGCTCCCATAAGGCTCTTATGTGTCCAAGAACCCAGGGAAAGCTTTCTGTGCTTAAGCAAGCAAGCAAACGTAACCCCTGGGTTAGGGAGAGCACGGGAGGGGCAGAGGATGTTTAATGGGAAGCAGTTGGGAGCTGTGGCCCTGGTACAGCCCGAGGCTCCGGTTGCAGAGCGGGTCCCGGAGGAGCCAGCATCCCTCTCTGTTTATTTTGGTCTCCTCCTGAGCTCTGTGCATAGAGGTTTCCTTGTATAAAGCACCCCCTTGGCTGTTACTTGGGTATTCTGTTTAAAAAGGGAAGAAAGATGGAGCAGATGTTTCCTTGTTGACCCCCAACTCGGGGTCCCACTGGGTGCCCAGAACTGAGCTGCAGAGTGGGATGAGCTGGAGTGGACAATGTCCTGAGTAACCCTGGGGCTTCCATCCAGGAGATGCAGAGCCCTTGGACAGGAGCCAGAGACCTTCACGGCATCTAGGCAGCCTTGGCTTGGCTGGGACCCCCAAGGAGGGACTCACCTTCTGTGAGAGGAGTGTGTAGATAGGAGGTCCTGGCCATGCCACTTGCTTCTGGCTTCTCTGGAAAAATCTTGGCTTGTTGTATGAGCTGCTGGGTCTTGAACCAGACCTCTGCCCTCTCTTCCCAACTTGCAAGATCCCTAAAGAGCAGCTTTAACTGGTGGTGTGTGACCTACTGGTGTCTGGCCATGGGGTGACCGGGAGGATGCAGACATCCCCAGCACCATGGCGTAATAGCAAGTACAGAAAAAATAAAGACCCACAAATAGTGCTTGCTTGGGGAAGCTTTGAGCTGAGGTTGAAGACATACATTTCTTCTCCCAAAGCACCTGCCTGGCCAGGACCACATTTGGGTCAAGTCTGTGGGTTTGTAGGAGTTGCTGCCATGGTGCACAGCCAGTGGAGCTGCCTGTGTTAGGTGCCATCTCAGGAAACCTGTACCTCCCTCATCTGCCAGGATTAATAGTGGTATTTTTTAAAGCTGTATGATGCTGAGCAAAATATCGTGACCTCGAGAGACTTGCAAAGGTCTGGTACCCAAAGGGCTCCCAGCCCAGGTGTGATGGTTGTGAGCAGATACTGGAAGTTGCATCTGAAAGGAAGCACCTGGAAATCTCATTTTAGGGAATTTTGGGGCTTTCCTGGGGGTGGGAAGGGAGTTGCTGCCTTCAACTATGGTGGGTTGAGCCAGAGCTGCCTGAATTGGTTTGGAATCGGTTAAAAGGAAGCATGTGTTGATAGAAACGTCACTTTGTGCTCCTGCCTCTCACACCTCCAGAGGAAGAGGAGGAAGGGCGATGCTCGGCACCTCCGCCTCTTTCCCTGCCAGCTGCCTCCAACACCAGCCAGCCCATCGAGTGCTGCTGGTGGGGCTGGGGAAGCCTTGCTAGTGCTGGAAAATATCATGGTGGGGATAACCCTGCAGCGTGGGCATCCCGGACCCTGCTCAGGGCAGGGACATGTGGACCTGAAGCCCTGTGGGCACCCAGAGCATTAGCCATGGCTGCTGGTGTGGGACCCCAGCACTGGGGTGGGAGCAGGATGTGTGTCCCCAGTGCTGCTCTGCCTCCAGCTCCTCTTGCTGTGACCAATACACCAACTTCCCTGCAGGAAGCCGGGAGGAGGATCATCTGGAGCAGAGGCTGTTTACTTTCCTTTCTTGGCTCCGGGCAGGACAGGCTATTTTTAAGCTTTTTCTCTTTTTTTGAGAGTTGTTTTGCTTCCTGAGGTCCTTCTCTCCTCTCTGTGCAAGGAGCAGCAGAGAGGCGATGCTGAGCAGGGGAGCTCCAGCCGTGCTTGGTCCTACCGAGGGCCATGGTTGCTGAAGGTGGCATCCCTGAGGATCACATTCCTGGCAGTGGGTCTCTGTGTCAGAGGTGGAAACACAAACCCTGTTGCCCACAGGCTCTCTCCTTTCTCATATGTGGGATGTCTGACCTATTTCAGACCACCCTGGACTCAAAGCAGCGACCAAATGTGCCAGCAGGACAAGCTGGGTATGAAAATCCCTGTGCAACAACAGACATGAGTGGGAATGCTCTCAGGCTGTCCCCAGGCAAATCAGTGGCACTGCTGGGGAGGGATCCCACTGGGACCTGGAGATCCTTGTGATTTTGCTGTCTGAGACTGTGCTGAGCCATTTCTAACCCTGTCCTGGGGTGATGGTTCCTTGCCATGACCCTTGGTACCTTCTTACTGGCTATCAGGACAGCAGCACTGGCATAGGAGGTGTTCCTTTGGATGGCTTGAGTCTCCTGTGAGTGTAATCATGGTTTTGCAGCTTTTCCTTAGGCTTTTTGAACCTTTTTGTGTCTGGGCTTTGACCTTTTTCTCCTGCAGCAGCAGGGCCCAGAAAGACCTGGAGAAAAGCCATTTTGGGGTGTTGTATTCAGTCGAGGCCTTCAATAAGGGCAGGGGATTGCTATGCTCCAGAAAGACCATGCTGGTGGTATTGGGAGAGTTTACTCCAGGCTTGGGGCACTTTGAGGGGTTTGAAGTCAAAAGAAAGGGCCATGTGCAGCAGCTCCAGCATTGCCATCAAGTGACCCACCACCCAGTCACTGCTGTCACCATTTCTTTGGCAGTAGTGAGTGGCAGGAGAACTCAAATGAGCTGAGATGATGGAAGCGGTTCATGCAGTGCACCCTGGAGGTCAGCAGGGCTGTTTGTATCCAAAGCTCATTATTGGGTCAAAAAGAAATCTCCAAACCACTTGGTGTTGAGAAATTTCCAGGGGGATGTTCATTAAGATGCTTGCCAGTGTTTCCTTTGCTGTTGGGTTCCTTGAGAGCATTGACTTTCAAACTGTTCCTCCAGACATCTGTCATGAGGTTATTAGGCTGCTTTGTTGGAGGGGATAAATGGAAGCTGAGCTGGCTGCCTAGAGGAGTGAGGAGCAGGTTTTAAAAGCCTGATGTGGACAAAACTAATATCTCATCCACCAGGGAAAGGCTCCCATTGGGGTGTCCCTTCCTCTCCCTTTGTTTTCCTGCAAAATGCAAACTGGGCTTGACTGGTGCATTGTTTTAAACATGGGATGTTGGGGAAAAAGTAGCTAAAATGTTCTTTTCTGGATTAAGAGTATAATGGAGAAGGAAGATGGTAGAAAAGTCTGTGCAGGAAAGTCTCAGCTCCAGCTCAGTTTTAGAGACTTGAGGGTTATGGACACATGGGAGCAGCTCTAAAGTGTGGGACTTTTTTTGGATTAATTGTTCTGGGGGTAGTGAGAACTGAGGCTTAGATGCAGACCTGCAGTGGACGAGATGTACCGAGCACAGACCATGGTGCTGTTTCCATCAGGTGGATATTGAGGGTGAATCACCCTGTGCATCCCCCCTGCCCACACCAGCCAGGACCCCCTTCCTGGGAGCCCATCCCTGGTACCCGTCACTTTCTGGTGGTTCCTGTACAGGGGTCTGGACACCTGGGGGATGTGGATGTAGATGTGTCTGTGCCCACATCTGTCTGTCCCTGTGCTTTTGCTGGTCACTAATATGGAACATCCTGGGGACGCTTCAGGACCCAACCTCTACAGAGCCCGTTCTGGCTGGGTTTGCAGCCTGGCATTCAATTTTAACAGGTTTTGGGTATTCTCCCCAAAACAGGGAAAGCAGCCCGGAGGCTGTATCCTAACCCTTTAACCCCCCTGTGCCTCCCCATTGCCTGACTTGTCCCGCACATGAACCCCAGCTCTGAGGGTCTCACTTTCCTCACCATCTCCTTTGGGACCCCTCGGAGCTGCTGCCACAGATGGGGCCATCACTGTCCCCAGCCCTTGCTGCCCAGGATGGAGACAACCACATCTGCTCCTGCCTGGAGCTGGGGTGGCCAGTGGCAGCAGCTGCGTTTGTGATCCTGGCAGAGCTGCCACGTGGATGGTCCCACCAGCTGGACCCAGCCGTGCCAGGTGGCTCCTCTCTGGCAAACTGATGTGTCCAAGGGATGGAGGGTCCCCAGATCCTCTGACCTTACCCCACTGGGGTTGGAGCAGCAATGTGGAGCAGAGGAGGTGCTTCCTGCCTCCTGGCTCTTCTCCAGCTCCACCCCAGGGGTGGCCAGAGGTGGGTGGACACCCTGGGATGAGAAAAGGCTGTTCTCCAGTCTCTCCCCCTTCTCCTGACATCCTGTGTGATCTCAGGCACAGCTTTTTAAAGGCCAAGTCTCACTGATATGATCCTGTTGATGTGAAGGTTGGGTGCACTCATTACTGCTGCTGGTCGTTAGCAGCGTGGCTGTCATCGCGTGAGGCTGTCACCACACTGGCTCAGCCTCGCTTCATGTGGGCTCCTTTGGGACCCTGGAGCTAAGCCTCACCCTGCCTTGGCCCCGTTCCTGCCTGGGTGCTGCAGGGCACGGGCAGCCCCTGGGGTTTGGATGGGATCCAGCAGCAGTTCTCTTCATTTTCTCCCCTTATCAGGAAATTCAGCCTTTTGTTTCCACCTGACTGGCTCCTGTGCAGGGCAGGGGAACTGATGGGTTTAGAGGCATCTGCTTCTTTAGAGAGGACTGGCTGGAGTGGGGTGGGAAGGACTGTGTGGGGGACACGTAGATGTCCTGGCATGAGTCAGGACATGGTTAGGCAGCTACTGGCCCTTGACTGCCTGGTTGGTATCATCGTTCCACAGGTGGAGGTTTCCTTTGGTGATGCTTTGTGCCTCTGAGCTGAGGGCTTGGCACCAGCATCCATCAGGTTTCCTTAGACACTGGCTGGGGGGGGTTGGAGGTTTCATTTTGATGTAGCCTGCCTGGCCAGGGAGCTCTGTGTGCTGAGGGGGACCCGTGTGATGGGCAGAGCTGAACAACAGACACTTGCCTGGGTGCTGCTCTGCTGTGTGGGGTGACCTCTGAGTCTGCTCTGCTGCAGCTGAGAGCCTGGGGACAGATCCTGTGCAGTGCTGGGGCTCGAGGGAGGCAGGACCACTGCCTCTTCAAGCATAAACCCTAACATGCAATCTGATGTTACATCCATCTCTCTTTGCCTCCTAACTTCCCCATCGGTAAAATGAGGGTGTTTAGATTTTAGGGTGTCCCCAAGGCCTCCCAGTTGGCCCCTTCCTTCTGTCAAGGTCTCAAATCGATGCTTTCAAAGCACTTCAGTCTTTGTCTTGGGTGATCTCTAGGTTTGTTTTTAAGGATATGAGTGTCTGTGGCTGCCACCTCTGGTTTTCTTGCTGCGTTTACATGGATTTGGAGTTCTCCTGGGATTGTTTTCCTGTTCCCAGCTTGGCTTTTGCTGGCAGCACTCACAGGGAAGCCTGTGTTTACCTGCACATCCCTCGGATGCAAGAGGGAAAGGAAGGTGTTGGGAGTTGGATCTGTTGCTGCCACTGAGTCCTGTGCTCTGCTCTGCTGAGCCATGATAGGGCCCTCTGCTCCCCTCCTAGCACATGTGGGGTGCAGGTGGAGTGGAAGGCAGAATGGGGATGGTTTCTACTCTGAGTCTGAATTTCCAGCTTTGTTACTGGGTTTGTAACTTGTCTGAAGAGGAGGAGCCTCATCCTCAGTCCCCATCTGCAATAAATGAGGTTATGAATGCTCAAGTGAAGGAGCAGAAATGAAGTTATGAGCCTCAGGTAGTGTCTGTAAGCATCTGTTGAGATGCTCAGGTGGATGGCAACTAAATTCTGATCTCCTTTTCATGTTTTTCAGCTCTGAAAAGATCTTTTGAGGTCGAGGAGGTAGATCAGTCTTCAAATTCCTCCACCCCACAAAGACGGACTCCGAACACCCTCCTCAGGTCCACCGTGTCCAGCTCCACGCAGAAGTTTCAGGAACTTGGTGCCAGGAATTCGGAGCCATCTGCCCGACATGCGGACCCCACAAGCCAAAGATCACCCAAGCCCTCTCTGAGGAGAGTGGAGCTCTCCGGACCCAAAATGCCTGAGCCGGTGTCCAGAAGAACAGAAATCTCCATTGACATCTCATCCAAGCAGGTGGAGAACTCCACCTCAGGGTTGTCAAGGTTTGGCCTCAAAAGAGCAGATGTGCTGGGGCACAAACCCCCGGAGCCCACCCCACGGAGGACTGAGATCACCCTCGGCAAGCCCCAGGAGCCGAGTCTCCGGAGGGTGGAGGCACCAGCATCAAAGATCCCCGAGATGCCCCAGCGAAGAGCCGAGCCAGCCAACGCTGCCGTGCCCGACACGGCCACCAAGCGCGTGGAAATCCAGGTAGCCAAGGCTGCCGAGGCCCCGGCCCCACCAGCACGGCAAGTGGAGAGCTCAGAACCCCCTCTGGCCACCCAGCCTCCCCAGGCAGAGCCAAAGCCTCAGCCAGTGCTGCTGGAGAGCCCACCAAAGAGAGAAGAAGGTGAGTACAGCTCCGGGCAGCTGCTGGGGTGAGATGTTGGCTGATACCTGCCCTGGTCCCTTGCTGTGGGCCCTGGGGATGCTGAGCTTTGTGTGCTGCTCTTTCAGCTCCAGTGGTGATGCCTTTTGTGGCTGGTCTTGGATCTCTGCTCAGATGTGTCTACATACATGGCTGTTATCCTGGGGTTTATCCTGGCTGAAGGAGCTGTCAGTTTGAATAATAAATGCTATCAAGCCTATAAGGAAATACAAATGAAAGTGCCAAAGCCTGAGTGCTTGCAGAAAATGAGAGTGCTGTCAGCTCAGGTCCTGTGTGTGCACCTACCAGCCTGTGCAGCATCTAGAGAAGCCTCTGAGGTGCTGTAGAGGCGGCGGTGGTGGAGGAGCTGTTGTGGTGGCTGCTTGTTTAGTGGTGTTGTTCATGGTTGTGGGGCAGAAACCGCCTCTTCATTAGCAGGAGTCAGGCGGGTTTTGGCCTCAGAGCCAAAGTCTAATAACATCATGGACCAGAGCCACTATTAAGCTGGAGCCCTGGCTTGTATTAGCTCGATCTTGTTTTCGATTAATCCCGTATTAAAGCCAGCTTCCCTCCCCCACAGCCCTCGTTTGTTTTCCCTGATGTTTTGGAGATCTTTTTTTTTCTCTTCTGGCCTGTTGATGATTTTTCTGTTCCTCATCACCCACGAGCTCTCCTCTGTGAATGATGCAGTGGTCAGTTGGAGGGCACCACCTCCCCACCCCACCCTCTGCCTCTCCCAGGGGGTGTGGGATGGTGTGTGGTGGCCAAGTCAGGACCTGGGAGGTCCATGGCTGGCCTTGGAGCTGGACCATGCAACCTTGTCTTGTCCCACCATGTCCCTGCTCCTGTTCATCTCCTCTCCATGAATGCAGCCCTGTGGTCCTAGGGCACACTGGGGTCTATGGAGAGGCTGGGTTTTGGTGTGTGTGCATGGACTAAAATCAAATCAGGAGTCAGTGGTGGAGCTAATATTGAACCCACAAGACTTCAGTGGGTTTCTGTGCATGTCTATGGTTTAGGTGTGGTTTTTCTGAGCTGGGTTTTAAAGAGTAGATTGGCCTTCAGCAGGTTGGTCCATCTCCAGCTGGGCTCTAAGACCCAAACAGATGATGGGGTTCAGCCTGGGCTGTTCTTATGAGCTCTCTGTCCCCAGCTGCCATGTGTGAGGTGCTCAGGAGGCCCATCTTCTCCCATGGGTGAGTTCTCAGCCTTGTCCTGCTGCATTTGGGCTGCTCAGAGCTCTGCCCTGTGGATGGTTGGGCACTTTAAGAGCAGAAGACCATCTAAGCTGCTGAATCCACCAGCTGCCCAGTGGAGGAGAGGGGGAGGGCTCTTTGCATTAAAAAGAACTCCAGAAGCCCAGGACAGCTGCTGGGGATGAGTTTTACCCAAGAGCTCAGCTGTTTGGGGTCTGCCCTGCAGAGCGAGCCAGCCCTTGGTCATGGTACAAAAGGGGCTTTCAGTCTAAATGCCTCCAAGAAGAGTCAGGGACAAAGTTGCAGAGTTAGGAAGGGCTCTGGCTCCTTTTCCATCTGTGTCAGCACCAATGTACAGCCCAGAGTCCCTGCCAGAGCCTGTGTCCCCTTCCTGGTCATCTCTAGCCTCCTCCATAGCCATGACTCAAGGTTGCCCTGTGCTGCTTTCATGCAGAACCTTGTTCCAAGGTGCTCCTCTGCTTGGTCCACAACACTCACCCTGGGATGATGCTGGATGGGTGGATGGCATCTTTCCTTCTTGCTCATGTGAGCGCATAGAGGAGTTTTAGGGAGGGAGTTCTGCTGCAGGGACCCTCGGGGAGCCCTGCTAGTGGTCGCAGACATGTTGCTGATGCTCGCCAGCTCCACTGCAGCTCTGGCCCCACCACAGCCCCCTGAATGAAAATGTTGGTTCCCTGGTGTCTGCAGCAGAGACAACACATGGCTTGAAGTCCTGCACCTCGAGGTTTGTGGCACCTGAGATGTTCCTGTGGCACTGGATGCACCTCGATCCCATTGCTTGGTGCTTTCCAGGGCAAACAGCTGAGCTGGGGATTCAGACAGCTGCCTCCAGCTGCCCTCAGCCCTGTGCTGGGACTTGCCTTCCACCAGCTGCTGGGGCTCAGCTGCCTTGCCCTTAACCCCTTGTCCCGCTGCCAGAGGTATGCAGGAGAGCGTGTTGTGCAGGAAGGGGCTGGTCGGAGGAGAAGGGCAATTGCTGAGAGCTCGGCAGCTCAGAGAAACCACAAAGGAAAGGATTAATTATAGTGCTGAACTACATTAGGGTGTCATGGCTGGTGGCGTGGGCTAAGCCTGCTCTGGAGCCATGGTTCTCAAGGTAGGAGGAGGGGAGGAGGTGTCTTCATGGGGCAGAAGAGCAAGAAATACTCCTGCCCATCCCTGTTCTCCCTCTCCGAGTCCTCAGTGCTCTCCTGCACTCCCTGGGGAGCAATTTGCTGTGTTTCTGTGGGTTTAATGTTGAGTTGGGCCATTGGTGATAGGGAGACAGGATGTGGGGTGCACATCATGGGTGGGATGTCCTGGGCAAAGCTGGACTTGGTGCTCCCCAGCTGGGACAAGGCAATGTGGTGGGATGACTGGGCGATGTGGATTGCTATAGTCAGAGTTGTCCAGAGAGATCTGAGTAGGGCTGTGCAGTGGGTGTAGGCAAGGGAAGAACATGCAAAGGGCAGAAAGAGGCACGAGAAATTAAAAATACACATAAAAAAGAGGTGAGGGGAAGTGCTGTTTCTGAACCCACAGCCTCAGAAACTGCAGGAGTCTGTCTTCACTGTGTAGGACTTGCCAAATCTCAATATCCAAATATGACCCCTGTGGGTGGTGATAACCTCTCCTGAGCTCTCCCTGTGGGCAGCAGTTCACTCATGGCTCTGGGGCACTGGCCCAGGCTGGAGCTGGTGGCCAAGGCTGTTTAGGGCAGGTCTAAGCAGGGTGTGGTGCCCACACCAGCGTGGCTGGACCTGGTTCCTCTTCAGGCTGAGATGGGTGGTTGTGCCCCCGGCTGCCTTTGCCTGGCAGCTGGGTCCTGCTTTGGTGACCCCTGCTGGTGTTGCAGCCAGTGGGATGTTGGCTTGCTCAGCATCCCATCACCTCCTGCATCTCACCCTCTTCTTCCTCCCTGGCTTGTTCAGGAGCAGTGGCTTTGCCTGGGATGTCCCCCACAGCCCTGGGCAGTCTCCTCTCCATCGTGGCTGAGCGAGGCTGCCCAGGAGAGGAAAGGGGAATTATTGTGGGGGCAGCAATGCTTCATTCAGAGACATCTGCTGGCCCTTCACAAAGGAGACATCTTGAGGGCTTGTCCTGAGCTGGATGGGGGACAGGCAAATCCTCAGGGAAAGCCACATCTAGTCCATCGTGATTAATGCTGCTGCGTCCTCCTGCCTCAGCATCACCTTCCACTGGTGCCTCCCATGGCTGGCACTGGTGTAGTGCACATACAGTTTAATGTCTTGTTCCATTGTTCTTCATGTCTTGTAATATGTTGGTGGTTGGCAGGGGAGAGGAAGACATCATTGGTCCCAAAGAAGTTAATGTTTTCCACTTTGTTTAATACACTGTCTCTCCTCCCCCCCAGACCCAAACCTGTTTGTGTTTGGGGTGAAGGCTCAGTTCTGGGATCTCAGGTGATGAATTAGAAGCCATCCCAGATGAGAAGCGAAAGCTGGTTTGATCTGATGTTTCTTTTTGTCTGTGCACAAGCTGCTGTGATCACGTTGCCCAGGGCCAGCAGGCTGCCAGCCAGGCAGGCTCTCCCCGTGCCCTGCTGCTTTCTGCTGCTCTTGGCAACTGGCAGGGCCACAGTTCTCCTCCCCCATGGGCCTTTCTTGCAAGGATGCTCTAGAGCTGTTTTAAGTAACTCAAGGCAGATACAATGAATAACAGGAACATTCACTTAAAGCAGGGACTTGACCTTTGTGATGGAGGATGGTGATGTGCAGAACAGTCTGAACCACCTCTGAGCTTTCAGGTTTTTTGAGTCTTTGTCTTGCTACAGCCTGATGTCCAACTTTGGGACAGCCACACAGCATGCCAGGCACCTCTTAAAAAGCATTGGGGTCCCTGCTTTTATCTAGCTGCAAAATAAGCAGGATGATATCAGGAGAGTGAAGCAATTTGACTTTTTCACCCTTTTTTCCAGCCTTGGACCCCTATGGAAAGCCTTTTATTTAGAACTTGCTATTTTAGAGGCTCCATTAGAGTTGAGCTAAAACAAAAAAACAAACCAACCAACCAAATAAAACCAACAACAACTTTCAGATCCACTGAGCTCCTTGCAAAGGCTGTATCCAAAATCCAGGGACCTGTTGCTGTGTGCTGGGGCCTGCAGCCCAGTATCCCCCCCCAGCCAGCCTCAAGCCTCCATCCTCCATGGACACCCAGGGTTGGAGAAGCAAAACCACCCCAGCCTTGGGGCAACTCTTCTTCTGTGCTGTCCTGCAAGGGGCTGGGCTTGCTTTGCTGGAGCTGGGGTTTGGATGGCTATCAACCCAGCAACGCTCCCCGCGCTGAGGAGGCCAGGGCTGAGTGGAGATGCAGTGAGTAATCATTTCCAGCTCCCCGAGCTGTGCTGTAATTCCACTGTACAAAGAGATTAAAGCTGGAGGGAAACATTTCCTTAAAACCAGCTGACACATTTGGGCTAGGCTGTGGCTAATCCTTTGTGGTGGTGTTATGATTTTTTTAACGGGAAAGTGCCTACAGCTCAAGACACCAAATGGAAGGGCTGAGTGGGAAACAGAGTCCCAGTTTCTGAACTCAGATGCCAAAAAGTGAGATAATCTGGAAAACTGGAGGCCTGCAGCGCCAGGGACTTGGAAGGGAGGAGCAGGAGCGTGTGCGGGGGAGATGATCGCGTCCCGTGATCCGGGGACGCCACGTGCGCGGCCTCCTGCCCACGTTCTGCTCTCCTCCCGTCATGTGCTCTGTCCCTGGCTGCGCAAAGAGCAGCCGGCGAACCTCAGTTCCTTTTGGGGTGTGTTTTGGCCACTGAGGATGTCATAGAATTGGTTTAAAGAGACCTTTAAGATCATAGAGTCCAACTGTTAACCCAGCACTGCCAGGGCACCAGTAAACCATGTCCTTCAGCACCACATCTCCACGGCTTTTAAATTCCTTCAGGGATGGGGACTGGACAACCCATTTCAATGCCTTCTAAGCCCAGTTTACAATGTCAGGAAGGAGGCCAGGTGATGTAGGTGTGATGGTGCTTCTGCTGCACACCTTTTCTCCCCAGGAGCACTGTTGACAAACCCGTGTTGTGTTCATCTCTGGTTATGTTGGCATTCATGTGTCCCCTTCTTTGTGTCTGTGTAAGCACAGTTTATATGGGTTCCATCATGGTGGTGATGCTGTGTGAGTGCTTCAGACAGGCAGGACCCATCCCAGACCTGCCTGCCTCAGGTCTCCAGCACAGGCATCCAGACCCAGGTGCAATCACACAGAGCATTCCTTTGCCCTGTTGGAAGTCCCTGAGGGCCCGTAGGAAAAGCAGTGATCTCCCTAGTGCAGAATCATTATGCAGAGGAACAGTTTCCCATAGGAAATGTTGTGATTCCCACTTCCCTTCCCTTCATGTCCTTTAAGACCAGGAGAGAGGAAACCTGTGGATGCTGAGCTGCAGAGTGCTCCTGGCACTGGGCTTAGTGACCTGGCAGGTCTCTCCCATTGCTAGGTTGGGTCTGTAGCTAGGTTGTGCATCAGTGTCATTGCTTCCTGAACCTTGCAAGAAGCATCTAGGGCTGAACATGTCTCTGTAGAGCTCAAAGCCTCCTGTTCCAGGCAGAAGGTGACCAAGTGCATAGCACCTGGAGCGTCAGGTCTCTGCAGGGTCATGGGTTCTGTGCTTGTTGTGTTGGGGTGTGAGCCCTGTGTGGCTGGAGGACCCTCCTGGCTCTGCACCTCCATGCACACAAACCAGGGCAGCCCGTGGGCAGAGAGGTGCCTTTGCTGGGCTGAGAAACACGGGTGAGCAGTGCAGCTTGCCCTTGGATTTGTGTATAAGTGACACTGGAAGGTGATGGGAGATGCAGCCCTGGCTGAGGGTGACGTGTACGGATCAGATCCAAGAGTTTCTGTGTTTATCTTGTGGTATCTGCACGTCTGGAGCCCGTGGCAGTCGTGCTGAGGAACATGCTCCCCGCCCAGCAACTCCTTTGGCATCTCCAAGCTTTCTCACATTTAGGTTAATAATCCGACAGGCTGATAAGGCAAATAAAATCCGTTATCTTGACCAAGATAAAACAAAGAGTTTGCTTTGATCTCCTGCAGTAAAGCCTGGCCACTCGTTTTGTGACTTCTCTGCTGTCTGCCGGGGGAGGGACACGATGGCAACGGTGATGAACTTTCTGTCGTTAAGAAATCATTTTCTCCTAAACTATTTCTAGACCTCTGTCCCTGCCTGAGATGTTTCTGTTGGCCAGTGGTTGAAGGGACACCACAGGCTGGGTATGCTGCCAACTCTATAAACTGTATGAGAGGGCTTGGGGAACTGAATTGAGATTATAGAGAGATAACTTTGTTTTGAGAAGATCAAACATTGTTGTGAGCAAAAAAGATAACTTGACAGCAAGCCAGTTGTGTTCTTTAGTCCTCCAGCAAACAAACAGGCTCACAAACACTTTTCTGTTGTCCAAGATGCTGCAACGAAGCTGGAGTGAATGTGGCTATAAATGGAAGAAGCAGCTGGTCTTGGATTGCAGCCTGTGCTCAGACTTCTGTGGGCCCAACTTTTCTTACAAGTGTTTCAGGTTTTAAAAGAGGGACTTGGGGAGAGGGCTGTGTCCCTCTGGGTTTGGGCCATTCATTTCATTGATCTTCTGAATGGGTCTCTACGTAGAAGTTCCCTGGATCTCTGTAGGGTCACACACAAATATTTCACTCTATTGAGTTGTTTCATTTTATCTTGGCATGAAGTAAGTACTGGATATATTGAGAGACAAAGCTGGACCAAAGTGTCTGGTCCAAAATGTTTTGCAAGCAACAAAACTTTGCAGATGTTTATATTTTATGAAAAGCAAATAATTTTAAAAAGCCATCTAAGGTTGCTGTGCCAGCTCAGGAGATTTTTGGTTGCTTGGCTCCTCCCTTGACTTGTATTGTCTACAGTTTCTTCTGTGTGGAAGCCATGGGTTGGTTTTTGCATAGCAAAGTCAATTTGTGCAATAGGGATGAAGAATGACTGAAAATGAAGAATCTTTCAGCAACTTGAAGTTCAAAGATTGTTGATGCTCTAGCAAATATGGTTATAACCTTGGGTTTATGTTTAGCTTTTCATCCCAGTGTCCAGGTTACATCTGAGTTGGGTGGTCTTACCAGCCCCTGGGTGTTCTCTGGCGCCTGGGTCTGCAGAGGCTTTCGGTGGTGCAGCTCTAGCGTGGTCTCTGGTCAGTGCTTTCAAGGAGTCAAAGAGATGGAGATGAAAAGGGAAGTTGCAGCAGGACAGAACTGTCTAAAGCCACTAATGCCTCGTTATCAATAGTGCTTGACAGCCCCCCAGCAAACCTGGTCCCCTCGTGTCAGGTTGTTCTGCAAACAGGTCACTGTGGACAGTTATTTGCTGAAGTGCACGGGTCAGATTGGCTTTGATGCTTATCAATAGTACTTTAACTTTTTACAACGGTTCTGTCCTCTCCTCTCTCCTCCTCTCTTGCTGTGCTTGGAGGGGGACAGACATTCCTTCCCTCTCTCAAAAAAAAAGCTCAGTTTGGGGAGATCTTAGGGGAGGAAGATTAGATGGGAATCCAAAAGGCTTATGGTGCCTAGGAGGAGAGGGCAGCGATAAAAGTTAATGATACATAAGCTCTTGAAAGGAGCTTTCTCAGTTGCAGCTCTATGGTACCTCACAAGTCTGAAATTGTAAGGCCTTGTTTTCAGCTCCAGCTTGAATGCCCCTGGGATATAGTTCATGTGTGGCAGGTAGATCTGGAGGGACATCACAGGTGGGCTCCTACCCAGCATGGGCTGGAGCCCCTGCCTGTGTTTTCTTCCCCTGCATAACCCTGAATGGGAATTTTGATTTGCTCCGATCTGGGGGGCTATGCTGTGTTCTACTGATGCTCCAAAGTGGTGGTGTCCTCTGAACCCTTCTCTGCAGCTCTGGTACATGGAAATACAGGATGGATCCCTGGTTACAATCTCTGAAGCTACAAATGCACAGGCTCATGGTCTTACAGCGTAGAGGTTGCTGTTCTCCAGTGCAGGCATGATGTGCTTGGGACATTCACAGGCAACTCACTCCCATCTGTAGTAGAACTAAGCTTGGGGACTGAAAGCCATAAAAACCCTGAGAAGATGGCAAAAGGTTGAATGGCAGGAGAGCCTAGTCGGACTCATGCCTTGCTCCTTGTCCTGGGTGAATCCTCTACCCGCTCCAGTTTCTCCTTTTGTAACAAGAAGCTGGTGAACATGCCAAGATGTCTTGAGTTCAGTCCTTGCATTGAATCCTTTCCTCTTGGAATCTGGTGATGAGGGAATTGCTGGTCCGAGGCACAGTGGGGTCATGCAGGATGGGAGAAGCTGCTCTGCCCAGCTTACTGGAATGGCTCTACAAAGAGAGAGGTCCTCAGCTCTCCAGGAGAAGAGGGAGGGTATCAAATTGTTTTTGTATCAAAACCTTCTCTAGACTACTCTGGTCTTCAATCTGCTTTCTCCTAACTTTGAAAAACTCGTAGTTTGTAGGGGAAGAAGTGATTTGGAAGGTGAACTTTGGATGTGTGGAGAGCAGATGTGGGGATGGATGGTGCCTCGTGGTTTATGGATGATGGAGGCTGCTGACGCTGAGGGAGGTGGAGCAGGCACTGGATGCGTTTGGATGCTCTTTGCCTTATGTCCTCCTCTCCTGCTTCCATCTTGTGCAGATAGGAAGGAGAATGGAGATTACCTTCAACTTCTCCAGATTTGTCCTGGGAAAAAGGAACAGATCTGAGCAGCTTCTCTGATAAAACATAATTGTTTAGACAAACTCTGGCTGAACTCGCTTCCTCCTGCAACCCAACATGCAGATAAAGGGGGTGGAACTGGGAGGTCGAGTTCACAGGCTGCTGAGGCCCTCCCTGGGGGTCACACTGCCCCCAAGATCCCCTCTCCACCCGTTTTGGTGGCCTTGAAGAAGACAAGAGGACATAGTTGAGTGCTGAAAATGATGCCCGAGCTTTAGGTAGTTCAGTGTTCCAAAATGTGGAGGAGACCTTGATAATGCAACATGTCAGTGGTGGGAGCTGGGAGATGTGAATGGTCCTGGTGGGGCAGTGTTAGATCCCTCATGGTTCATCTGCAGAGGATGGACCTCAGTTGTGTCTTGCTCTGAGATGTGGGAGGTGAATTTGCTCCAGCTGTGCCCTCTCCAGACCTGGTGGTCCTGGATGTAGGGTGGCTGGGCAGAGCCATGCCCTGGAGAGATTCTTGTTTGGACTGGAAACCATGAGACAAGCATGACTTGGGTGGGATGTGGCCACAGGAGAGTTGTTGTCATGCCCCATGTGGCTCCTATCGAGGTCTCCAGGAGTCTTGTGGAGTCAGATGAAATCTGAGATCCTGCCATAAGGCTGATGTTCCTCCCACTATCCCTCAGGGAAATGGTCCTCCTTGCCCTACTTTGTATAGTAAATAAAAGTTTATTACTGCTGAGGAACGCACACCCTGGGGTTGGGAGGTGAAGGGTTCCTGCAGGGCCCTGAAGGAACTCGGGTTTTCTCTCTGCTTTGTGGCTTTGGTTCCTGGGTAGAAAAGTCTTGCAAAGGAGCAGCTCTGTGGGTGAGAGCTTGGTGAAGCAGAGACCTTTGCATGGGCCCTGGGGCTTGGCTTTGTTTCCTGTAGCAAGGCTGGGTGTGTGCATGTCACCTGGAGAAGAGCTGTGAGAAGATAACCAGCTCTCACATGTGACATGGGGGCTGGAGCAGCCAGGGACAGCAGCAGGCAATGGGCTGCCATCATCTGCCTCCCTTCTTGGCCACCGTCATCCAGCAGCTCCCCAGAGCCCACATTTGCCTTGGACTCTGAGGGATTTGTTTTCTTTTCTTGTGTTGGGGCTGAAGCTGGTGCTGGTGTCAGCAGCAGCATACCCTGATCTTCCTGTCCCAGGGTTCCCTATCCCCATCTGGCACCTCCCTGCCATCCCCTCCCTGCTGAGGTCTGGGCACATCTCTGAAGCTCAGAAAGTGCAGTAAAACCAGCTCCTTATTTAAATCCCTGTTTGGTTAGAGAGGAAGGCAGTAAGGAGCACAGGTTATGAAGGAGAGGAGCAGAGGAAGATAAGTGAGAGGAGAGCCTGGCTCTGCTGCCCTCCTGGCCCTGTGGCTCCCAGCCCAGTTCTCGCTGCATCTCCCCCATGAAGCTGTTGAAGTAGCTGAGGGGATCCCCAGGCTTGTGCTGTTGGCTCTGTCTGTCCGTAGCTTCAGAGCAAGCAGAGAGGAGGGTGTTATCTCTCCCTCCTCAGTGTTATCTCCCTCCTCTTCCTGGCTGCTCCTGCTCAGCACAGGCTATGGCCAAAAATCTCCATCTTGCTCTGTCCAAAAACCCCTGGGCAGCATGGCCAGGGTCCTCTTCTCTGGAAAAGAGGCTCTCCAGCATGTGCACAGAGCTGGACCTTCCTCTGCATGCATATGTTGGGTAGGGGAAGAAAGGATGGGACTGAGCAGTGTCTGCTCCTTGCTGAGAGGGTGACATGGAAATGGGGCTGAGCTCCACTGAGTTGGGCCCAAAATTGTTCCACAGAGTTTCAGGGAATGAGCATTTAGCTTCTCTACTTGGAGGAGTGGGAAGGGGCTCTTTGGGGTTGTTTCAGCCCGTTTGTGGGACAGACAGTGTATGGGTCAGTTGTTTGAAGAGCGAGCAAACCAAAGCCATCATTTGGGCTCCACTGGAAGAGCAAGGCTGGGAAAGCCTCAAATCATGGGCTGCAGAGACGAGAGGGACGTAACCATGGCTGTGGTGTCTGCTGGGGAGCAGTGCTGGCTCCCTTGGGAGCACACACAGAACATTGTTTGGAGTTTCAGCTTTTCCTTCTCATTTTTAGACATGCAAAATGAATTTTTTTTCTTGTATTGCCTGCAGCAATATTTATTTTACTGCTCTGTGGCACCGGGACTGGGTGGGTTTCGCAAACTGAATTCTCCCTCCACAAGCCCCTCCTCTGATTTCCCACTTGGCAGCTGCCAGGCTTGGGTTTAGAACAGCTCACACCAAGGCTGAAAATATTTGCAGGGCAGAGCAATGCCTTGCAGGAAATGGCTTCAGCTTCCTGCTCCCAAGATGGTGTGAGTGTTAAAACAACGGGAGAAATATTAGACATCCCACATCCTGCACAGCAGAGGAGTGTGACCCCGAGGTGATGTGATGGAAAGGCTGTGACCCCCCCCCACTGCCTGTGCCCAGCAGCTGCTGGTGGGACAAGGGGCCCTGCCTGTACCCCCCAGACCCAATTTTGTAGGGGGGAAAAAAATGAGCAAATTCTTTTCTGCTCCATCGGGCTTTGCTGTGATTTGGTTTTGTGGGAAATGTGTGGGAAGAGCTGGTCAAAGGCTGGGGGGCAAAGTATCAGTAGGGTGAATTTCCAGAATAAAAAGGAGAGTTGGGAAAGCATCGGTTTGGATGAAGTGTTTGCTACCAGTTCATCTGCCACCTTCCAGACCAAAGTGAAAGGTAAAAGTCTAAACTAGGTGATCAGGATTTGAGTCAGTCCCATTTGTTTGGGGCTGGAGCGGGACCTTCCGCATTTGTCAGCGGAAACCACGTTGAGTTATTGATTTAATCAGAGGCAACTTAATTCTTCCAGCTTTTCCCACTTCGTGCTAGCTGAGCACCATCTACCTGGCCAGGCAGGGAATAGCAGCTGGCTGGCTGGCTGTCCAGGAGAGAGAGAAGCACAGAATGGTTTGGATCAGAAGGAACCTTTCAAGATTATCTAGTGCATCCAAATATCTTCTGGAGCAGGTTGCTCAGAGCCCCGGCCAACCTCACCTGGAATGTTTCCAGGGATGGCGCATCAACCACCTCTCTGGGCAACCTGGGCCAGAGTCTTACCCCCCTCGTTATAAAAAATTTCTTCCTTAAATGCAGAAGGGTAGAAGAGAAAGGAGAGGATTTGTGCAGGCAGCATGAGGAAGGGCAGGCAGTGAGGAGGAGAGGGCAATGGTTCTGTGGAGCTCTCTGCTGGGTATTGCATCTTCAGATGCAGTTCAGCTTGCTGGGGGTTACTGCCCCACTACAAAAAACTTCTCTAAATCCCAGTTTGGCTGAGCATGGAGATTTAGGTATTTTTGTTCAAAATATTATCAGTTGGCTAAAAAATACCCACGCTGTGTGGCTGGGAGCCCACAGTGGCTGCAGAGGAATGAGGTGGGGGCTGCAGTCAGAGCAAGCAGGGGATGGTCAGAGCTTTTCTCTGCAGCACCTTGGACTGGTCTGAGCTCACTCACATCGAGTTCCTTCTAACAGTCACTGAGAATCATAAAATTGCTCATAATGGAAAACAATTAGAGCTCTAGCACCCGTGCCGGGGTCTGAGTCACTTTGGGAGGCGTTGTTCCAGCTCCAGGAGCAGGAGCAGAGCATGCGGGTGCCCTCTCAGGCAGGATTGCCATGAATGGAGCATTATGCTGTGCTCCAAACATCCTCCTCCCTGGCTTTTCTCCTTGACCTCTTCTTTTCCTGCACTATTTTCACATGGGGTGGTGGGAGCCCTGGGCTGCTCTCTGGAGGGGGTAAGTGCCACCCCCAGCCAGCAGCTCAGTGCCTGGGGAGGTCGGTGATGCAGATGGCTGATGCTCACCTTTCCCCATGGCACGTAACCCCACTAAACCCCGAGCAGCGCAGCCATTGGGGCCAGGGATTTGGCTGTGCACACCCTGTTTGTTTTCCCAGGTTTTTCCATGGGGTGCTTTTCCCGGGAAAGCTTTGGCCGGCAAACTTGGAGGAGGGGAAGAAGAGGCTGATTTAAATCCCCAAAGTAGTTGCAGCTGGCTGAAAGCTGTGTGGGCAATCCTGTAACACATCAGTGGTGCCCACTGCTCTTGCACAACGTGCTGAGGCTGGTTAAAGCTGGGGGTGGTGAGCCAGCCCTGGTCCTGGCATCACTTCGTGCAGGCAGGGCTATGGGGGGCAGGGGTGGAGGGGGCGGCTGGATGGGCTGCAGGACCAGAGGGACAGATGTTGTGGTTATTTTGGGACAGAAAGATGGTTATTTGCCTTGGAGACATCGCCATTTGCCACGTGGCTGCAGCACTGTGCAGGGACCAGGAGGGTGGTCACACAGAGCAGGGGTGGGATGAAAAGGCTTTGCTGTCCCAAATAGTGTTGGGTCAAAGCCTCCTGCTGCCCCAGTCACCCCATCCTGGAGCAAAACCTCACGGATGAAGCCACTGAGGCTAATACCCATGCAGCATTCTGGGGTCCAAGGGGCTCCAAATGCTCTCATGGAGGGCAAATTTGGGGGGAATCCCTTGGAAAAGGAAACATCCTTCCACAGAAGTGTCCTGGAGCCCTTCAGGCGATTCAGCAGCGTCTGCTGAGCAGCTGTGGTGAAAATGTGGGTCTGCAGGAAGGAGCGAATGCCGCTCTGTAAATCGCTGGGCGGTTGATTTATTTTTCTTCTCCTTGTTGGCTGACCCCCGGGGTCCCCCTCCCAGCCCTTCTCTCTGTGTGACTGCAGACCAGCCTGTCCCCGTGTAGGACGTGCCCTCCTTCCCACGGCTCCCGCAGAGGGATGGGGACCCTGGGGCTGCAGCAGTGGGACAGGCACGGAGAGGTTTGGGAAGAGGCCTGGAAGCGGCTCATTGACGGGCTCCACGCAGGGCAAAGGGCAGGGATTGTCTCGCCAGACCACAGGTCCATAGGGAGGCCAAAGTTGGTCACTCAGCTTGTCTTACATCTGAAATGAATGGGCAATTTGGGGCCCAAGGAGTGAGCTTTAGCAAGTCTGTGTGTGCGTTGTCCCACAGGGAAGGGCAGGGACATCCACCCCCATCAGGATGTGGGGCTGTGCTGGACCTGCCCACAACCCCCAAGGGCTAATCCCAGCACCCAGCTTTTGCCCTCCACAGGGCAAAGACCAAGAGAGCTTGGCCTGGCCAAGCTGTCAGGAGTTAGTGCTCCTCGGTCCTCAGACACAAAACCATGAGGTGAAAAGGGAAGAAACAGATCTTTGCATGCCTTGACTTTGCATTCCTGTTTCTCATGCCTTAGGATTTGCTTATTTCCTGGTCCTGGCAACCTGGAGGGCTGTTAAAGTGGTTATTTTAAGGATGCTTTCCAGAAGCTCTGAGGTCTGTGGGCTGGGGCCCTAGCAAGAGTCTGGGGACGTGGCTGCTGATCCCTGTTCACCAGCACGAAGGGCAAAGGAGGGGTGCTGAGCTGTGGGGTTTTCTACTCTTCTGATAGACACAGAAATATCTGGTGTCTCTCTACTACTCACAGAGACCTCAGCTGGAGCTGAGGTGCCTCATGCATCATTTGGGTGAAAGTCTGGCCAGCAAATGAGTTTACCAGGGCTGTAAAAGACCACGGGAACATTGTGGTGACGTCTTCTCCCTGCAGGATTGTTTTCTAAAATTCCCCCCCCCTCTTAGGTGATGGAGCTGATTTATAACAGGGGTTGGAGGAGCTTCAGTTGTCCAGTGTCTTGGTAGGACATGGCTTTCCTTGGGTAGAAAGCTTTCTCTTGGTGAGGTTGGAGGCACAGCTGATTTCCCTATTGCTCTTCATCTAACAAGTTTGCACCCCAGCCATGGCTTGAATGATCCCAGACTCTGGATCTGGGATCTGTTCTTGGAGTCCTTGGTGATGCTTTTCATTCAGGATCAAAAATGTGACTGATAGTCAGTGCCCCAAGAGTGCTGCAGAGATGTGGGGAAACAGTGGAGGAACCTGGGATGGGCTGAAGTCGGCAGTGTGCTCTCTGCTCTCGGCTATGAGGTGTCAGAAAAGAGAGCTTCTGCAGAACAGAAAACCTCAAACCCAGGGGCCCCGTGACCTTTCAGAGGCTGTGAGCATTGCAGAGCGAGGCTGCTGCCTGCGGCTGCACACCACAGCCTGCGGGGGAAGGTGGCTCTGAGCAACCTGGGTCATTGTGGGGCTGCTCTGGTTTCATGGGGTGATGGGGCTCAGCTCAGCAGCCACTTTGCACTGGGTCACGGTGAGACCAGGGTTTGGGAAGCTGGTGGGGAGTGTGGCACCTGGTGCATTGGAGCAAGGGACACATGTTGCTGGAGGTCAGTGGGTGCTGCTCCCCTTCTTGGGTACTCATGAGGGACCCAGTGGGACGTGTAGTCGGGAGCATCCCCTAAACCACGTTCTCCAGTCCTTGCAGGAAATAGAGACAAGGCTGAAGACACCCTTGGTGTCATAGAGGTTTGTGTCCAGGAGAGTTGCTCTAGATACATCCTGTGAAAGGATCTCCTTCCCCATGGACCAGAAAGCATGATCTGCTGTTGTGGAGTCAGGTCTGGGGGTGCTGTGGGGATTAGGTGTAACAGAGCCAAACAGGGGCAAATGAACCCCAAACTCAAAACACACACCAAGTGTGCATGGTAGGTCTGAAAAAATGTTTCTTTTTTTTCACATCTAAAGCTAAGCTCTGCTTTCTTAGAGGTCACTGCCTCCCTGGCAGCTCCTGTGATGGTTACTGATGATGCAGTGAGAACTTATTCAATAGCGGCTAATTTGGGTGCCCCCAGTTCCCCAGCAAAAGGAACCATCTGCCTTCCTGACCTTGTCACGTGTATGTGGACACTGTGCTCCCAGTCCTGAGTGCTGGGCTCAGCCTATGTATATGTGATGCTGTGCAGGGTGGAGTGGTGGTGGTGAGACCTGGGTGCTTCATTCCTCACTTGGTGTGATTGTGGTACAGATCTGCCCCTAAACATCTCTCACATACTGGTACTTCTACATATACTGAAATCTCCTGGGGAGCATTACAGCCTAATTGGAATTAAGTGCCTAAATACCTTTTAGGATGTCTGTCTTGGCCCTTCTGTGTCTCTGAACACACCACTGATGAACGGAAGAGCATCAAAACCCAAGATGTGCCCTGTCATGAGGAGTGGGATGATGGGAGTTGCTGTGGCTAGGGAGGAAGGGGCTGGATGCCATGCTGGGTGCCTGGGAGCTCTGGTAGAGTTTGGTGGCATTATTAGTCTTTAGAAAGCCTCAGGGCTATCTTGGTTTTGGGATGGTACTAGATGAAGATGCTCAGCACGAGCATTTTGGACCTGGTGTAGAAGTTGGCACTGAATGCCCAACACCATTGGTGGCTGCACCCAAAGCTCATCTGTTCTTCCAGCAGAGCTTGGTTTGCCACAGCTTGGCCATGTCCTACTGCTGCCAGGAGCACGCAGGGGCCAGGCCAAGCTTGTCCCATCACCGTGTGTGCCTGGGCAGGGGCAGAAACAGCCATATGGGGAAGTCTTTTCCAGGAGATGACCATGCACAGACTGCAGGCCAACACGCGCTTGTTCCCCTGGCCTGCTGCTTTTTAATGTCTCTAGGTATGAAAAGAGAGCCTTGGAAATATTAGTGCAGCTTCTTTCACATCATAATGGAGCCCATGGCAGGCAGACCTCACATTACAGCTTAGCACGGCTGACTTGGCAGCTAATTTGGTGTAGACACCTTCTGTATTCAGAGAGGTGTTTCTCCAGGCAGCAGGTTAGGACATCTCAGCTCCAGGTCTGCCACCCCATCTTTCCTATTTCTCTCTCCAGCAATTAGGCAGCTTGAATCCATCCAGCCCATTATCCAAACTTCTCCTTGAGCTACAGGATGTCCTGTGAGATTAGTGAGTGCTTGAATGAGGGGCTGTCTGAGCTTGGCAGAGGCTGAGCAGACCCCAGAGGGCTCCGTGCTGGGGGAAGAGCCTGTTGCCAAGTCGTAGGAGGAATTCCCACGTTCCTGTTCCTTCCCGCTGGCTGCCAAGCGCTTGTCCTGTCTGCAAAAGCTGATGTATTTGGTTGGATTTAACCTTTGATCAAAGAAGTGACTAGCAGAAATCTTTTACTTTTGGTTTCTGGGTGTAAATTCACGATTCAGTGATGGTTTTGTATGCACAGCACGAGTCTGTGGTGGGGAAAGCTGGAGGTGAAGTCCTTTATGGCAGCGCCTGGGAGCCTGCAGAGAGGTTACCCTTCCTTCCTTCCTGCTCTGACAGAGCCCCCAGACCAGGCTTTAGGTGCCAGCCAGACCTCACCAGTCCAGGAGAAACAAAAAGGGAGCCCCACGAGATGTGAAATTTCTCACGCCTGTGGTGTCTGCAGGTCCTGCCTGCACACATGGACATGCTCCTGCTCCCACACTTTCCCTGCCTGCAATGACTCTGTCCGACTCTGGCAGCACTGAATGATGGAATTTCAGGGAGGGGAAAGTCTCTTTTTTGTTGCTTCTTCTCATGCCTACAGCAGAAGGCACAGCTAGCACTGTTTTTTTCTTCCCTAGGCCATCTTCTTATTCTCTGGTTTGTGTCCTATGGGATGAGCCCTGGTGACACTGGTGCTAGTGTCACAACATATCAGCAGTACCCAGTGCTGTCAAAGTGGGGTGTGAACCACAGCCTGGTCACCTCTGTGTGTCTAAGTATGGCAATGAGCTGGTTTGAGGAACCTGAGAATGACTCAAACCTCAGCTCCAAGCTTCCAAACCTGGGCAAAGAAGAAAAGAGAAAGCTGGCAGGTCCTGGGACTGCCTGAATTCATTTTTTGAGGGCATCACCCATAGCCCATGTGTGGAATCAGCTGGAGGGGTGCAAAGCAGGGAGAAACAATGCAAAGAGAAGAAAGGTCTCTGAAACTCCATGGTGAGTTTTTTGGGCATCACATAGTGATGCCATCACCATGCTGAAGATGCTCAGCAAATTCCCTTTTGACTTGGACCTCAGTGTTTGCTAGTAGAGCCCCTCCGTGCTTGCAGAGCTTCAGTGAGCTGCAGAGAGATTTCACCATAAATGCTGCTCTGTGGCCACTCAGCACAGCGAGGTGCCCCCTGTCCTAGAGCAAGCATTGAGTTGCCTCATGCTGGAGATGGACAGGCCACTACTCTCTGCTCCACTCACCGTGAGCAGATGCACCCCATCCCCTTGCATCCAGCAGTGAGCCAGGAGAAGTCACCCTGGTTGAGGTCAGCTGTAAAGCAGGGCAGTGCATGGCCTCCAAAGACCCAGAATGACCTCATTTCCAACGTGATAGGATTTGCTTCTAATTAAAGAGACTCCTGCATAGGTGGCCCCAGGGTCCTCCTCCCAACCAGACCCATAGGGGTGGGGAGAAGCTGCTGATGGAGTGAGGTGCTTGGCTGGGGGAGGGGATTGCTTTTGAATGGGCTTGCAGTGGGACCCTGGGGAAGCAGCATGGAGGGGTTGAACCTTACGAGTGTTTGCCCCTGTACCAGTAGTTCCTTCCTGGAGCCAAAACTCTGGGTGAGCAGCAGAGACAGGGGCAAACCTGAAGTCTTTTGTTTTCTGTGAACACATGGAAATCTGAGGTTTGTGACCCACTGAGGAACAGCAATTGAAGTAATTGCCCCCCAAATGACAAGGTGTTGATTATACGAAGTGCAGCCCATGGCTTTGCAGCCAGCCCAGGGGTTATGACCGGTGCTATAACCCCACTATTTTTTTTGTTGTTGTTGCATATCAATGTAAATCTCTGCTCTCCCATTAGTGCCTGCCCTCAGCACTCCCTGAAAATTGCCCAAAAATTCCGTCTTGGTGCAATTTAGGATGCGCTCCAGCCTGCCCCAAGAACATCTGGTATCTGTGCATCGGGTGATATTAATCACAGCATGAACGCGGCCAAGTGTTAAATGGCAGAACCCTCCCACCTCCCCCCTGCAAATGAAGGTTGTTTCAATGTTCCAGTAATAAAATTAACCCAGCAGCCTGGGCAGGCAGTGATCTGGCAGGAACAACCCTTGTGTGGGATGAAGGGATGAAGAACACTCTTAAATGGGCCAAGAAACCATGTGGTCCAATGACTTTTTGAAATCCCTGTGGTGTTTGAAGCTATTTTCTAGTCCTCATCTTCTGAATTCATGGTCGTTCCTGCTGCATCTGCAACTGCTCCCTCTCCCCCGGTGTTTTGTGCTGAGGTTGTTGTGTTGGGTGTAAATGCTGCTCCCTGTTTCCAGGAAGGTAAACACCCCTCCCTCGCCCTGCTTTGCTCTAGAGATATCAAAGGGCTTCACGAGGGGGGAGAGATGTTGTTTCTGGTTCACAGATGGAGGAACAGAGTTATGGAGGCTGCTGAGAAACACGTGTGAATCTGCTCTCAGAGGGCGCTTGTGTTTTTGCTCCGGGACACTTTGTGGCTTCTTTTAACGTTGGGCAATGAGCAGACAGGGCTGGCACAGGGAATGTTTTTGTTCCCCTTTTCCTCGGGTGACCGCGCGCCAGACAGTGGGCAAACCCCCCCTGGCACCACGCTGCTCACGGTGTCCCCAAAGGAGAGCCTGGCTCGGGTGTGCCCCAAGTCCCCCAGTTTGTGGCTGAGTTTTAAAAACAACAAAAAATTCAACCAAACAAGAAAAAGATAGAATAAAAGTCAAAACTACAACTCTGGAGTGCAGTCAGCGCCTTAACCACCGAGGCTGCCGCGCTTCCAAGGAGCAACCCCAGCACTGCTGCATGGGAGGGATGGTGGAGGGGGGGATAACTCTTGTGTGGTGCCTTTGATGTTGGAAACTTTTACCCGCGGAGAAACTCGAGTGCTTTTCATGTCTGGTGGTGAGGGAGGCGGAGAGCCAGGAGAGATTTGCTTTGTGAGACCTTGACGGCAGGAATTGAGCAAAAGTTTGCAGAAGTTGGGGAGAGACTCGCAGGGGTGGCAGCTGAAATAGGTGCTGAAGCATCCTTGGCTCTTGCAGACGCTGGACACCGTGGGTTGTCCTCCTCATAATCCTTGGTTGAGTAAGTCTTGCTTTCCCTGAGCTCTCCTCAGCCTCAGGGAATAAAAAGCTGTAGGAAGGGCTGTGCTTGGGTCTCCAGAGCTGTGCCAGGGGGGGAGTGGTGGAGCAGGCAAGATGGAATGTGATGAGTGAAAGGGAGGTTGAGGGGTAAGGAGGGGAAAAATAGAGCAGTGGCTTAGCAAGGAGGAAACACCAGGGGCATGATGCAGGCATTAGTGTTGAGGAATGTTTGGTCAAGGCCTGTGCTAAGGGAGGAGGCAGAGCTGGCTGTGCCCCCTGCTTGGGTTCATCATGGGATGGGGATATGCTGGGCGATGTCTCAGTGCCAGGGCCAGAGTAGACAGGGAGCAGGAGAGAGGAGTCACAGTGACCAGTGCTGGGTCCTGGGGGTGAAACGGCAGCAGCAACCCTGATGAGATCCAGGTGATGGGGCTCCCTTGCGTGTCAGCTCTCAGCAGGTTGGGACCCTTCAGTGAAAAGGGGACCCTGGTTGCTGGTGATGCCAGGCAAAGGTGCGAGTGATGCCTACTGAATTTGGGAACTGAGGGGTCCAGTGCTGTTGTGTCTGCTGTGGGAAGGGGCTGCTGCAGCCATGCCTGCCTGTCAAACATGTGGCTGTGTTGGCTCTGCTGTCTGCACTGGAGATGCTCTTGCATCATTTCCCTGGGTGAACACATTTCTGTGGCATCATGGGGAGCGTGTCTGGTGATGTAAGGAAGGGCTGATCATTCGTGGTCATCTATCTCCGTGCTTTCTGCTCTGGAAGTTGGTTGTGAACTCATAGGGAAGGAACCTCCTGGTGTTTGATGGCCCCTTGTCCTGATGAGCACTGGGGAAAATCCATCTCCTGAGCATCCTTGTGAGCGCTGGTGGGTGATGCAGGGCAGCAGGCCAAAGAGGCGGTGGGAGAATCCTCCTCTCCCCGGCCCTTTTCTGTAGCTCTCAGTGTCCCTGTGGGAAGTGCTTCCCAAAAGCAGCCTCCCGCTCTCCTTCCCTCTACTCATCCTGCCCAAACCTGAGCTGCAGCCTGTGCCCAGCGTGAGTGTCCCCACCTGTGCTGGAGGCACCCAGAGCCCCGGGGACACCCTACACCCCCCAAAAAAACAGGCAAGGGCACTGAGGATGCCCAGCCGCCTGCAAGGTGAAGTCTGATCCCTTCCACGGGGTGAGACATTCGGGCTCTTACCCCCGGGGACAGCGGGGTGGGGTTGGGGGGTGGCGGCCACTCGCTGCCCCCAGCATCGCCGCGGGTGCCCACGCGTGGGACAGCCCGGGAGGAGCGGGGACTCGCCTCCCCCCGCCCCGAGAGCCTCTCCCCCGGCTTTTCTCTTTAATTGGCTCTTTTGAACCAGCCCCGTCCAACCCCCTCCCTCCCTCCCGCCGCCTCCGGCCCCGGCCCCGCGCGGGAGCTGCGGCCGCCCGGGTGAGTGCGGGGACGGGACGGGGCTGAGATGGGGGGACCCGGAGCTGTGGGTACCCGAGGATGGAGGATCCCGGGGATGGAGGGTCTCCGGAGAGGGGGCGCAGGGGCCGTCCCAGCCCCGCGGCGGGAGGAATGGAAGGAGGAGGAGGAGGAGAAGTGGGGGCCGGGGCTCCGGGGGCTGCAGCCGGGGCCGGTCCCGAGTGGGTGGGTTGTGTGGGGACACCGCGGGTTTTGTTCGTGCCGTGTCGCAGCATTGTGGTGAAGCGAACGATCCCGAGTGGGAAGCTCGATTTTATTCTTTTCCCCTCTTTGTTTTTTTTTCTCTCCTCATCCTTTTTTTACTTTTAATTTTATTTTGCACAGTGATAGTGGGAGAGTGGGAGTGTAGTGTGGGAGTGACGCGGTGGGAACCCTCTGGACTTGCGAAGTGCCCGGTGTTTCTCGGGTTTTTCTCCCATGCGGGTGCTGGGTGCGGGGTGTGCCCGCAGGAATCGCTCAGTTACTGCACGGGGCGACGGAAAAACAAACCCAAAACCTCATTATCTTCCTGATTAGAATTTCAGGGGAACGTCTGTTATTTCTTGGAGGTATCATGCGTTAGAGACATGCATAGTGGGGATAAAGATGCGTGTGGAGGCAGGAGGCAAGCTGGGTTTGATATTTGTCTTAGTTCTCCTTTAAGGTGGTAGATTTCACTCGAGCACATTTTCATTCACATAGATTCACCTCCCTTACTGCAAGAAGGACACTGAGGGGCTGGAGTGTCTCCAGAGAAGCTGGGGAAGGGTCTAAAGCACAAGTCTTGCGAGGAGCAGCTGAGGGACCTGGGGTTGTACAGCTTGGAGAAAAGGAGGCTCAGGGGAGACCTTCTGGCTCTCCACAACTCCCTGAGAGGAGGTTGGAGCCAGGTGGAGTCAGGCTCTTCTCCCAAGGAACAAGCAATAGGACAAGAGGAAACTGCCTCGAGTTGTGCCAGAGGTGGTTTAGGTTGGATATTAGGAGAAATTTCTTCCCTGCAAGGGTTGCCAGTTACTGGCCCAGGCTTCCCAGGGCAGTGGTGGAGCCCCCATCCCTGGAAGGGTTTCAAAGCTGTGGAGGTGTTGTGCTGGGGGACACGGTTTAGTGGTGACCTGGCAGTGTTGGGTTAGTGGCTGGACTCCTAAAAAATTCTATGATTCTCTGATTCTTTTCCCCTTGTACCCAGTGACTTGCTCTCACCCGGCACCTTTGCACCCCTCAGAGGCAGCCGGGGAGGGGGTTTCTGCTGCCTGTGCTGTGACCTGCTGGTCCTGTCCGCAGGCAGCCTCTGTGCAGGAAAGGCTTCGTGCCAGAGGATTTCAGACCAGGCTTTTTATATCCTTCCCTGGTGTGACCACACTTCATTTAGGAAAGAAGCATCCGGGATGGATCTGGGCTGACGTATTCGGGACTGAGACTCTCCCTGGCTCTGTGAGTGTATATCAGGGCCAGGAGAGCAGCTGGGCTCAAATAGAGCTGATATATCTGCCCTGTGCCGTGGCTTTTGGCATACACTGAGCTGTTTCTCAGGAGATGTCATAGTTTAGGGCCTGACAGAGCATTGTGTCTGCCCTTCCATAAATTACAGGTCACTCCATCTCACCTCAAAACCCCTCTTCAGAGCCATTGATGTCTAGCCCTCCATGAGATGAGCAGCCACATGCCCTGCATGGCGCTCTGAGATCACTCCTGCTGCTTTCAAGGGTGAGCTTGTATGAACCTGTGGGCCAGAGGAGTGCAGGAACATCCTACTATAGCCCAGGCAAGTTTGGGGTTAACTATCCCTTGTGTTAAGCAAGTTGCTTAATTCTATTGAATTCCCGCACTTGGGTGCGGCAGAAGGAGCAGACCAGTTGGGAAAAGATTTTACTCTGCTGTTGGAGATGTGCTGGCTGAGAGTCCCTGGTGCTAATGACCATTGGTTTGACTCAATTCTCTTGTGAAATAGGTGAGCCTGGGCTGAGTGATGGGAGATTTGCATGTGCAGGCAAAGATTGATTGAGCTTTGGTTTTGAGAGGGGTGGCACCTCAGGCGCCACCCTGTAAAAAAAAAAAAAAAAAGAAAAAACAGGAATTATATTTACATGTGAACCCCTAAGCACCATTGCCCCATCCAGATGTGATGCCAGCCTGCAGAACACAGCATCCAGGAGGTCCAGAGTGTGTGCCCTGCTTACAGCCCTGCTCTAAGGGCATCTTGAGTGCAGATAAGGATATGTCACGATAGAAAAAATATGTTTGGAGCACAAGGAGGACTGTGATAGCACTGGGAGCTGTGACCCCTTACATGCTTTGGTAGTTGAGGTCCGTAATTGTCCATGCTGAGAGCAAAATACCTGTGTGGCTGTGGGCCTTGTGGTAGCTCAGTGATGGTGCATTGAATGTGTTTGACCTCACAGCCATTAAACATGTATATTCTCACTAGTATATACTAGTCATGGCTCGAGGTATGCAGATGCAGAGGAGTCTAAAGGCTTGGTGGCTAATAACCCAGCAGTGGTTCCTGGACACCTCTCCATGGGGAATCCAGACTTCCCCTCTCTGAGCACGGTGGAATTTTTATAGCCTGTGGTTTTAAATGCTGAGATTTCCGCATGGCCCTGACGCCTCATCCAGCCCTGTCGCTGCTACGCTGGGGCTGGACAAAACCTGCACTGGAGATGTTGATCCCTGGGTAATGTGTTAGAGCTCTGCTCCAGTATGTGGGAAAGGGAAGGACAGCTCTGCTGGGTGCTGTGACCTTATATCTGAATACAACTACACTTCATTTGTCTCTAAAATTTGGTAGGCACTTTGTGGAGAAGTGTACAGTAAAGGTAGATCATTTGCTTAAAAATACTAACCAAAACTGGACTGAAAGAGTTAATCTTGCAAATACAGCTCAGTGGCATCCTAAGAGTGCTTGTCCAAAAGCCCATGAGGAGTGGGCGAAGGGAATTTCAAGGTAAAAAAGAATGTGCGGGGCTGGGGAGTTGGGAAGGAGCCATGGCAGAGGGGCCAGGCTGGCAAACCATTTGCTGCAGGGGCCATGCTGTGATATGGGGAGCAATGCAGCCCCATGGGATGTGTGCCTGGGTGTTGACTGGGAGACAAGGCAGAGCCAGTTCATCCATATCCATAGTGCCCGGATATCGGCTGGGAGACAAGGCAGAGACAGTTCAGCTGTACCCACAGTAGGTGTGAGCACAGTCTGCTCCCCAGCACCATCCCTGGCTTTGTTCCCTTGAGTCCCCATTCGTGCTGGGAAGAGGCAGAGCTCTGCTGGTAGCACCCTGAAGCTCTCCAGCTTGTGCTGGCTCACTCTTATCACCCCAAGATGTGGTCTCCAAAATGCTGGGCAGCGTTGGGATGCTCATGGTTCCCTCCCCTTGCACCCTCAATGCCACTGGTGATGGCTATGGGGAGGTGCAGCCGGGCATTGCCCAGTGGGAATTTGACAGTGGTGCTTTCTCCAGTCCCTGATAAATCCCATGGGAACCGATGCTGAGGTCTGGCTGCTGTGGGAGAGCTTTGGGGCCATCAGACCTTGCCAGGCTGACATTTGTGACCCTCCATGTCTTGCTGCAGGGACAGCGCTTGGGTCCAGCTGCCTTCACCCAGCTCTCCCTTCTCACAAACTGGTGGAAAAGTGATTTCTCTTCCCATTTTCTGGCCCTCTACCAAACTGGGTTAACACTTGCTGAAAAACTTGCTGGAGGGGCCTGGTCAAGCGGGGCTGTAAAAGCCACATTTTCTTTGGGAATCGGATTAAGGCCCCTCTTCTGTGCTGGGCGGATGCGGGTGACATCAAGTCTGTCTTTGTCCTGGACGGTATTTCTGGCCCAGCTGCAGCGGGTTAACCCTTTCTCATCCCACACAGAACTGGAGATGAATGGCCCTTTGCTAAGCAACAGGGACCTTCTCTTTGGGTGGCTGTGGGTAGAAGCAGGGGCGCTGTGGGCTGTGTCCTCCCCCTGTGCAGCCGGGGGCTAAAGTGGCAAAGCTTTGATGCCTGGGTAGGGGACCACGTTGGCACGTATATGGGACAGAGCCTTGCCCTAACACTGCTTTCTGCTGCCTTTCTTTGTCTTTTTTAATCTCCATTCCCCCAGATAAACTGGTGGAAGGGGAGATGCCCCCCAGTCCTGCACTGGGACCAGAGCTCTCTCTGTGCTGGGGCAGCCTCAGGCTGCCTGGATGGCACAGAAGGACGTGAGTGGAACAGGAGGGGACAAAAGTCACAGTAAGTGCAGACACCAGGCCAGCTGGTGAGACCGGGAGAGCTGCTTGTGTGCTCCTGGGAGAGCAATGACCATGGTGCTCCCTGGGGCAGCAGTGCCCAGCCAGGCACTGGCACTGGGCGGGGGGCAGGAGCATCCTTTTGTCAGGAGAGCTGGAGGACTTGATTACCAGCCAGCAGCAGGAGATTGCAATCAGAAAGCGCCAGTATGGCTCCAGGGGAGCCCTTGGCTCCGTTCCCCATGGTTGGAGGAGGCTTGGTTTGCCACTCAGTGCTTGGCTTTAATCTGCCTTGGCCAAGCAGAAATGAAGGTGGTCTCACAGTCGTGCCTTGGGGACTGGTGGCTGCTGGCATCTCATGCTGCACACCCAGGGCTTGGGTCCACTTCACCTATTTGTCTCCACTGTGCTGCCTTGCTGCATCACTTTGGATTCATGCACATTGCTCCCAGCCTCGGCTTGGCTTATTTATTTATGCAAAAGCCAAATGGCCGCAGGGAATGTCCCTTTCTGGTGGCCTGGCAGAGCTGGAAGGGGCTCCCTGCAGTGTGGGTCCTGGGCTGTTATCAGGGAGGCTCCTGATAAGAGCAGAGCAGGGATTTCCCTGCAGGGTGTCCTGGATCACATCAAAGTAGTACCAGGAGGAGCTCCTGAGGGTGGTGGGATTGTAGACCACAGGTCTGAATCCGCTCTGCTGAGTGTTAGGACACAACCACCCCAAGGCTGATGGAGGAGTGCTGCATCTCCCAGATCTGACCCCAGGAGCAGATGGGGACCGAGCTGGACTCACTGACGGCGCCGAGAGCTGCGGGGAAGCGAGGCATTTCCCTCCCACCCCTCCTCCTCCTCCCTGCCATCCTCCTGACCTTTCCCCATCCCAATACAAAGCGCTATTCTTCCCAGAAAAGCACCTCCATCCGAGGAGGCAGCTGGCGCTGCGAGCAGCTTGCTGGGGATGGGTTGCTATTAATTAAGCTGCAGGAGACAGCCTGGCAGCTTGGCGGCTTGAATGGAGTTTTCCTTCTTTTCAAGGTTAGGGTGCCCTAAATGCTTTCTTCTTTACCTCCAATGGGAATTTATAGGTTTAAAAGGGGAAGCACACAAGGGATGGAGAAAGGCCCTTTATGTGCAGCTTGCACAGATGAATATCGTATCCATCACACTGCTGGTGATGAGTGTGTGTGTGCAGAAGGTCTGCAGGGACCCTTAGGACACCCCAGCACCCACTTTGCAGCTTGGTTTGTGCCAAGGGGAGGCTGTGACCCCAGGGATGGCATCCTCTGCCACTGCCTGGGCACCTCCCCATCTACAGAGGAGATGCCACTTTGGGGCAAAATAGTTTTTAAGCTGCTTGAGCAAGTTTGTTTGAGCTGTGGGGTGGCCTGAATTTTTCACTCCATTTCCCCTTGCAAAGGTGATTTATTTTACCAAACTCATCCTCATCCCTTGCTGCCGATTCTGCTTTGACCGTGCTGCTGGTGACAAGAGAAACAGAGGCAGTGCTGGACCCCTTGCGAGGTGCCCTTTGTTGTGTGAGACCCACAGAGGGTCTGTCTGCTCCCTCTCTTTGCAAGGTACAAGATGTGGTGGAGCAGGGCTCTGGGATGCTGCTGGGATGATGCACAGAGAATTTTGCTTTACCTTGTTTGAGCATAATTTGTCCTTTGTGATAGTCTGGCTGGGGGTGTCTGGGGAGTAGATCATGCCCTTGAGGAGGAGGGGTGAGGATTGCTCCTAAAGGAGAGGCAGCAGCCAAAGGAGCAAGGTGTGTTTCCTCTGGCAGAGCCAAGCTGGGCCATCTGCAGAGCTGTCCTGGTGACTGGAGCCGCAGCGTTTTGGTGCCAAGAGATCAGTCCCTGCTGAGCAGAACCTGTGCTGAGAGCTGCGGCGTGGAGGGAGCTGCCTGCAAGATGCTGAGTGTGCTTCGTGTCTGTCCAAACAGCACGTCAGTGGCCAAACCCCTGCAAGGGTGGGGGCTGTTGGGAGGAATCTTTTTCTTGCTTTTTCCAAATATTCTTGACCCCCAGTGGCTTCCTAGCAAAGCCCATTCCCTTCTGGAAAGTGATGGATTGCTCAAGCATGGTGAGGAGCCTCCTGCCTTCTCCACTCAAGGGAGTAGACGCTGCAGATCCTCTGCAGAAGAGATGTGCCAGAGGAAGGGAGGCTGCTGCAGGGGCACTGCTGGGATGTGACACTGGGAAGTGAGGCACGGCCTCCCTGGGGAGTGGGATGTGATGCTGGGAAGCCAGGGACAGCCTCCCCGGGGAGGGAGTGACTCATGCCAAGGACATGGTGGCAGCTGCGTGTGCTGGCTGATAGCAGCTTGTGAAAGCATTCCTTCCTTCCTTCCTTCCTTGAGAATGGGAGTGGGCTGGAGGACCCCCTGGTTTTTGGTGCGGTGGGAGGTGAGAACTGTCCTGGTGCTGTGTGTAACATGGGTTCAACAAAATGTCCATGGATCAATGATGCTGGCAGGCTCTACTGCCTGCTCCTGGCCAAGACGTGGGGGGGTGATGGTGGTTGCTCCCTGTGCTGGCTCAGGACACCCCTGCTCTGTGTGATGGAGCCTGCAGGGCCCTGAGATGCTCCCAGCAGTGCCTGCACCCCGTGGTACCTGTGCTCCACTGCTGTCTCTGTCTAGGGAGATTAAAGCCACCAAATAACTCCTTTTATGAAGGAACCAGTGTGATACCTGCAGAGATGTCTCTGACATGGGCTGCTCAGAGAAGCTGCTCAATGCCAAGAGCCAGGTAGCTTGAAAGAAAAAAAAGCAGCATCATCTATAGACTTGGGAATACGGTACGGCCACAAGGGAGGAAGCATCATTGTTCTGTAGATCTTACCAGTACAGACCTTCTGGAGAGTTTACCCTGCATGGTCAGAAGGGACCATGGTGGCTACCTGCCAGAGCCCTTCCCAGGTGGTAGCACCTGAAGACCTGCAGCCATGTTCTTAGACCAAGTGTTGGGTTGGTTTTAGATGTTCCTGGTGATGGGAGATCTTTTCTGCTCCTGCTGGAAGTAATGGTGTCTCTTTCAGTGTTAAAAAAAATACTTTTTGGTCTTGTGGTCTCTTTTGTCAGTCATGCTGCCTTCTACTGAGCTTACTGGTGCTTTACCAAGGTCTCTGGATGTGCTTTTCATTCTGCTGTTGATCTGAGATTATAAATATAGCTGGCAGGCCTTCCAGCCATGTGTCGAAGTCATTGGGGACTTGCAGGTGGTCAGCATTGCTGCACTATTAAATCAATAAAAATTACTTACTAAACCCTAACTGTGCACTTTTAACTGGGGATCAGTGTGGTGCAGTACAAACTGGAAGTGTCCTTTCAGTGTTCCTGTGAGAGAAAATGTCCTGCTCATGCTCCATGTGCTCAAGGGATTTGGTGTTTTCTTAAGAGCTGGACAGCTTGAGGTGAAATATGTTCATGGGCACATCTCCCTCACAGGCTGATTAGTCCTAATGAAGCTCTTCTCATTTGCAGATCTTGGTTGTTCCTCAAAGATGGGGATCTATAGTTGGGGTATGTTGCTTTCACCTGAAAAGGTGTCAGAAGGCAAAGTACAGATAGGACTGCATGAGGCAGGAACCTTCCTTATTATTCTGAATTAGTTGCAAGGGTAAGAAGTGGATCTGTAGATAGTTGAAATCCCTTGGTGTGACTTACAACAGCAAAAGGGCCTCGCTAGAATTGCTCCCAACTTTGATTATAATTGTTTTAAAGCAAAGAACAATGACTTTGTGATTTTAAAACTCTTGAGTAGAGGATTTGGATGCAGTTCTTGGCTCTGTCATAAGTTTTCTGTGTGACCCTGGGCGAGTCACTTAATCCTTCCCTGTTGGTCTGCACCGTTGGGCTAAGGCAGCTTCCTTCCTCCACCGGCCCGTCCTGCCTGCGCAGAGCAAGCTCTCACAGCCAGAAACGAGCAGAGGGAGAAGCAGCACGGCAGGGCCCTGCTCTCCTTCCAATACAGAGAGATGCTCCTGTAGTAAAAAATCCCAGAGGTGGCCATTTGTCACTCTGTGAGTGCCTCCTCTGAGCAAACAGCCCCAAAGCCACCCAAGAGCCTTCAGGAGGACAAGCATGGTTACCAAAGCCCTATGTGCTTATTTGCATTGAGGCCAAGGGTGCCACCTTATTGTCCTTCTGAGCTGCTCGCTCCCCCACCTTGGCTCATTTCTGGGGAGGAGGAGATAGGAGTTGAAAAAAAAGGTTGTGTACGAATTAATCTGAAAAACAACTTGTACACAGTGTGATCTCCCATCCTGCCCCAGATGTCTTTGCAAAGCTTCAGTGACCAAGGCGGGGAACTTTTCTATAGTTTGAGGATTTTTTTACCCTCACAAGGAAGACTAAAACATGTCTGTGGTTTCAATGTGAAAAAACAAGAGCGAGGAGCTAGCGTTGGTTCACGTGGCTGAGCACCCTGCGTTCACCCCGCTGCTGCCAGTCGTGGTTTGAGCAAGTGAACCCTGTGCTGGATGCTCAACATCTGCACGACCTTGCAGATTAGTTTAACAGCAGGGACATGAAGAGCAGATCATAGCTGCAAAGCCCATGTGCACCTGAGATCATAGCATGGTTTGGGTTGAAAGGGACCTTAAAGATTGTATAGTTCCAGCTGCCCTGCCACAGGCAGGGACACCTTCCACTAGACCAGGTTGCTCAAAGTTCCATCCACCTTGGCCTTGAACACATCCAGGGATGGGACATCCACACAATGCCTCCTTATTCCCCATGCAAGCCCATCACCTGAGCGAGCACAGCAGAGCTTTGTGAAGCCAGGCTGAGCTGCTTTCCAGCTCTGCTCCTAACACCAGGCTGGAGGGACTTGCAAACAGACCCAGCTGCTCCTTGAGCAAGCCCGGTTTGGCATCTAGCTCTGGATTTGCCTGGAGATTAGGGAGATTAAAACACTAATGCCCATTGATAGGGGTTAAAGCTTTATTAAGTCATAAAAAGTGGTGTAATCCAGCAGAAAGCTACACACAGCTGCAGCGTAAGCAGATTGAGGCTGGGTTTCCTGCCTGGGTGCTGGTTTCTCAGAAATGGCTGTTTGTGGTGCTTGCTGAAGCAGGAGGACATGAGTCTTGCCACCTTGAGCATCCATTGTTTCCAGGGGAGCCCACCCCAGCCTCGCTGGGCATCACAGGGAGGGGGTGCTGCCAGCCCAGTGTGTGGTGGCTAAGATGGGTGGAGGAAGAGCTGCTGCTGTGGGTGTTTCTGAAGGGGAGAAGGAAGGTGACAGCCATGTGAGAGCCATGGGTTGGTGCTCCGGAAGGGGAGAGGGAAGGTGACAGCCACATGAGAGCCATGGGTGGCAAGACAGGGCAGGGCTGTGGTGCATGGGGAGCAGAGTTTGGCTCTGGAGCAGGAGTTTGACAGCGGCCAGCGAGGCTGAGAGCAGGCCAAAAAAGGATCAACGAGTACTAGCCCCTGGCTTGTGGGCTGTGCTGAGGCTGTGGGTGGGAAATGGAGTCCTTTGGGTATTGAGGGCTGCAAATGTGCAAAGCCATCTTAACCCCTTCGTCACCTGCAGGCCTTTCTCTGGGAATGCAGAGCTTCTGACTTGGATCAGAAACTGTGTGGCCAGCAGGACTAGGGCAGGGTTCATCCCCAGTGCATGGCACTGGAGAGGATGCACCTTGAATCCTGGGTTTGGTTTTGGGCCTCTCACTCCAAGAAGGACATTGAGGGGCTGGAGCGTGTCCAGAGAAGGGCAACGAAGCTGATGAAAGCTGTAGAGCACAAGTCTTGTGAGAAGCAGCTGAAGAACCTGGGGGTGTTGAGCCTGGAGAAAAGGCGGCTCAGGGGAGACCTTCTTGCTCTCCACAACTCCCTGAAAGGCGGTTGGCATCAGGTGGAGTTGGTCTCTTCTCCCATGTAACAAGTGATAGGATGAGAGGAAATGGCCTCAAGTTGC
>VYZX01020739.1:0-187305 GCA_013401335.1 Brachypteracias leptosomus | reverse complement strand
GGAGGGGTGGGGGGCTGGTAGGGGGGCAGAAGTGCTTTTGGGGAGGGGGAATTGTTCTAGGAGGGGGCTTGAGAGCGCGGGAGGGTGAGTCCCGCCGGTTCCCACGGAGGTCCCCGGGCACNCCTAAATGATGCTATGATTCTGAGAAGTGCAGAGAGCTGGGACAAAGGTAACAGGTCAAAGTAACATGTCAGAACCAGAGGTGCAAAAGAAGCAGGTTGGTTTTGCATGGTGGCTGTGAAGGGACGGAGAGCCCCTTCTGCTCCTGGGCAGTGCAGGCATCGCTGGGCTCTCCGCGCCTGCTGCCCAGGGCCTCCCACCTGGATGGGACCTTGTGCTGCTGGTGGGAGTAGGACTGGGTAGTGAAGCCCACATCTCTGCTTCTCTCCTGCAGCTCAGGCCCTTCGTTCTGGTGGGAGGGAGGTGGTGGTGTAGCTCTGGTAATCAAGATACAAGGCAGGAAGGGCTTGCGGAAACAGATAATATCTTTATTCAGATTAATTGACATGATTTTAAGCAGCAGCCAGGCTCTGGGTGTAGGCTGTGATCTCGGTGGATGCGAGATGTGGCCCAAGGGTCTTCAAACAGCTGCAGAGCAAATTGGTCAGTGGTCCCACCCACCAGAGACTGGCTTTGGTCTCTCGTGGGACAATTTCAGGATGCTTGAAAGCAAAAGGTTCCTTGCTGGCGAGTGCCAAAAGGGCTGTGCTGGGGCTGGGGCCGTGCCCCTGTCCCTTCATCCCTGCAGCAGTGGGATGGACGGTGGGGTCTGCTGGGGATGGGGCAGCGCTGGGGCTGCCGAGTTTGTCCCAACCTCGCTCTTTTCCCGTGGAAATCTTCAACACCGACTTCCCCACCCCGCACCTCCTGCGTGGGTCCGGGTGGGGAACGGGGTGGGACGTACTGCTGCGCATCGCCCCCAGACCCTTCCCCCTCTTCCCCTCCACGAGTCTCCCCCCGCCCCTTCCCGGGCCAGGCTTGTAGCGGCGGGGGGATGGAAACCGCCCCGGGGCGAACCAAACTTCCCGGGAAGAGGCTCCATCCCCCCGGGCCGGGCTGGAGGGGGGGGGGAGGGCAATGCGGNGGTGCCCGGACAGGGGTACCCGGGTGCGGGTTGAGGAGGGGGCTCATTCCGCAGCCCCCGCCCGGTTCCCTCTCGCCCCTGCGCCCCGCAAAAGAGGGGCCGTTGTTCGGCGCGGCCCGGCCGCGATGCCGGCATTGTCCGGGGATGAATAGCGGCTGTGTCCGGGGGGGCACCTCCTGCGGGGTCCGGCGGCTCCGCCCGCGCCGCTGCCGCCCCCCGCCAACCGGCTCCCGGGGCGCCTGGGGTGTGGGTGCTCTTCGTAAAGAAAAGGGAAAAAAAAAGCCCCTACCCCTCAAAAAATAAAACATGAAGAAAAAGAAAAAAAAAAGGGGGAAAAAAAAGGTAAAAAAGAAAGAAAGGGGGGAAAAAGGAAGAGAAGAGAAAGGAAAGGAAAAGGAAAGAAAAGGGAAAAAGAAAGAAGAAAGCCAAACAAAAAAAAAAAATTAAAAGCTGAGCTAAAAATCCCCAGGATGGGGTGTAAATCCCTCCTTGAGCACGGGTTACCCCCCTACCTCGGGGTCCTGGCACCCGCTGGTTTTCTTGCAGAAGTCAGTAACTCACCAGGCATGGGAGGTCACCCTGGCACAGTGGCCCTGGTCACCCGCAGCCATGCCAGGTCCCTGTGCCCATTGGGGCCTGTGATGGGACATGTTCCTCCTGAGATGCTTTTTGGGCAGGCTGTTTGCAGAGCATTGCTTGTCTCTTTGTTTCCAAAGCACAGAGTCCCCTAGAGAAGTGGTAACGGGTGAGATGTTTCTTCTCTTTCCCAGGGCCTGGGAATAGTCATCATGACCCTCCTGTTCTGAACGCTGTCACCCAGGGTAGACAAGGGGTTGGGAGGGATCCCCTCCCCAGACCTACCAGGGAATCAGCTTTGTGCGGGTTCTTGGACCCTCCCTGGGCACAAGCACCTGAGCAAGGGTGAGTTTTGCTGTGTGGGTCTGGTTGATGGAGTAGCTATTGCTGGCATTGATGTGCAGGAGAGTTCCCCTGTGACGGGGATTGTCCCCAGTGAGACAGGGCTGGTCTTGGGGTCAGCTCTTGCTCCACCTCCGGGGCAAGGAGGGAGACAAGGAGACCATTGGGGCTGTGCAGCCAGAGAGCTCCATGTGCTCGGGGCTCTGTTTGCAAGACTGAAGCAGGCAAGACTTGGGGTTGTTTGTGATCATCTCCTTCCTTTTGAACTTCTCTGGGCAAACAGAAGAACAGTGTAAGAGCTTACTGCAGGTCTTGGTGAGTGGTCTAGAGCTGCTGCCTCACGTGGTTGGAGAAATGAGGATGTAGGATTGCTGGCTGTGCTGCAAGGCTGGCACATGTCTCAGCAGGGGATGGTGGTGGTCTACCTGGGGAACGTTGAGGTGGGATGGAGGCTTGCACCAGAGCTCGAAGGCAGCAGTTTGTGAGTGCGCAAGGTTGTGTTCAGCTGGTGCTGAGGTTTGACCTCTGGGACGGGCTCACTGCATCCCAGCCCAGAAACGCCTGTGGCAGCCCGAGGGTTAAGGTAGGAAGGGAAGCTGCGGTGGAGCATCCATCTCTTGTAAATGAAAGAGTGAGCAAGGGGTAAGCAGTGGAGGGGTGAGCTTCAGAGAAGGGTTTCCAGAGCTGGGTGGGGGAAGTGCACTGTGAGTGAGAACGGAAGCACACAGAGAGCAGGGGAGGGGAGGCTTTGGCTGCGTGTGGTTCATGTCTGGGGCTGGTGCCTGTGGCTCGGAGCTGTGGCCCTGCCTGGTCATCTACCAAAGAGCTTGCTCTAGAGCAGGAGTCACTGTCTCCTTTTTTGGATCTCTGAAAATGGATTTATCTTGTGTGAGTAAAAGGCTTCAAGCCTGGAGCATCTTGCATGCTCAGGAGGCACCTGGCCACCTCTCTGACAGCTCTTGGGTGGATTTGGTCTAAGGAAGTGTAGTTAAGCATCCTCTGCTGTTTCTAGGTCGTGTTTGTTGGCACCCAGGCAGAAAAGCACGCCGGGAGGGAAATGTAACCGGTTGGTAGGTGGACCTGGGCTGGCGGCCAGCCTGAAATCATAGCCTGGTGCCCAGGGATGTGAGGGACAGGCTCCAGCTCAGGCCTGGCTGTGCCAACTGGGAGCAGATGACTGCAATTGAATAATAGAAACATGCCTTAGTTACAGTTGGTGCTGCAGGGTCTGTGGTGGTGGCTCTATGTGCCAGGCTGAGCCCTCCCCTGGGGCTGCTCCCCCATTTAGGACCAAGCCACATTGGGAGATCCCATGGTGGTTCTGACTGGGCAGACAAAGAAAGCAAAGGTGCCTGGGCCACACTGAGTTTGCATCCAGCCCTGACGTTGCCACCTCCCTCCCTCCTGACCCCTCCAAGGGAAAGCTGTGACTCTGCCACCTCCTCCATGGGTTGGATCCGTTTCCATAGCTTGTGGTCGCCAGCCTGATGTGCAAAGGCGAGAGGCCCCAGAGGCTGCGTGTGCTGCCGGCTGGCTGCAGTTAACCAGGAACTATAAATTCACTCTCTGGTTCTAAAACGGTCTCTGTTACGCCCTACAGGCACAATTTGGTAAGATTGCTGCTCCCAAAAATCTAAAGGTCTGTTCATCCACGCTGCTCCCTTGGAAACATCTGTGGGAGCCCCGCTGCCTGGGAAGCGGTTGTTCTCCCGCCCTGATGTGCCGCTGTTCACTGCTGTGAATCTTCTCTCTGTTCCTGTCAGCCCATCCAGCAAATCTGGAAGCCTGCGACGTTTCCAGTCTCTGCTGTGGGGAGGGAAGGGGAGTTATCCCCACCGCAGTGTCCCGCTCTTCTGGGTGCTTGTAGCCCTGCAGAACCAGCTGCAGGATCACCAAAAGGTGGCAAGTGCTTGGTGCTCCTGCATCTGAGGGGTGTTCCTTTGTTTAACTCGGTGTGCATCCATGTAGTGTGGGAATGGTTTGAATCTGGCAGCTGGGAGGATGTGGTGGGTGGCAGAGGTGCAGCCTCCTGGCCTCTCTTCATCAGCTTTGTGCAGCTGCTGAGCACCAGGTCCACAGCCAGCCCTGCTCCGGGGTCAGCTCTGCCCTCCTCGGTCACCAGCATCCCACTCCCTGTGCATTGCTGGAGCAGAGCATAGAGCCACCGGGTCTAGCTGGGGTACGTGAGACGGTCCCAGTTCAGCCTCTGCAATGCTTATTTAACCTTTGGGTATCTGTAGATTCCTTTCCCAAATCCTGGATGAAGGCTGCCAGCCCCTGGGTTTTGAATTTCAGGTGAGTCCATGGCTTGTATTTGCTTCCCTGCCCACAGCCAGCCTGGGTTATCACCTCATGGCATCAGTGCAGCCTTTCCAAGCCCTGGGTTTGTTGGCAGCCCCTTGCCAGCAGCATTTTTGCAAAGCCCATCCCATGGTTGCACAGCATCCAGCTGGCTGGGGGAGTGGGGGCTCCTCGGGGGGCTTCCCAGGGCTCCCCGCCCTGCAGGGTGCCTTTCATCTGCTGCTCTGCAGATGTTGGGTTTGGCTCGTGTCTGATGTGCATCAATTACGGCGCAACAGCCTTGGAGTCTTTGGCAAAATGAACTTTGGAGCAGCTGTCCTGAGTCAGCCCAGCACCCAAGCTGGAGCTGTGGGGGGGCTCTGAAGTCGTGGGGCTGCTCCTGCTCTGAGCAGCACTGCCCTGATGGCCTTGACATCTCCCCTGCCCACATGGAAATGGTTTCCCTGGCAGAGGAGGTCTAAATATGGCCCAGGCACATGTTCCCACGTGCTTCATGTTTATTCAGGAACACACAAGCTGGAGGGAGCTGCAGGCTCTGGGCTCTCTGCCCCATCAGCCAAGCGAGCAGCCCGTGCCCTTCACCAATCTCCCTCCACATGGGACAGACCAGCAGACTTGTTATGGTGGTACTGGTGAAGTGATGGTGCATGAGGTCAGATCCTGCTCTTATCAGGGACTTGGTGGCAATCAGGAATTTCTGATAGTATTGGGTGTTTATTAACCCACCCCTCCTTGCAGTGCTGTGGAAGGGTCAGCTCAGCAATGCTGGCATCAAGAGCAGCGCAGGTTTGGCACCATCCCTGCAGAGAGCATGATGGGTCAAACCAGTACAGGATCTGCCCATGGTGTGTCCCAGGCAGCCACTGCTTCTGCTCTAATTTATTTCTAGGATCTTTCTATTTTAGACAAGTGTTTGCTGGGAGTGCTCCCTGTATCCCCGTGTGCCTGTGCTGCAGAGTGGTCCTGCAGCTTGGCCGCATCCTGCCTCTGCTGGCACAACCCCCTTGGAGCCAAATGGGATGCTGGGGTCCTTGCTAAGAAGAGACCAGCTCAGTGCTGGGAAGCTAAAAAGACAAGTGGAGGTCTAGGCTGCAGCATTCCTCTTGGGAGTCTGATGGTGCCACTGGGGTGTTTATGTCTTTGCATCCCTCCTGTCCTGCAGACAGTCCCAGTTGTGATATAGTCATTTTTATTTTATTTTTTCCTCAAATGTGAGCCAGCTGCTAGAAGAAAATGTCCTTTAAGTCACTTTTCCACACACCCGTGTGTGCTGTGGTGACAAACCACCACCCACCATCACTCCCTCTGTCTGGTCTTGCTGGGGAGTCCTGAGCCCTCCTTTTCATGTTGAAGGCAACGTGGTGAGGCAGCGCGTAGCATCTGCTCCCTGGGCTGGGGACAGGTTTGTCTGCACATCCCCCTGCCCAGGAAGGGGATCAGCCTCTTCTGCCCACTGCTGGTTGCTCGTTAGTGGAGCTTAATGGGCTAGCAGCACCCAGGAGGTGCTGGAGATGCTCCTGGCCTTTATCTCAAGTGGAGGACAGCTTTCTGCTCAAGTTTCTCTGTGCATGCTGCTGGACTTTACCTGCACCCATTTCCCAGGCTGCTGCCCCATCCCATGGGGCCAGCACGCTTCAGGCTCTCTCCCATGCATGCAAGTGGTGCCTGCAGGAGCTAAAGCCCTTGCATAACCCCATGCTGCTGGCAGCATATTTTCCACACGATTTAGTCTTTTTCCTTAGTGACATACAGGGATTTTTTTCCACTTTTCACCTTGCCATTTTGGAACAGGGCTAATTTGGGATCTTTGGTGTGACCTTGGGGATGCTGGGCTGGTTGCTTTGCCAGGGGCAGCGCATTGCCAGCTGTGGAAGAGCCTGAAGCTGTGTGTGCCCCAGGAGGGGCTGTCGCTCCTGTGTGTGCATCAGCCACGGTGTGTTTGCTGTCTAGCAGCTCTGTGAGTAATGCTGGTCTGCACAGCCTGGGATTGGGGGTTGGAAAAAAGTGTTCAAAATGACTCAACAGTCTTTGGTATCACTTCTGGGTTTGCTTTTTGTTATTATAGATTTTTTTTCTGCTTGGGATCTATTTGAGCGTGCTGTGCTTGGAGGAAACGAGCGCTTCCGCCTTGCAGGTCATCTGCTCTGATGCTGCTGCTATGGCTCCTGCTCCTCACCAGGGAAGAGGAGATGATGGGCTTGAATTTGGAGGAACCCCTTTGGACAGGCCATGTTCCTACAGACAGATCCCTTCAGAGGGAGGGAAAGAGGGAGAGAAAATCAGGCAGCACCTCCTCAAAGGCAGGGAGGAGATGAGCTCAGAGCCATATTCCTGTTTGGAGGAGTGAGGATTGCAGTTGAGTGACTTTGCAATAAGTCCTTTACAAATAGTAATGTTTTTATTAAGACTAATATAATAAATAATTTAAAATAATAAATAAATGCTGGGAAAAGGTTAATGGTAATAAAATTCTTCCTTAGGCTGGTGGTTGCAGGGACCTGGGCATCAGTCAGCAGCAGCCTGGAGTGGGGAGGGCTCTCAGAAGTGTGTTTTCCTAAAACTCCTTGGGGAGTGGGTGGTTCTCCAGTTCTGGTTACAAAGGTGTTAGATGAGACAGTACCTATACGTTTGTTACCTGGACCCGTGGCAACGAGGGCCCTCTCTCTGCAGGAGGTTTGACTTCCTCAGACAGATATTGGCAGAATTAGAACAGCGTCGCAAAAGCTTGAGGACTGTGTGGGTGTTGTCTGGCACAGCCTGTTTTGATGCAGATAGGTTGGGTTTGGGGTTTTTTGCGAGCTGGGGCCAGCAGCTTCTGTGCTGTGTCAGCTGGAGCTTGAGGAGAGCACGTGTTAGTCAGTAGAAGACTTTTCTGAGTCTGCAAAGCTGCCCAGTTCCTCAAAATGTGGCCGCGAGGTGTTCACACCAGCAATCTGCACAGCGCTGTGATTACAGTGGTATGAGGGAGTGGGCAGGCTGGGAAGCCTGCAAGCCTTTAGCTGCAGCACCTGGGCACAGGACTGCATTGCTAAAAGCCTTCCTCACTCGCTAAATAAATCCCCAGACCCGTGCTGAGGAGTTTCTTGGTGCTGGGTTCCGCTTTCAGCGGCAGATTGACTGCTCGTGGGACCTGGTGTGCCTTCTCCCCTCATAGCAGCATCCCTTTGCTGTGGCTGGCTCGGTGATGTGGGCAGGGATCAAGGTGAATCCAGTAAATTAAGAAGGGGAGTCCCAAATTACATGTAATTACAGGTGGAGGAAGATTGCACATGCCTCCTCCTTCTTGCCCTCCCGGTGCCCTGAGTGCACGTGCTTCATTCCTGCTTGGGATGCAACAGGCAACTCCTTTCATTCCCTGCCAGGATCAGCATCCTGGTGTGCCTGGCACTGCCTGCCACCCCTGACCACCCTCTCTTTGCCCCCGCAGGTCCAGAGGCAGTTCCCAGCCACGCACCCGGCATGACGGACGCTCCACGGGATGCCGGCCTCAAGCAGCCGGCCCCGACGAGGCCGGAGAAGCCGGCCGCGGATTTTGGCTACGTGGGGATCGACGCCATCCTGGAGCAGATGAGACGGAAAGCCATGAAGCAGGGCTTCGAGTTCAACATCATGGTTGTGGGTGAGTTCTCCCCCCGCCCCAGCTGCCTGCAACGTGCTCAGCGAGTTGGGTTTTGTTCTTCTGTGGTGATGTTTGTCCTCTCTGGAGGCTCCTCGGGCTCAGCCTTGGGGTCTCTGCCTTAGGAGTCAGTGAACCTCGCTCCCGGGGAGCTGGCTTGAATTCAGCTGTTGATGTGACATGGCCTGTGGTCCTCAGCATCTTCCCACGTCTTGGGGTGTTACCCATAGGCACATCTAGGAAGGGGATGTCCTTGAAGGGTGTCAGGACTCACTGAAGCCTTGCAGAGAGCTCCTTGCCTGCCCTCCTGGAAGCCCTGCGCTGGGTTGAGCAGTCAGGGAGCATGTTAGTGCTCAATAGGTTGCACAGGGAAGAAAAGCTATGTGTGATTTACTGGTGGCAATAAAGACCAGCAAGAGGAGTTTGTGTAGCTGGGTCATTCGGCTTGAACGGCTTCTGCTGCTGGTGGCTCCTTTGAGGACCTGCAGTGGGGGAATAAGTGTCCCAGAAGGTGTCCACATGTAGGGAGAGGGTCTGGAAGGTTGTGTGTCCAAATCCTGCTGCCTCCAGGCTCCTGTTCATTCACTTTCTGAGGCTGCAAGGAGGATGGGATGAAGGAGCTTTACTTCAGCATCACTGCTGAAAAGGGGAAAAGGGAAAAGAAATGAGCCTTTTCTGCTTTTTTCCAGCTTTTGTTGTCTGGCCTGGTCCTGTGGAGCCCCTCATGCGAGCTGGGCTGTGCTCCCCAGGGCTGGTTTGTGCAGGCAGCAGCTTTTCCTGCCTGAGTCTCCCAGAGGAAGTACAGGGGGGTGAGAAGATTAAAGTCCGGGTCCGTAGTGGTGGGATCTCACCATCCCAGTCCTCCTGCGAGGAGTTGTGTAGGGCTGCAGGTTTGTGTGGGGATGCCCGTGGGGTAGGAGCTCGTCAGCCCAGAGGGGCTTCCTGTGGTTAGGAGAGGGCCTGATGCAGTTTGCTAATTCCATAAGAGATACTAATGTGCTGCAGCTTCCCAGTGAGCTCTGCTGGTGTTCTGCATTTCCCACTTTGATATTTTTATGCACAAATTGATCTCTGGGGAGCGCTCCCTAGGCTGAGAGATTGTTGCAAACCCAGTCACTGCAGAACCAGTTCTTGCAAGGTTTTTAGCTAACCCAGCTCTTTGCTGCCAGTGGAGCAGCACTCCTGGGGCAGAGTGGTCGCAGCCCTGATCCTGAGAGTCTGCAAGAGAGATGGTATGAGCTGAGCCCCCATTTCCCTGCCAGAAGAGGCACCCATCCCTCCACAAGCTGGCTGTGCCGCGGCAGCACCTCAGCTTTGTGCTCTGCAGCTGTGGAGGGATGCTCAGGGAAGGGCCTGGCTTTGCCTTGGCAGCTCCGTGTGTGGTATGAAGGCCCATGCTGCAGCGGGGCTGGAAAACATTGTTCTTCCCTTGGCAGGCTCTGGGCTGACTGTTTACAAGCTGGGGAATTCGAGGCAGCATAAACAAGTCGAGCTCTGGCCCTCCCAGAAGACGCGGGGAAGGATGCGGGAGGAGCAGCACCTCAGGGATGCCCTCTGGGAGGGGGTGCTTGTCCTGCTGCATTTCTCTAGGACATCATTGGACTTCCAGGGATGAGTTTAGCTCCTTTACTCTCAAATCTTAAGCTGTGAGTCCTTGCGTTGAAATCATTGCAATGCTTGTATTGCAGGCAGGAGATGAGCGGAGGGAGGCAGGAGGTGGGAATCAAGCACTGCTGCTGCTGAGGAGTCACTGCCCACACCCTGTCCTTGTAATAGGGCCTTTTGAAAAATCCCCTGAGTACTAGAGTCTCTGCTCAAAAGGGTTTTGTCAAGCTGACCAAAGCTCTGAGAGGGGTCTTCAGGCTGAGCTCAGCTTAGCCCCGTGTCTTCTTCTAAGGCTGTGGAGACAAGAAAAAAGGTCTAAGCTTAAAAAAACCCTGAAGCACATCTTTTGTGTTGAGTTTTTGGTGCAGAGCAGCTGGAAGGAGAGGGGAGCTGTCTGGGCAGAGAGGGGCTCAGCTGCATTTCCCCCATCTGATCTCAGCTCTGGGAAACATGCTGGGCTGCAGACCAGGGAGGTGGGATTAGGTCTGTCTGCCCTTGGCCACTGGCCCCAGGGCCACTGGGTCCCCAAGGTGCAGCCACATCCATTGCTCAATGAGGTCAGCCTGTGGCCATGGTTTTGGAGCAGGAGGGACCTGGGGTTGTTGAGCCTGGAGAAAAGGAGGCTCAGGGGAGACCTTCTTGCTCTTGACAACTCCCTGAAAGGTTGGAGGTAGATGTGGGCTGGTCTCTTTTACCCAGTAAGAAGCAATAGGACAAGAGGAAACAGCCTCAAGTTGCACCAGAGTAGAGGTTTAGGTTGGACATTAGGATGAAGAATTAGGGTATAGGAAGAAATTTCTTCCCTGAAAGTGTTGTCAAGGGCTGGCCCAGGTTGCCCAGGGCAGGGGTGGAGTCCCCATCCCTGGAGGGATTTGAAAGCCGTGGAGATGTGGGGCTGAGGGACATGGTTTAGTGGTGACCTGGCAGCATTGGGGTAACAGTTGGACTTGATGATCTTAAAGGTCTCTTTCAACCTAAATGATCCTGTGATTCTGTACTCTGTGGTGTCAGGGCTGCATCAGTAGCGGTGCTGTGGTAACTGGTTGCAACGTGGCTCATCAGAGCGGGGCCAGAGGGGCCTCCGTGGTGTGTGCAGGAGCTCTGCAGTGATTGCAGGGGGCACAGAACATCTGCTCTGAAGCTAAGCATCTGGTCCCTGGTTTTTGAGGAGTTGCTCTGTTTTCTTTGCTCTGGAAAAAGTGTTTTCTGAGCTCATGGGACAACTGATGTGGAGAGTTGAGAGCTGCTGATATCCTTTCTACACAGATTGACCTCAGCTCTGGGATATAAAGCATGAAAATGCTTCTCTCTGAAAGCTGTTTTTTTCTGGAGTTGTGGAATCTGTTGTGCTTCCCGGGATGTTTGTGGGACTCTGAGGAGCTCCTGCCCAAGACCTGCTTACGGGAGTCTGTGCAACCAGCTGGTCCAATTGCAAAAGCAGGTCCGGCAGGGAGGCAGCAGCGGATGCCGCAGGGCTGAGGTTTGGAAGCCTCTTGCTGCTGTTAATCCTGTCCAAGCTTGCCAAGCTGCTCCTGAGTCTTCCCTGTGGAGCTGGACAGCTCAGACTGCAGGAGGGGAAAGGCACAGATGTGCTGGGATGCTCCTTCCTGGGGTTCCCTGGTCCCTGAGCCCTTCTTCAGGGCTGCTGAGTGTCACTGCAGCCCTTAAAACATCCCCAGTGGTGTCTACCTGTCCTCGAGGTTGCTGTGAGTTTGGCTGGATTCAAGGAACCAGCTCTTGACCTGCTTATGGACAGCAAGCCAGCTGCTTTGGAGCCAGGGAAGGTGCTTGCTGCTCACAGTGTCCTCCTGCCCGGGAGGGACTCAAGCTCCTTGCGCTGTGGTGGCTGCAGGGAAGAAGCTGCCCCTCTCACCTTCCCCCTGCAGCTCTGGTGCAGGCTGAGTCCCTCAGCATCCCCATACCCTGGCCCCTGAACAAACGAGCCCAGAAAGGAGTGAGTGCTGACTGTGGTTTCCCCTGCTCTTTTCCAGGTCAGAGCGGCTTGGGGAAATCCACGTTAATCAACACTCTCTTCAAATCCAAAATCAGCCGGAAATCTGTACAGCCGACTTCTGAAGAGCGGATCCCCAAGACCATTGAAATCAAATCCATCACTCATGGTGAGGCTCTGCAGGTCCCACCTGGTGCTTTGGCTTTTGGTTCTGCTCTGCCTTGTGTCCCCGGGGGCTCATGAGGATTTGTGGACCTCCGCTGAACCTCCACTCTCATCTCTCTGAAGGGGTTTTTACCATCCAGAGATGTTTGCAGGGCTGAAAACATCTATTTTTTCTTTATCCACCATTTAATCGTGGTGAAAGGGAACAAGGTGGCCATGGTGGGTGGCATTTCAGGGCAGATGTGATGCTTTTGTCTCATTGGAGGGCTGATTTGTACCTGTGATGATGCATTTCTCCCCGGGGAGCAAGCTCTGGACCTCCTGCTGATTTTGAAAGGGTGAGCTTGGCCAGAGCACCCATTGACACTTGCCTCACACACTGGCTTTCATCTCCATTTCAGAGATTGAAGAGAAGGGAGTTCGCATGAAGCTGACGGTCATTGACACCCCAGGCTTTGGAGACCACATTAACAACGAGAACTGGTGAGCTGGCTGCCCTGACACGGGAACTGGTGCAGAGGGAAAGCAGCCGAGCCCTTGGGGGACATCCTGACCCGGAGCTGGTGCTGAGGGCCATAGCCTGGTCCTGTGCCACCCACGCTCCATGAGCAGCAGGGAGGGGGTTGTTGTGAGTGGCAGCACGGTGTCATGCTCCCCAGGGCTGATCTTGGACCTTGTGAGATCCCACAAACATCCTGCTGTTCAGGGCATGAGACAACCTTTGTTTGTGGCTGGGAGCAGCTGTGTGCTGATGGGGCTGGGCCCCAGGCATCTCTTGTGGCTCTGGAGGCTGAACTCTGCCAGCAGCCCCTGGGACAGTGGCTGGCTGTGCCGGGTGGCCCCCCTGGGCTTTGCTGGATGATGGCAGGTGCCTTCTCCTCACCACAATCTGGGCTGGGATTGTCAGCTTGATTGCTGCTCTTGCTCCTGTACCATGACGCTGAGCAAGGAGCCATGGCATGCTGCTGGTCCTGCCCTGCTCAGCAGACAGGTCCAGGAGGAGAAAAGGGAGGACTTTTTAGGGACTTGCTTGTCTCAACCAGACAGTAAATCCCCTCCTGCTGTGGTGTGTGGAGTTGCCAAGCAGAGAACATGGGAGGTTTGTGATTTCCCTGCTGCCCGCAGTTGCTGAATGAATGGGAGCCAACAGGGACTAAAACGTTCCCCGTGTGTTTTGTTTGTTTGTTTGTTTGTTTGTTTGTTTTAATGGGATTTTGTAAGATGCTGAACATCCCCGGCTCAGCGGGTTCTGCTTCACACAGCCAGGCCAGCTGGGATGTTCAGGATGGTCCAGATCCCTCACACAGTCCCATCATCTCCTGTTTCTCTCTGCAGCTGGCAGCCCATCATGAAGTTCATCAACGACCAGTATGAGAAGTACCTACAGGAGGAGATCAACATTAACCGGAAGAAGCGGATCCCCGACACGCGGGTGCACTGCTGTATATACTTCATCCCAGCCACCGGACACTCGTACGTACCCTGTTCTCCTTCCCTCGCCTGCCTTCGGTCTTGGGCACCTCCTCTGGCAGGGTCATACTTAGAGTCAGAGAATCACAGAATGGTTTGGGTTGGAAAGGATCTTTAAAGCTCATCTAGTCCCCTGCACTGAGCAACTAGAGCAGGTTGCTCAGAGCCCCGGCCAACCTCCCCTGCAATGGTTCCAGGGATGGGGCAGCCACCACCTCTCTGGGCAACCTGGGACAGGCTCTCACCACCCTCACTGTAAACAATTTCTTCCTTCTCTCTAGTCTAAATCTCCCTCTTTTAGTTTAAAACCATCACCCCTTGTCCTGTCACAACAGACCCTGCTAGAAGGGTTGTCCCTGTCTTTCTGATAGGCCTTCTCCCCAGGCTGAACAAGCCCATCTCTCTCAGCCTAGTCTCCCAGCAGAGGGGTTCCAGCCCTCCCAACATTGCTGGGGCCTCCTCTGGACCTGTTCCAACAGGTCCATGTCTTTCTTATCCTGATCCTTGGGATCCCCCCCTGGTTCTTGGGGACTTGAGGAGCTTGAGGACAGCATGAGGCTGTCCCTCCTAGGGCTGTAGTGTCTGGAGTTGTCACAATAACACAGTAGAGCTCCTGTACCACAGAGAAACGTGGTGTTTCCTCTTCTGAGAGGCCATCAAAGCCTCTCTGAGCTCCAGTTAGCTGCTTGCTTTGCTTTGGTCACCTTGTTTGCTTAGCTGAGGGTGGGCACCAGTCCCTGAGCTCTCAAACTGGACGGAAAGGCTGACTTTGCAAACAGAACATTAATTTTTTTCTGCTGAGCCCCTGTCTTTGTAAGGGGAGAAACTGTTTTTCCTCATGCTACCAAGGCAGTGAACACCCTCACCCTTTAAGGGTATTTTCTAGGTTGTTTGACTGCTCTGCAGTGGGATGCAGTTTATTCAGCACAGAGCTCTCCTGGCTCTGGCACTTCTCAAGCGACGGCATCAAAGGCCCAGATCTCACTCTCTCACTCTATTTTATTTGTTTAATTTTTTTTTCCCTAGGCATGTAGCCCACAGTGAAAATCTGGGGCACTTAAAGTGTCTCGAGAAATGTGACTTGAAGTATCACAACATAAAATGAGACCTAAATTTCCTTTTGATTTGTGTCAGTTCCTTCCACTTCTGGCTCTCGTCTGGGGGTGGATTTTTTGGGGTCTGTTTTCAAAAGCAAACTTGAGCCGCCAGCACTGTATTAATGTCAGCCTTTTCCTCTGCCCCGTGTGGAGATTTATTCCAATAGAAAAGACTTTGTTTTGCTTCTGTCAGTGGGTAGACCAAAAATGCATCTTGCACTGGAATAAAATGACTGCATGGGCCAGTTATGTTCTTCTTGTGTAACCGGCTGGGAGCAGAGGGGCCAGTTTATGGTTCAATACAATACAGCAGAAAACATTTCAAAGGCAGATGACAGGACATTGGATATTAGGAAGAAGTTCTTTACTGAAAGAGTGGTCAGGCACTGGAACAGGCTGCCCGGGGAGGTAGTGGAGTCACCATCCCTGGAGGGGTTCAACAAACAAGTAGATGTGGTGCTTCAGGACATGGTCCAGGGTTCAGGGAGAAGTTGGGATGAAGGTTGGACTTGATGATCCTAGAGGTCTTTTCCAACCTAAATGATTCTATGGTTCTATGACATTTTTAGGCCAGTCTAGTGTGTTGGTCCTGCTTATCCCAGCCCCGATCTGCAGACCTTGCCTTGGCAGGTCGGGGTGTTGCAGCATTAACTACACCCAAGCTTTTTCTCATCACTTTGGGTGTTTAACTCTTAAAAGCCCATCTGATGCTCAGACCCTGCAGATACCTGCCCTGTGCTGGGGTTGCAGGTTTTGGGTGGTGGCAGCTGCCCTTTCTGGGCCGTGCAGACAGTGGTATGGAGCCCGTCCCCATGTCCCCCTCCGGAGCCTCCCCAGCCCTGTGCTCTGGTTTCTCTCACCCGCCGGCTAACAGAACTCTGTGGATATTCAGCTGCTTTTTTTCTTTCTCTCCACTGAACATGTGTTTCCAATATCTGAGCGAGCCCGGCGGTTGGAGGCCATTGTTGCTGAGCTCTGGGCTGATCCTCCTTCCCTGTAGCCTGATAGTCCAGCTGGGGCCACTACTTGCCCCCCAGCCATGGCTCTGGGGCTGCACGTTCCTGCCCCAGTGTCCAAGGTGACCTCTGGCTCATGTGTCTCCTCTTGCCATAGGATGGTGATAAGCCGAGGAATGAGTGAAGGGGACAAGCCACGGGAGGGAGAAGTCAATGGGAAATTTTGCTTCTCTGAGAGCTCAAGTAGAAATTAGGCTCCCTTGTTATGTTTCTTACCATCATGAATGAGCTTTTCCTCATGCTGCTGTGGTCCATGGACCTGAAACACTTCTTTGCTGTGAGGGTGTTGGAGCCTGGCCCAGGCTGCCCAGAGAGGTTGTGGAGTCTCCTTCTCTGGAGAGATTCCAAACCCACCTGGACATGATCCTGGGCACCCTGCTCTGCATGACCTGCTGGAGCTGGGGGGTTGCACAAGATGATCTCCAGAGGTCCCTTGCAACCCACACCATGCTGGGATTCTGTGAATGGATGGTGTGGCCACCTCTCCTGTTGTGTGGATCTGCTGCAGCAGCACTGGTAGCAGAGGATCATGCTCATTTTGGAGGATAAGTGTTTGGGAGGCCACATCCTGGGTCACACAAGGCTGAGTGCAGGTTTGTGCCCTCACTGAAGTCCGTGGCCTCATGCAGAAGGGTATGGGAAGGGCATCAAGGTCCTTGCTGTGGTGCCTCTGGCTTCTTCAGGTCATTGGGAAACAGCTTGATTTTTTTTCTTAAATAAAAAGAAGAGAGAGGGAAGAAAAAAGCCGAATTAATGAGGAGCACAGGTTCTGAGGCTGGAGAGGAGGATTGCTGGGCTCTTTTTCAGTCTGGGCAGCTGAAGGGTTAATCAGTGGAGAAGATTCCACTGCTTTTCCCTTTGGGAGTTTGGGGCAGGCTTTGCAACCCATCTAGTTTGCACACACCCTGTCCTGCTTGTAACACTCCCGTAACACCATGTTAGTGAAGGCTGAGGAACGTGCTGGCAGGGGCTTTGGCTGCAGCCCTGCGAGTCCAGCCCTTTGCCACCCAATAAATATCTCAGCTCTGACCCCTATGAAGCATTGCTTGGCTCTGCCCCTTCTGGAACACCACCCTGGCCTCCACAGCCCCTTTTGTACCTGTAGCAGAGCTGCTGGCTGACAGACTGGCACCCACTGCTGCTCTCCCACTAGCTCTGCCTCTCTTGGGTGCCCACCAGGTCCCTTGAGCAGGAGCACAGGTCCTGGTGATGGAGCTGGGTGGCTGCTGCGTGCTCGCTGGTGTTTGCCTAATGCACGGCTCAAATCCTGGGGCACAACCAAAAGGAAATAACTTTGCAAATTACCGTGAATTTTTATTCCTATAATGGCATTTTGAGGGAACCAGCAGGAAGGAGCCTCTGTTTGGATCCTGTCTGTGCGTGGTGGCTGCAGGCAATGTAGAAATAACGTGTGCCCAGCCATGATAACATGTGCCCAGCCACTCTGCTTTCCCCATCCTCATAGCAAGAAGGGATGGGGGAGCAACCAGCACCATCCAGGGTGGGCTGGAGCCCTTCCTGCAGCTCCTGCTCCAGCCCACCCACTCCTTTAGAGCTCCTCCACCCCCTCCCAGCAAAGCCCTAAGTCTGTATGTGTCTAGTTGTAAGTTAATAATATCAGGAACCATTTGGGGAAGGAAGAAAACAGATGCTTTTTCTTCTTGAGCTCTCCCTTCTCTTTCGTGATCTCCTTGGAGCAGGTTGTGCATGACTGGAATGAAATACCTCATTTTCTGTGGCTGTTTTGCATGTTCCACACTCCAAGGGTTTCTTTGCTAATCCTGCCAGGTGCTGGCATCAAGGCTTTGTGTTGGTGAACCACATTCAGATACCTGGCAGAGTCCAGCACTGCTGTGTCCTGTCATAGGATGGTGGTGATTAAACACCAAAACTGGTCCCTGCAGACACCAGCAGAAGTCTCTGCTGTCCTGGGCTGTGCCTCACAGCAGGACTTGAAGAGGAATTAGGTTTGGGCTTGCCCCATCGTGACCTTGGCTGTGTCAGCCTGGGTCTGTATGGGGTGATTAGTGCAAATCAAGCTCTTTGCACTTGTGATCTCATTAAGCCATTTATTCTCCTTCGGTGTCTCCCATGGACATGACATCTAGCAACAGGTCTTGTTCTTAGTGAGAAAAATCACTCTTTTTTAAATACTTACAGTTTTTTGGGGCTACCTGGCAGGAATTGGTAGAATATCTAGAAACTTGCAAATTACCCTGAAAAAATAGAGTTTTCTCTTCTGGCAAGTCAATCATGGAATCATTGAATGATTCCCTTGAGAGCCATAGATTGGTTCCCATCCCATAGAGTCCCTTGGTTCCCTTCCTGTCCTCCACGACGGTGCAGGGAGGTGCCCATGGGAGGTGACCTCCACAGACAAGACATTTGCAGAAGCTCATCAGAGCAGAAAGTTGTGTCAAAGGTGCCTTGGGCTCTTCTGGCTTTGGATGCAGACTGGTGTGGGACATGGTCACTGTGCCTGTGCTGGCTCTGGCTCTGCCTTGTGCTCCCAGGCTCACTGCCAGCATCCTCCAGGTATTGGTGAGGGCTTGGTAACAGGGCTTGTGTGTGTCAATGGAGCTGGAACTCAAATATCTGGCTGATTGTGCATTCATCTGCCTCGGCTACATATGCATCGTGGTCTTCACTCTGAAAGAAGCTGATGAAAGAGGCAGGAACACGGTCTCAGTAGGGGAGAGGCTTTTAGAGGGGAAAAATTGTTTGAAAAATAGCAGAGAGAGAGGAGGGGAAAGAGGTCTGCTGGGAAAGGAGCATAACTGCATTACTTCCTTGGAGGTCTGGGAAATACATTATGCAGAGCTCCAAACAATGTTTGCCAGCAGCAAGTCTGCTTAGATGTGTCCATGGGGGTTTTGTCTTTTTTTTTTCTTTTCATTTTTTTTCTTATTTTAATAGCCAAACTCATTCTTTCCTGGGGCCCAGGGTGATCTGTGACTCCTGAGTTTGTGTTAGGAACTGTTTGTCCACATGCTAATGATGTGCTCTGGGCTGTGTGTGCTGCTGGTGTGTGGGGAGAAGGTCCATCTGGAGTGGTCCAGCCTGATCCTTGGGAGAGGAGTGGGTTTGGCCAGGGAAGGGCTCAGCTGGGTCACCAGTGCAGCCTGGAGTTGCCATTTTTGAACCAGCCAGAGCTGAGTGGGTCTTTCTGGAGCTGGATGTCTCTCCCTTGGCACTGGAACCAGGCAGGAGTGGCCTCACAGGATGGGGACACTGCTGAGGAGCAGGATCAGCCCCTTCCCCTTTGCACTCGTGTGATTCTTGCTGGGTTTGCAGGAGCTGTGCTGGGTCTGAAGGGTCTCAGAACCCTTCATAGAGCTCAAGAGGACCATGGTGGGATTTGGCTTGAGCGTGTTGGCAGTAGGTGCTTTCTTGGCCATGTTCTCCCCAAGCACTCTGCACTGCTCCATGTTCTCCCATGCAGGGCTCCTGCTGGGTGCCTGCTTGCACCTGGGAACTTTAGCCACCATCCCATTTATTTTGGTTTCTTCCCTGTGGCCATGGGCCTCTGTTTTGTGCACAGGGTTGGTCTGTCCTTGAGGAGGTCTTGTTCTTGGCCCCTGCTCTGCTGCTGAAGCCTATGGCTCCTCCAAAAGGTGTCTTCACCTCTCTCTGCCTCAGTTTCACCAAAGATGAGTTGGATAGTGTCCTGCTGGTGTATACCACCACTGGACTTCATGAGGATGTATGAGCAGCAGAGGTGTCCCTTTGCTTCTGAGGCTCTGGCGTTGACCTTCCTGCCCCTTTCTTGTGTGTTTTAAGTGAGGACTCATTTCAAGCAGGCTCCATAATGCATGAGCACCCTGAAAATGTTCCTGTACCTTGGGACCTCCAGGTTTCCTTTTTCAGGGCAACATCTGCTCAACTGTCTTGCACAGGTGTGTGTCCCCATCACCTCCAGAGCCACCAAGGGGGGACCTGCAACTAGTGGAGGTGTTCCAAGGAGGGCTTTCCTCTAGCTGGCTTGGAAAAACACCTTCAGGGAGGCCTGAGGAGCGAGGGAGGATCATGGCCAGGTGCCCTCATCACTATCTGCAGCTGGACTGCAGCCCTTGAACACAGAGCAGTGTGGCACCAGAGGTTGTGTCTGTGCTGTCAGCAGGAGCATTTAGCAAGCAGGGATTTCCTGAGGGGCTGGTCATTGGGGTTAGGCAATCTCTGCAGCTCTCCTCTGCTGAGACTTTTGTTGTAGAGGTTTTCTGTCATTTTTGCCCTCTGGAACAAGCAGCATCTCTTCTGTGCCATGTGAGCCCCTGGAGAATTAGAGGAGCCTTTTTTAGTCCCAACTGATGGATGTGAGATGCAGTCCTGGCTTGTGCCTGACCATGGGCTGGTGCTCAGCACAGGAGGAAGTGGGAGCAGAAATAGTCACCTGTGGCCATTTCCATGTCGTGCTGTCCCTGGATGGTGGGTGACAATTGGTGACAGCTTGGATAGAGCTGGAGGAGGTTTCACACCATGGTCTCTTTCCAGTTTGATTTGTACATTTGAGGTGGGCTGGCCCCGCAGCCGGCATCGCTCCTGCTCTCATCCCAGCTCTGCCAAGGACATGTGTAGCTTCGGGCAAGTCCCTGCAGTCCTCTGTGGCGAGCATCCGAGCAGAGATGAAAGCCCTCTCCCACTTCAGAGGGCTCTGTGAGGGTCCGCGGGCGATAGGAGGGTGCTTTGAAAGGGAAACGCTGCAAGTGTTTGTCTGCAAACCACCTCGAGACCGACACGTGCTCTCAGACTTTGAAGAAAAATGTCTTTATTTGTCCTATCAGAAGAAAGCGATTCCTCCTCTGTGTCTAGGCTTTGAATGCCCTTCTCTGCCGGGGTTTGCAGCAGCCCCCCCCTCGCTGGCAGTGCCTAATACCCTTTTTTCTGATGGATTTTTCAGGCTGCGACCGCTCGACATCGAGTTCATGAAGCGCCTCAGCAAAGTGGTCAACATCGTCCCCGTGATCGCCAAAGCCGACACGCTAACGCTGGAGGAGAGGGACTACTTCAAACAAAGGGTAAGCGAGGGGCTGGCGGCTCTTATCTGGGCTCCCATCTCTTGTCCCCCATCCCCTCCTGCCCCTCTCCCCCTTCCCGGGCTGGGGAGCCGAGCTCCTGGCCGGGAGCCCGGCGCATTCCTCGGGCTGCAGCTCTGAGCGATCCCACGTGGCCAGAGGAAAGGCTTGTGCTTCAAGCAGTTCCTTGTGTTTCTCTTGGATCTTTGTCAGTGCAGGATAAGTTTCGAGCTCTGGGTCTCGGGGCCTGTTTCTCCTGCCTCCTTTGTTGTCATTTTCAGGCTGGTTTTGTGGGAGGTAGGAGGTGTTGCATGTAGAGGCTGGAAAACCCTTCCTGAGCAGCATCATGCACTGATGAGTTAATGGAATGGGCTCCGATGCCCTGTGGAGTTGGTTTTGTTGGGTTGTTCCCCTAAAAATAGTGTGTTGGTTTAGCTGGGGGGTTTCTGTGGGCTGGATCCTTTGCCAGCCTGCAACATAGGGCTGACACAGAGCAGTTCATTGCCATAGGAAGTGATGGGAGAGGGTGTGCAGACTGGGTTTGGGTTTGCAGCTTTTGTTTGGATAAGGCTGATCCTTCGTGCTGCCTGTGAGCTCAGGCTTCACCCAGGAATCAGATTTCAGCATCTTTTCCCCTTGCACAGAGGCACTATCCATTCAGGCCACTCTTCCAAGCTGTCTATGTCCCTGTCCTCTTGGATCAGGCACTGCTGTGACCCTTCCAAGGAGTATAACCAGATACCAGAAAGCAACTTCTTAACTTTGGGTTACTTGGCAGCCATGTTCCTCATTGCTTGGTGTAGCTTGTCTCATCTTCTTGTCCTTTTCAATCCCACAACAATGCCCAGCTCATACCACTTCATCTCTCAGCCTGAACCTTGTCTTGGCACCGGGTTCTTGCAGAGATTCCAGGGCAAGCGCTTGGTGGGTGTGTGGCAGGTAAACACAGGTCTCTTCCCCTGAGGTGGGCAGTGTGTAGGGTGAAGAAGGAAGATGTTGCTGCTGGGCATTGCTCACAAGGGCCTCTTGGATCAGCTGGAAGCTGCTGCCATGGTGGAAATGCAGCTTCTCTGCTCGTGTCTCCTTCATGTGTTCCTCTGCTCTTCTCTTCTAGATAATGGCCGATCTTCTCGCCAACGGCATCGACGTGTATCCTCAGAAGGAGTTTGATGAAGACTCTGAAGATCGGCTAGTGAATGAGAAATTCAGGGTTAGTGTGTGGGCTGTGGGTTGGGTGTGTTTGGATGGGCCCTGTGGCTCCAGGGGCTGATGGTGTCCTGGAGGTTGTCATTTTCTTCCCAAAGCTGCTTTGCCCCTGTCCACAGGGTCTGCCCAGGACCAAGAAACCTGCCAGAGCTCAGAGCAGACGCAGAAAGAGGGTGAGGAAGGCACCTGGGGAAGGTGTCCTCTTCTGTCCATGTCACTGCTGCTTCCTCCACCTCCATTCCTTGGAGGTGCCCTGAGCAACCAGTGGGCAGGGAGGTCCCATGGCCCCTTGCCCTGCCCTGGGCACAGGCAGAGCTGGTGTCTGCCCAGCCCCGGCCATGGCTGCAGCCTTTCTGGCACTGGAGGGATTTCCCCATAGGCTGCCCTCCTTTCGTGGCTGTCAGGTCCTTGCTGCAGGAAGCAGCTGACAATTTTTTGGCTCAATAAAGTGGACTGGAGAACTACAAAGGAGAAAAAAAGTCTTCTGGGGACTCTCAAGTGCAAAGACACCACCTTGGATCAGGAAATGAGTGAGCCATATACTGCCAGAAGCTGGTGTCCATTCCAAGGGAAGCATCATTGATACCTTTGCTCTGGCTATACCCTGGCACCTGCCCAGGAGGTACTGGGCTAGGCTGATTTGGAGCTGGTTTTGGACTGGGCACGTGTGTGAGATGCTGCTGCCCAGATCCTGGCAGGCAACACTGCTTAGAAGCATCAGAGACAGACCAGCTCATCCCATGAAAGTCTCTCCCTGAAAACAGCTTGACATAGGACTTTACTTGCCAGTGTGGTTTCCTGACTGGTTTTCAAGAGGAAAATGTAACCTTTCTCTCCTTTTTCCTCAGGAAATGATCCCATTTGCAGTGGTGGGCAGTGACCAGGAGTACCAGGTTAATGGAAGAAGAATCCTTGGAAGGAAGACCAAGTGGGGCACCATTGAAGGTACCTTGTCCTTGCTTCCCTACCTTCTGAGCCCATCTCCTTGCCCTGACAGAAGGTGATGAGGTCCAAAACCAGCAGTAGAAGTTGAGGTGTATGTAGTGCTTCCCTGCCCCTCCAAAGAAAATCACTTCAGTGGTGCCTGGGGACTGGAGACACCATGGCCAGTGCTCCTGTGGTGATTTCCTGGGCCTTAGTGTGGTTCAGAGGGGCTGCTGAGTGCTGGAGAGGACATTTCTGGGTGTCTTGTGGCCTGGCTTCTGCTGGCTGCACAGTTAAATGCCCAATGGCTGGATTTGAGGGCCCATGAGTACAGTGTTGTGTCCCAAGCCCAGATTAGAGCCTTTCCCCTGGCATCTGTAGGTCTCTGCACCCTCCACCCTGCATTTGCCTGGTGCCCTTGTGGGATCTCTTTCTTCTGCCATCTTCATCCATCAGCATCTTCCTTTTCTATCCACCATTTTAAATCATGGTTTCAAGGCTTGATGAAGGTTCCTGGCTCCAGTGCATCTACACATTTCCCCACCCCTGGCAGCCAGCTGGCACATCTCCAGTGCCACCTCCCTTCAGCTCATAGCTTGCTTTGATTTATGAGTCTTTTTGATGGGAATCCTGTGTTGAGGGATGGCTTAACAAAGGTGCCAGGAAAATTGGTGTATTTTAAAGCTCTGCTGCCCTCTTGTGCTCTGTCCTTGGAAGCTCTGGGTTTAAGGGGGCTCATTAAACCACTCACCTTCTGCATGAGGCATCTGCCTTCAGCACGGGGAGAGCCCAGGACCCAGCCATGGCCACAGGCAGCCTTTGCAGAACAGTTATTTGTTGTCTTGCCATTTCTGCATTATCTTCAAGTCTGTTTGGGTAGAAAAAATAAAAAAAAGGGAGTTGATCCTTTAAATTTAAGTGTCTGGTAAACTGTGAGCAGTCAGACTAATTGTGGTGGAGCAACACCCCCTGAGCTTTCCCTCTTGTGAACACTCTTGCTTGCTCCAAGCCCTGTTCAGGCAGCAGTAGCCTTTGTGTCCTTCCACAGCCTGGTCACTGCTGTGCCTGGGATGGTGCAGGATGCTCGTGGTGAAGCTATGGATGAAGGAACCATGTCTGGTGCTTTTACAAAGCTCACCCTGTCCCTTTCCCTGCCTTGTTTGGGGCCCACTTAAGCTTGTGGTGGTTTGAAGTGGGTGTTATGCTGGGGGATGATCCTGGGAGCTCCCTTGTTTGGGGAGACACTGTTGGGAGAGACTGGGAGTGCTCAGTCAGACCTCACCAGCCAGTTGGTCGTGCAGAGCTGGGGCAGGTACCTGGGTAAATCAGCAAAGAGGACTCTACACCCTATAGTCCCTGGGGTAAGTCCCCATCTCTGCCCTCCACAAGCTAGTGAAGCCCTGTAGGGTCCTCCTTCCCCTGAGGGGTTGCCATACTCATGCTGAGGTGCACACTGATGGGTTTCTCTCTCTTCCTACCAGTGGAGAACACGACACACTGTGAGTTCGCCTACCTGCGGGACCTCCTCATCAGGTCAGTAGGACTCTGTCCTGTCCCTGTAGGCTTCGGTCACCAGGTGGCATCCAAAGAAAGGGGAGAGCCCAGCCTAGCTTGGAGCAGCCCCTGCTTCACTCTGCCCATCCATCCATCCATCCATCCATCCATCCATCCATCCATCCATCCATCCCCTCCCAGCCTGCTGCAATGCCACAGCTCCTCTGCAAGGAGAGGTCCTACTTAATGGGTCATGGCTTCAGGGGCCTTTTCTCAGCTGTGGTGCTGAGTTAAGAGAGGAGAGGAGCAGTGGATGGGTCGGGATAGACTCTCAAGATTGCTGGCAGTGTGCAGTGTGGCTCCAGCCTGTCTGCAAGCAGCTGGGAGGCCTTCTGGGCTTAGTGATTGCTCACCAGCCCTGATTTTTACCCCCTGACCAAAGACATCCCTCCTGCATCCCAGGATTGTGCCATTGGGGGGCCTGGGTGGCTGCTGGTCCCTCTTAGAAAAGGCATCCCTGCTGCAGGGGAATGGGAGGCTGAGCCTCCTAAATTTGGCTGCAAGGTAAACTGTGCACACGTGGGCTGCTGCTGGTGTAAATGTCATTGTGTGGGGCTGCAAATCCTGACCCCAGGACCGAGGTCTTCCCAGGTGGGTGTTGTGCAGCCAGGGCTCCCCTGTACCCCAGCACAGGTTGTTGGCACCAGTGAAGGCTTCTGGTCTTGGCTGCCCATATTTACCTTTGCTTCTCTCCTGTGCTCTAAAGATGTCGTTAACCAGTAAAGCAGGAGGAGAAATTCAGGATGGGGGTGGGGTTTGTGTTTGAAAGCAGAGGTTGTGGGGTGCAAGGTTTGGGGTGGTGGAGGCTGGGCTGGCTGATCAGGTGCGATTGCCCCCTCTCCCTTTCCCACAGGACGCACATGCAGAACATAAAGGATATTACCAGCAACATCCACTTCGAAGCCTACAGGGTGAAGAGGCTGAACGAGGGCCAGAGCTCGCTGTCCAACGGCGTGGCCGACAAAGAGCTGGTGGCTAACGAAATGTAACCGTCCCGCTCCTCGCCAGGACCTCGCTCGCTCACGCTCGCTCTTTCTCCCCTCTTCCCCCTTTATTTTTATATAAACCCTCTGCCACTGTCCCTCTTCCCCGGCCCCCACCCCCCGCCAATGTTAACTGACCAAATAACCAGACGCCGTCTCTGTCGTGAGGAGCGGGGTGCCCGCTCATCCCCCCAGCTTTCTGCATGGGTCTTCTTCTCAGATCCTGGTCCAGCATCCCTGGGCTGGGGACCATCCCCCCGTGGAGGTCGGGCTCTCTCTGACCCCCAGGGAGCGGATCCATGAGGCTGGTGGGTTGGGGTGTCCCCGGGAGCCCTGCCTGCCCCTCTGTGCAGAGGTTCTCCGTCCATTGAAGGCCAGGGTTCCTCCAGGTGGACGTAGCCTTCGGAAGCAAGGTACGGTGGTATGAAGAGAGCAAGACGGGGCCATTCTTGGTCTTCTGCCGCCTCCTCCAAGCCCTCTGCAGCCCTCTGGGACCTGCCAGCCCCCAACCCAACCCCTCTACCCTGCCTACATGCAATAAACTGGGAGTGTTTAGGTGTCACCTTGCCTGTCACCCACCCCCGGCCAGACAGAGCGACCTGCTTTGGGAGAAGTGCCTTTTCAGACTGTTACCTTGCAATAGTCTGGGAGAGGGGAGGGAGGACTTGCTTTGGTTGTCCCTGCAGCCTGAAAAAGGCCTGTGACGCTTTGTGGAGACTCCTTTTCCCTCTCCCTTGGACCATAGATGTGGCTGATGTCCTGGGAACACTTGTATATTTATTTTTCATTCAGTTGGGTGGTATTTTCTACGCTGAAGGCTCAGAGTCTGTTTGTCCAAAGGGGGCTGAGAGTGGAACGTCTCTGCAGAGCAGTGGTGGGAGGTGGTGGGTTGTCCTGTCTGACCCTGGTGATTCTCGGGCTTTTCCCTACGTCAGAGGAGGCTCTTGGGTATTTTTGAATGATTTTTTAATTTTATTTTCTGGATCCCCTGTGTGACGTGTGTACGTGTAACACACTCTCTGTCCTGCTAGTCCTTGTGCAAGGGGATTGTGCTTGTGTGGACCGAGCCCTGCAGCCATGGGGGGGCTGGGGCAGCATTTGTGGGTGCTGCACCCCATGCCCCACCTTGCTCTGCCCACCTCCCCTCCACCTCCTCTTTCATTGAGTCTCCAGTAGATAAGACCCTGCCCAGGGGTTGGTTAAATATCGCCGTGACACGGGAGCGGGTGGTCCTGGAGCAGAGCTCTGCTCTCCTGCCCCCACCCCAGCCCTGCTTGCCTTTCTGTTGTCCGCTCCCTCAGTCTCTGTATCCTCTCTAAGGGATAAAACTTTCTGCAAATCACCCTTTTTGGGGGGGGCACATACTAAAATGGCAGCGTGTCCCATCCTCTGTCACTGCAAGGTGCCCACCCAGTGGTCTCCACAGGGGCAGAGCCACCTTCTTCAGCACAAGTGCCCAGGAGGAGGTTGCTCAGCTTGGTGGGGTTGCCCAGATGATGTTGCTCAGTGGAGGGTTTGCAGGGGCTCCCCACATGTGTCCCCCCACCCCAGCAGCCAAAGTGGGGGGTGTGGGGTGGGGGTTACACCCAGGGAGAACCCGCTCTCCTCCTTGACTCGTGGTTCCTCCCCTACAACACCATGCTGGAGCTGTTGGGGAAGTATCTACTTGCTGACTTGCTATTTTTTAGCAAAAACAAAACCAAAACAATGTATTCACTGAAAAAAAAATTATATATATTTCAAGTGTTAAAAGAAGGCTACGAAAGGGGAGGAAATCTCTTGTGTGAGGCACTTCTGAAAATGTCATCTTCAACTTTTATTTCCCTCTAGTTGATATCCCAAGCTGGGCCAAGCAAGACACACCGCTTTCTCCTTTGTAACCCAATATTTTTGTTTTTGGAAGGAAAAAAAAAAAAAAGAAAAGAAAATAATACAATAAAAAACCCACCTTCATCCAGATCTATTAAAATGGCCTTTTGGGGGTTCTAAGCATTATGACAAATTTAGTCCATTTTTGTATAAATAATAGTGTTTAATATGTATTTCCCAAAATAAATGTTTCGAATGCAAATAGAAGGAGTCTTGTTTGGAAGTGTCTGTTCCCAGCCGTGGTGTGACCTACGTGGACCCAGTGGGGTTGGGGGTGGCAGGAGAGTCCAGCTCCAGAGCTGCTCTGCTCACTCTGGGGTGAAGATTTTATTTATTCCTAACCCCCTTGACTCTTTCTACCTTGAATGTCAGCCCCAGGTACTCTACAGAATGCTGGAGCTGCTGGTGCTGAGCACCCCAGGACCAAGCCACCATGTCCTCTGTGTCCTTGCAGATCCCGAGGGAAGCATCACGATGCTCCATCTGCTTCCATGTAGAAGCTGTTTCCACTGCAGTTGATGGTACTTTTGTTAAGAATTGGGTTGCACCTTGTTGAAGGGCAAGCAGCAGCTCAGGTGGCTCACAGATGTGGCTTTGGCTTCACAGGCAGATGGTCTTCAGAACCTTTTGTGGCTGCAGGGTTGCCCTTGGAAGTTGACTTCACTTAGAGGACTCACCTTGCTGAAAACCATCTTTCTCCCTGGTGTCACAGACAAGACACTGTCCACTCTGGGGTTTTAATCTGTTTCTTACATGTCTATTGTACTTTCTTCTCCTAAGTCAGTTAACTCAAAGCCATCTGGTCATGGTCCTGGGCAACCAGCTTTAGGTGACCCTGCTTGGAACAGATGGTTGGACCAGATGATGTCCAGAGGTCCTTTTCAGCCTCGACCCCTCTGGGATTCTGTGGTTCTGGAGTTGTATGAAACAAAGCCAATAGAAGTGAGGTTGAATTGGGTTCCTCTGGGTGTGCAGAGTACGGGACAAGCTTATGTACATTTTTCTTCTGCTTTTCTGCTGACACCTGGATTTCAGAGCAGTGAACAAGCTCATCTCGTATGGCATCCAGTGAGGTGTGCAGTGAAGTTTGTTGATGGGCCCTTCTTTGCCCTGGTGCTAAACCCATCCCTAGCAATACCCCCTTTTTTGTGCTGTACTTTATTTTGGTGGTTGCTTTAGCTCAGAAACTCCTCACCCCCACAGCTCTTCTCTACCACATGAGCCTATTGAGGAGAAGCAGCAAGATCAAGGTGTCCTCACTATTGTAACCAGAGCGAGACCCAGAGCAAAAGTTCTCATGGGGAAAGAAAATATCCACACATAGTTGTAGTAATTACAACCATGGGCTTTGCTCCTGGACAAATCTGCTGCAGCTTTTCCTCATATTTTTGTGTTGGTCTTTGTTTTTTTTGCAGCTTTCCTCAGTACCAGCATCTGACCGTGCCCATGGAGGGAGATGGGGCAGAAAATGTTCTGAGGATCTCCAGGCAGATGCTCTGGTGACAGATTGAGAAACGGTTTGTGGCTGGGGTGAGGGGAAGGCAGGCAAAATTCCCCAGCTCAGCAATAAGGGCAGCTTTTGTTTAAGTGCAGAGGAGGAGCTCGGGGGGCCGGAGGTCCATTCATGGGAATGGCTTCCAGATGTTGCAAAGCTCTGTGAGGTGGGGTTGGTGAAGGGAGAGCAGCCACACCAGATGCTCTGCTGGAGCAGGGCTTTGTGTGGTGCTCTGGGAAAAATCCAGCCAGGGGAAGGGTTCTCCATTGCAAAATCCCCCCAACTCTGCCCAGACCCTTGGCTGGAGGTCACGAGTGACCTGGGCGAGGGGCAGGCGAGGAGGGTTTGGGCAGAGGAGGAGGCAGGCGAGGGGCTGCTCCCCCTGCCCGCGCCCTCCCAAGCTGTCTCAGAGAGAAATTTGCCTAACGATGGCGTGGCTGACAGAAAGGGCCTTGTGCTAATGGCTTATTGAGTGGCCTCACTTTAACAAATGAGGGAAATGAAGATGAGTGAGAGTTTAATTACCGAGCAGAGCAGGGCTTTCCGCAGCGACCACGGGCGCTCGCTCCCCTTCGCCAGGCTGGGGGAGGGAGGGGAGGACCCCCCAGCACAGCTGGGCTCTCGGGGTACCTGGCAGCTCGGCCAGGCTGGGCTGGAGGTGGGTTCTGGTGCCACCTGACCAGCCCGACCCCGAGAGCATCGCCATCCAAAGATCATGGTTATAAATAATAAGAATAAAAGGGAGTATAAATAATTAAAGCAGCTCATAGTGAGTAGTTCCTGAAACGTCTGCCTGATTTAAAAACTAATTACTTGGAGGGTAATCACCACCAGAAGCGCATATATTTACCCAGAATGCTGCTCTTCCCTCCTCTTCCTTGTGCTCACCCTCTCCTGATTGCTATCCCTGGCACCGGCACCCAGACTTATCACTCATCCCCAGCACACAATAAACTGTGTTGTACTCGTCCATCTCCCTGATTAATAACATCATTGGAGACCTGTTCAGGGAGGAATAAATCCTCTCCGGGTAGGAGGCCAGGTGCTGGCAGGAGGGAGGAGCCTGAGCTCTCTGAGCTGGGAGCCTGCTCTGCCCTAAAGGGCCACCTCCTTCTCCAGGGATGTTCCCTTGGGATGAGGCTGTGGTACCCAAAAAGCAAGGCACAAGTGCATCATTGGGGTACCTGAGAGGGATGCGTCCTCACCTGCTCAGTATGGGCTGTTGGTAAGACACTTTTCTGGATCATTACTCTTGCACACCAGCCCATAGTGCACATCAAAACTTGAATTCGGTGACATGGGACTTGTCCTCTTGGGAGGCATCTCCTTTTGATGTGCAGCAGGCATGGGCAGAGCTGGCGATCTCGAGCTTTAATTACTGTGAAGCTGCTGCAATGCGGTTGAAAGCTGGGGTTTTTTTTGATCATCTTCACCATGGCTCCAGCAGAAAGGAGGATTTGTCCCTCCATCTGCACCTCTGTGCCACCTCCATTGCACAGAGTGCTGGCCCCAGCCTGCCTGCTCCTCAAAACCCCAGCAAAACCTTTTCTCCCATGGCCACAACAAATCAAAGTTTATAACTCTGCTGCAGTTTAGTACATATCGATTTGGCTAAGCCTGTGCTTGTTGCTTTGTAAATGAATAAATAATTCTCACCATCAGCCTGATTTAGGAGCAAGATTGCACTGCGTGGCTTCATTTAGGAAAACAGAATAATTTATTCCTAACTTAGGGGATTCAGGAGGCTTCCACCCGCAGCCCACAGTATTTTCTCATTAACATTACCCAGCTAAGCTAAAACCTGCAATTTCATAAGTCATGCCTCCTTCAAAGGCACATTACCAGCTTCCCAGGGACTCCAGAAGTTTGCTGAAGCTTAAAGACATACCTTATAGCATGCATGCACCAAAGTACCTCTTATTGGTACTACCGAAACCATCTTTTCTGCAGGTTTCCCTCCTCTGACCTATTCCCATCATGAACAACCCTGTAAGGATGGCACCGTGTGCCCAGCCCTGCCTGGGGGCTGACAGGGACGGGTCTGACCATCCTGACCACAATATAGAATTGTGGAATCATTTCGGTTGCAAAAGACTTTTAAGACCATCAAGTCCAACTGTTAACCCAGCACTGCCAGGTCACCACTAACCCATGTCTCTCAGCACCACATCTCCATGGCTTTGAAACCCTCCAGGGATGGGGACTCCACCCCGGCCCTCAGCAGCCTGAGCCAGCCCTTCACAACCCTTCTGGTGAAGACATCTTGGTCATTACAACCACCCCTGCACTAACAAACTTTTGCACCAAGCCAGAGCTTCTTTATAGGGTTCTCAGCAACAAATAGGGTGGACTCTGCTGTTCCCAAGGCCCCCAGCAGCCCATGGTAAAGGCTGCTGCTCGGTGCCCACCTCACCTACAGCAACAGCTCCAGGAGAGTGGATGTGGTTTCTCCCAGGCTGTCCTGCAGAATCCTCCTGCTCCTGCAGGTCCTTTGCCACCAGGATCCAATGGGTTCAGCCAGGCTGTGGGACAATGGACCAACCTTCTGGGGGCTTTCTCCACATTGACAGCAGGCAGGAATCACTGACCTGCCATCTCTGAGTAGTAAGACCTGATTTCAGTAGGAGTCAGGCCACAGGAAGACTGACACCTTTTGTCCTTTATCCACCCCTCTGGGGCTTCTCTGAAAACCACATAAGCCAAAGCATTTATTTTTTTGTATTTTTTGAGTGCTGAGGACTACCCACAGTGACAGTGTGGGATGGAGGGGTGGGGATACAGGGAGATGGATGACTGTGTGTAAGCTCCTTGTCACAAAGAATCACCAAGACCCAGGGCTTAGCAGTTATTTTAATCTCTATGCTATTTTTAAAGGTGGCTTGTTGGCTTTTTTTTTGGTAAGTTACAGCTGAAAGTGCTTTCTAGCTAAGTTTACAGACCCCATTTTTTTTTAAAGTAGAAATTACAGCCTTTTAAGAACTACGCCCTGAAATACCTTTGCAGAGGACAATGACAGGGAAGCAGAAAGAGCCTTAGTCCCCTTGTGTACATCCACATGTGTGTGTATATATATATATACACTGCATTAGCCCCAGGCTTCAACTGGGGGGAGCAGAGAAGCTCTCGGTGCGCGCTGCTGCCGGCGATCCCCCTTCCCTGCCCTTCTCTTCTGCCACCAGCCTCAGAAGAAAGTCAAGATTAAAATGATATTCCTGAAGCAAAATTACACATTGGAGACTCCAAGGCCCTCCCGGGAGGATCAGGGCATTCCTCTATAAATATCTGTCTCGATATGTTTAATTTGCAGATGAAATTAAGCCTGGGAAGAAAGGGAAGGCTGTCTTTTCATGTGTGGGCTGTCCAGCTTTGCCTTGAATATCAAAGTGAGAGGAGTTACAAAGCAGCGACTCTCTGGGATTATCTAAGAAACCTTGTAGGTCCCAAGTGACGGCGGTTACGGGATCAAAAGGTGTGGTACTTATGCAGACAGCCAGGAAAAGCGAGTGCAGTTCTTAGATCAGCCCCAAAGAGCCAAATCGTGGGTCAGTTTTCAGGGTTCAGAGATTTCCAAGGAAACAAGGAGGTAGGTGAGGAACCAGGAGAGGTTGGGCTTTCACGTGGCCTTTGGATTAAATATTAACTTGCTGCAGTGGGTTATGAGGGTAAATATTTTCATTAATCATGTATGTGCTCATTATTATGGTGAGAATAGATTCTTCAAGCTTCATCTGCATGAGCATTTCAACCCCAACCTCCCATTTTCTGCTCATAGCTTTCTGTAAACCATCATCTGTTATGCTTTTTCTCTTTGGAAAACTTTTCCCCACAAACAGTTTTATTGGTTTTGACATTATATTGGTTAAGCTTTGGAAGCATCAGCTGAAAAGATTTAGCATGAGGATGAAGAGACTGGAGAAAAAAACCCTTTAGCCAGTTAAGCCAAGGGAAGGGGAGAGGGGTGATGCTTCTGGGATGACCCATGGAGGTGGGAGCCTGCTCTGGGGTCTCACCAAAGGGATCTGCTGCCGTGTACCAGTGACAGCCCATGCAGACATCCAGCCTGGTGGCACAGCCCAGACCCAGCATGCTGGGGGAATTCAGAATGGGATTTTCTTGCAAAGAATTCAGGTAGACAGAACCGTGGGACCAATGTGTCTGCACGAACGAGAAACACCTCAGGATAGTGCAGTGGGTCTGTGTCAGCCTGTTGACATTTTTCATATTAAAAATACTTAGCTGAAAAAGTCCTTTTTCATCATCCATTTCATTAAAAATGGGAATTTTTCCTTCCTTCCTCCATTTTTATTGAACTTTTCAATCATCATAACTTTCTTCAGCTTTCCTCTCTTTCTGTTTTTAGCTGCTCCTTTCAATTATTTGGTGCTTTTCTTTTTATTCCAGTAATTTTTTTTTTTAAAAGGCTTGAATAGAAGGAAGAGGGAAGATAGATTAAAATTTATACTAGAACAGAAAGTGGATGTATGGCTGAGAGTCTAAAACCCCATCATTAGCAATATTTAATAAGGAACAAAATTATTGAGCCAGCTGAGATGTCTGCAAATGACTTCTGAAACTCTCCAAAATGGAAGGGAACTTATCTAGCAGAGGAGAAAGCCAACTGATGGATGAAGGTACAAAGTATTTGGAAGGAGGTTGAAGGAGCATCTCTAATGAACGTCTGTCCCACTCTAAAGATTAATGGATGGTGAGCAAAGCTGCCTCTGGGGGACCCGGCTCTGGGTGAAGGTAAGACCAGAGTGGCGCCTTGGAGGTGTCTTCTGCACTCAAAAAGAAACCCCTCTCCTGCTGGCACCTCCCGTGGCCTTCTGTGCTCCTTGTCCCAGGGCTGGCTGCATGTGCAGAAGGAGGCACCGAACCCATTTTAAGCCTTATGGAGGAAAAGAGATGGAGCAGATGCTTGATGTTGCCTTTTCTGGGCACTTCTACAGCCTGGTGTGGAGGAGGAACAGGGAGATTTGAGGTCACACCGGCAGCCATAGCTGGGGCACTTCCCACTGGTTTGGGGCCTCTGGTCTTGCCACCAGCCCTACCTCAATCTTTGTTATTTTCAGCAGAGCATGCCACACTCTTAGTGCTCCTTGCTACAGGAGAAAACTGATTTAAACAGGATTTTTATGCTATTTTCAGCCAGGCCAGTGTGCGAGCTCACAAATATCAGCTCTGGAGCATGTGCAACAAAGCAAATGCTTCTACATTGCCACGATGAGAGGCACAAATAATCATTATGCTGTGGTGAGGGGCACAGGGACTCGTTCTGCAAACCTCCTGTGCTTGCAGGGTCCCCATGAAGCTTTGTCTGGGCACGGGGACACCTCCAGGTGCTGGTGCCTGCCTGCACCTTATTGTCGTAGTGCAAGGGGCAGAGGGGGTGGCCTGAGGAGCCGTTGTCTCCACACCTGGTGCAAAATTAGCTTAATTGAAGAGCAGTAAGTGCTGTCAGCTGCTGGTGCAGGTGCTCTGCTCATCCACTCTCCCGAGGGTTTAAAAGCAGCAGCTGTTTGCTCTTAGGAGTGATGAGGCTGAGGCCATGTTGGGTGGGGAGAGTTGCACCCAGCAAGGCCTCGTGAGATGGCTCCGACCTGCTGGCAACTTCTGAGAGAGCTGGAGCTGAGGTGGAGCTGCCGAGTGTGGAGAAGTTGTTTCGGTGAGTTTTTATTCTGCTTTAAACAGAAATGGAGCTTTTTGTACTCTGGGACAGCCTCCTCCTGAAGCCTGGGCCTGGGCAGGTGCCCCCCCCACGTGCTTTGCCTTGAGCAGGGATGAGGCAGTTTTGGAGTGTTTGGTTTTGTTTGTGCAAAGTGAGATGTTTAGGGGGAAGGGGAAATAAGTGTTTGTTTTAAATCCAGGGGATTATTTCTTATCTGCCCCCTGATGAAGGGTTAGCTCCAGAGTAGAAGTAGAGAACAGGGAGACAGAGGGAAGAAGAGGCTTTGAGCACTGGCTGGGAAGACCCAGTTTAAACCTTCACAGCTTTCCAGGGACTGTGATGTGCCCAAGTTGAGCTCTCTGAGTTTAATACCAATTTAGCTTTTCTCATTCTTGTTGTGCTGGTTATAGTTTGGCAGAGACTGGATTAATTGGTGGTTTTCACCCCTACTAAACCAGTGTGTATCTATATGGTAGACAGAGTCCTTTAGCAGCCAGAGCCTACACAGCTACACTTTTATTTGAGCACAACTTTATATATATGTATTTCATACTGAATTTATTTTTTTTTTGCATTAAAATATCTGTGTAGAACCTGGTACAGATGGGTGGGAGAAGTGTGTCTCTAAGGCTTTGTGATCCCTTAATGCCAAAACACTTTCTCAGGCATGCTAGTGGGAATAGAGCTGACCCCAGTTCAGTTCTGTGCATGCCCTAAGCCAGCTTGGTGTGAGCCCCTTCCCTTTTCTTTGGGGTCAAGGTTCCTGTTTTTTCTGTGTCCTGCACCATGTGAATCAAAACTGCTTACTGGCCAGACTTCCCCACACTGAGCAGAAAGTAGATGGTAGTGGAAGTTGTACTATTTATGGGGTCTGCAAACCTACAGAGATATCTGGTTGCCCCAGACACAGGACTGGGCTGGAAAATTCTGCATTATAAAGTCCCATATCCTAAAGATGTGCTTGGAGGGCTCTTGTACCTCTGCTCAGCTGACACTGCTTTTATCTAGGACACATGATTTCTGCTTGAGAACAAAATGGGCAGTTGCTTAATGCTGCTCCCTGTGTCAGCAGGGCAGGGTCATCAGGTGGGTCGTTACTCCTGCTTTAGGGTTATTGTGTTTCCCATGAGTTACTGGGGTTGGAGCTGTGGCAGCCCGTCATTATAGTCATTGCTATGTAAGTTTAGGGTCCAACTGCCTGCAATGCGAATGGTTGTGTTTCAAATTAAGCTTGCTGAGCAGAGCCAAGTTGGGATGGGTGAGCACTAGAGTTGATGGGCTGGAGCAGTGCCTGGGCATTGCATGGCTCAGTACCCACCATGGCTCTGCATGTTCTGAAAATAAAAATATGGTTGAGCTTAAAGCACAAGTGCTGCTTTGGTGGTGCTAAACCCCCCACGAGACCCTGTAGAGAGCTTTGAACATGGACATGGTGGAGTGGGGATGGTGTCCACACCCCTGGTGGAGGCCCAGGAGGTGGTTCCTTCCCCCAGCTGCAGGTGGGAGGGGTTGGCTCCCAGTGGCTTTCCTGTAGGATGAACACACTCCCATCCCTTTGGCTCCTTTGTTCGTGAGGAGTGATCAAAGCGCAGCCATTTGATTCCATAACCAGAGTAAATGCTCAGAAAAGAATCACTCCCTAAATATCTCAGGGATGGTATTTTGAGCCTTGGCCGCTTCACCTGGGAAACGGTCTCTTCTGATTCAGCTTGTTCAAATCATCTTAACAGTTCCTAGCGAGCACAAACCCTCTGTATCCTCAAGGCAAGTATATTTGGGCAAAGCAATAAGAGAGACTTTAAGAGGTTTGGAGGTTACAGTAGGAAGTAGCAGTTATTCCCAATAAGCAGCATTAAATGAAGTGCTGCTGACAGTAGCCTGAGGCAGGTTCAAGAGTTTCAAGATTTGCAACTAAGAGATTAACTGAAATAGATGTCTTATTACAGGAAAGTTTGTATCTAAATCATTTAAAGTACCTTTAGATGCTGTAATGTTTTTCCTCCTAAGTGCTCATAGTATATCTGCAGCTCCTCCTGGCTTTCGGGAGCGAGCAATGAAAGGGACCTTGATCTTGGTGAGTTTAAGACCCTCTGACGAAGGAACAAGGACCCAGTGGATTGGCAGGTTCCTGTTTGGGAAGATGCTTTAACGGTGCTCCTGTTTTACACGGAGGAGAGATCCTGGCCCAAGCCCTCCCTCCTGTTCCCTGTTGGATGCTCTGCTGTGTGACTGGCTAATGGGTACACCCAGGAGAGGATTCACAGAGCAATGAGTTTTGCCAAAGATCTGGGTCTAGAATACCTCCAAAAGAATAGCAGCAGCATGGCCCTGGGCTGGGACAACCTGGTCCTTAATTTGCCACAGCCATGGATGCTCAGGAGAACAAGTGCTGTGTTTAGAGATGTAAATAACATCCATCTCCAGGCACAGGGGAACACAAAACATCCTCATCTCCTGGGCAGTGCCATCCATGTCAAGCCCAGAGTCCACCTGCTGCTCTTGTCCTGCAGGACTTCTCAAGTGTGTGGGTCACCCACCAAACCCTGTTTGGAATGTGGGACGTTGAGTTTTTCCTTCTGTGCTGAACTGATGCTGGAAGGAAATTCAGTGTAGAGCTGGCACATGGGGTTGCTGAAACCAAAAGATCTGCTGCCAACATGGACCATCAGTGGCACTAAGTCTTGGCTGCAACCTGAATAAGGGAAATTAAAATCTGATGGGTGAGAGGTTAATGGGTGCAGGGAAAATTATCCCCAAAAGAGGGGTTTGAAAGAAAGGAGGGGAGAAGGGCGGAGATGTTTAGAGGGAGCTGGTTTAAACCTGGGGAGAAGCCTGGAGTGCTGGTGCTAGGACAGGAAAATAAGTGTTTGTTATCAGGGTGAGATTTCTGTGCTGCTTGTGTTTGCTCAAGTCAGGAGCAGTTGATTTCTGGAAGCTCTTCAAAGTCGGGGTGTCAGTTTGCTTTGGCAATTCCACATCCCTGTGGGAATGAGCTGGACAACCAGGCTGCTTGCAGGACCGGAGCTCTGCAGAGGGGTGGGTTTTTCCCAGTGGGGTGCTTAGGGACATCAGCAGTTGTGCCAGAGATGTTGTGTCGTTGAATCAAAAGGTCTGAGAGAGGAAAGTAGGAAAGTATAGAAAAGTATAGAAAGTATATTCCTCTGACAAAGGAATACACCAGCAGAGCTGAAACCAGAAAAATTACTGGAGATCCAAAGAGGTTTGCAACTGTGAAGGTTCAAAATGCTGGAGCCATCCTGGAGCAAGCTGGTGAGGGCCTGGCAGGGACTGGGTGATGCACCATCTCAGGAGCATTACTGAGTCTCAGGTTTACTCATGTGCAGATGGTGTGAAATGACTGGGGTGCCCTGGGGTCTGGCAAATCAGGCCTTCTCTATGAAACCAGCTTGAGATGTGCCTGAAATGTGAAACGTTGCTTTTTCTCTATTTCCTTGCTTATTTCCAAGTTCTAAAGATGAATGACACTTCTGTGTCATTCAGTAATCCTGAGATTGCATTTTTTCCTCAATGAAAACAAGGAAAAATATCTTCAAATATTTTTGCACTGTTACTTTTGTTTTTTTTAAAGTGAAGAAATGTCTCTCTAGAGCATCAGATCCTTGTGGTGACCTGATGACAATGTAGCCTCCCTGTCCAGTAAGGCATGTAAGATGTCATTTCAGAAGCAATACAAAGCAAATGCAAGTTAGATTTTTATTTTGTCTCACATGTTGAGCGAGCTGGTGACAGTAACTTGCTGTGTATGGACAGAGTGAGGTGACAGAGTGTGGCCTCATCCCCTCCAGCACTTATGGTTTTACCAGGGGTGGCCGATGAATGTTGCAGATGTGAGGAATGAGTTATAACACCTCTGGGAGCTGGGGAAGGGTTGGTTTTCCTTAGTTGATAGGTGAGGGAACTGTACTTCAAAGAGGCTGTGGGCTGCTACCAGCAGTTGGTTTTCCCTTTCAGTAAAATGAAGGGACATTGGATGCTGCATCATCAGGGCTCTTCCATGGTACTTGTGATGGGTATCTGGCACCTTGTCTGTCCACCTGCCCTACTCATGGAGCTGGGGGTTTAAATACACTCAACAGCTGGAAAATCTAGTCCCTGAATCCTCTGAGGAAAGCGGGGGAGCCTGTCTGCCTTGTTCTGTGTCTGTGCTGTGAGGTGGGATGAATCTAACAAAGCTAAGCTTGGATCAGGCTTGATTTCACCTGGCCCTGAACATGTTCTGTGTTGTCATTGCTGCTTATGTTCATCGGGAGTCTTGTGACTTGGTGTTTTAATTTCTCCTGAGGTCTGGTGGTCTGACAGCATCCCTCCACCCAGTGAAGCTTTCTAGCCCTTGGAGAGGCAGAGAGGCACTGCAGCAATGGAAGCCTGGGGCTCTAAAATACCTGCTTTCTGCCAATACAAGGTGTCCAAGCTTATTATATCAAAACATCATTAAATTAGCTGTAAATTTATCTATTTGTAAATTCTGTTTTATTGGTTTGGATGGCTTGGAATGGGAAGATGGAGCCTGGAATGGCCCCGAGGAGCCCCTTTGGTGCTGCTGGCAGTGCCCCTGGTTGGTGTGTGCTGGGAGCATCGCAGCTATTGCCCAAGGGCTGGTCCTGGGTGAGCCCATTGCAACAAACCCTCTGCGGTGCTCTAGTGATCCCAAGCACATGTTGTGAATGTGGGATATTTGGGTGCAGAGAAACAAGAGCAAAACTGGATGTGCAGAGCCATGCTTAGCCAGCTGGACATGTGCTGCTGGGACCATTGTTGGCTTTCTCCAAAGGGAGCCTCAAGTATTTAGGTCACAATCTGCTGAGAGGGGGGTAGCCTGGGGAAAGGCAGCTCTCAGTCTCTTCGAAATGTTTCGTAAAGTCTGTGTCTTGCTGGATTTTGGCAAGAGAGACCTTAATTTAACATGAGTTTTCAAAAGTGGGAAATGTGAAACAGCTGCTCTGGTTGTAAGCAAGCCAGGAATGGAGAGGAGGGCAAAGCCTGCGGGTGTTTCACTTACAGACCTTGGCAAATGAAGGGCCTTCCTTTTTTATTTTAGTTGGCATCAGGCAGATCTTTGGGACCTTGGAATCCTAGACACCAGTCAGGAGAACTGGGTGGGTCTGAAAGGTGCCTCTGCTCTGTGAAACCTTGACAGTGATGTTAAGTCAGGGAAGGGGCAGAGGAAAGTGCAGGGCTTTGAGAGGGTTGTAGGAGGGGTTGGTGAAAATGGAGAGGGTGAGACTTCTATGCACCCTCACCCAGACCTGTAAAAAACAAAAGCCTCAAAGAGGGGTTTGCTCTATTTTCTGGTCATTAGCATCAAATGTTTTGGAGTAAGATGTGAGAGACCTACTATGATCTGCCTGGAGAGGTGGCTTGTCCTGGTGAGGATACAGCAGGATTTATCCTTTGCATTAGAGGAGCATCCAAATAATTTAGCAGTGGATATCCTCATCCTTCATATACCAACGGAGTTGGTTTTGTGGCTCTAATGCTCTCATGACCTCAATAATGTCTTCTGCGAGTGCGTTTCTCAGGTTAATTATGCATTAAGTTTACATAAGGCTTTTCCTTTTTTAATCAGTTCCAAACCTGCTGCCTTCAGAAGTGCTGAATGCACTGACACTCGGGTCCTATCGGGAGGGGCTTAGAGGAGTCAGTACCCACCTTTGTGCCCTGCCTGCTCTTTTGTTCCCCCTGATATGTCTCCTTGATTTGTCACCATGCTGAATAAGCACTGCTGAGACTCCTGGCTTTATTTTCACCTGTACAGGCTTCTCTGACATGCACTACACTGTAAAGGGAGGTGATTACTGGTGATGTTGCAGTCAGCTCACTGCCCTTCTCTACGGGCTGGAGAAGTGTGGTGTGCTCTGGAAGAGCCTGACTGGGAGATACTGGGAGGATTTTTCTTAGACTCAACCTTTCCCATTCAGCCTGTGTGAGTTTAAGAAAGTGGGGTAGAAAATGTACCTTGCACTTGATGATGTTTTGTTCTTTTGAAGATCTATTTCTCTTCTCTTTCCTTTTCTCTGGCTTTTCTCTTTGATTTCTTTGTAATCTCTTTTGAGCTGGCTGAGCTTTCCTTCCCTGAAGTCTAAGACCTTGAAAGTACAAGTTATGGTAAGACTTTGTAGAAGCAAGTTGGATAATGTGGTTCTTGCAAGCGTTTGTTTGCAAAGTAACTTGGCAGTCTTGTGTATTTTGGATTTAGGCATCCTGGTGCATAAGCCAAAGCTAACAGACATTAATTAGTTAGAGGGCTGGAACTGTAATGAGGGCAGTCACTCACATAGGTTGGCATTTTTATTTTAAATACAAGTAATTAAAGAAAAAGTTGTGTTGAAAAAGTCAATGTTAAGAGATGTTATATAAATAACACACCCTGGGTGGTGAGAGTTAGAGAGGAAGTTGAGGGAAAGAATAACAGCCAGGTTGCTGGTGCAGCAGCCTGGCCATGGAGGGTTTATTCCTGTAGCAAAGAAAAAAGTACTAAAAGAGGCTTTAAAATCATGGCAGACAAGGATAGTGAGTTGGAAGAGCTTGGCCAGTGTATTTGGAAATGAAAAGGGGAGTTGTGTCTTGGAGGAACCCACAAAACTGGTCCGAGGGATGGACTTGAGTTTGCAGCATAGACTGGAGAAATAGCACAAGGTCCTGAGTGTGCAGCCCAGTGTTTAAAGGGGATGCCATGAAACACCTCCCAGCTTATGATCCCACTGAGCTCATTCAGGAGGAAGTTTGTATGGAGGAGAAGCTCTGAGTGAAGCCTGTTTGGTGGCTCCGTTAACCACTAGCACACCATAACCTGGGATGCTTGGAGTCCAAGGGCCAAAAGCAGGGATGAATCTATGGAGAGGCTTGAAGCCATACCTTTGGGTCATGGTCCCAGGAGGGGGTGTGTGATGGGAGGTGGTAAAAAACAGTCAGCTCCTGGATTTGAAATTTCTGGCAAAGGTTCCCTGGAGGTGCCTGGAATGTCTCTGGAGCAGGGAATGACAGTACCTGTCTTGTTAGCCCAGAGAAGTCCCAATGAGATCTGAAGTTGAATTTCTCTGACCTTGCTGGTGGTGAAACAGAGCAATGGTTATCCCAAGGGTGGCTGTCTCCAGCCTTGATGTAGAGAAGACACTGGACTCTGGAAATCATGGCCAGCCCACAGGATGGGCAAGTGATGTGGTGTGGAAAAGCTGTGCTGCTGAGCACTTCCCATTGCATGTGGGCTCTGCAGCCCACCCACTCCCTGCACCCCTGGTCAAGCCAGGTGTGGAAAAATGGGCTTCCCAAGGAGGTCTTGTCCTGAGTCAGGGTCTGGCCAACCTGGGCTGCTGTGTACCCAGCCAAAATTCATCTCAGAGCAGGGGTTTGCATGATGAGGATGAGCTTTTACCTGATGTGCCAGCCCCATGGAGAGGCTGGATGTGCCAAACAGCACTGAGCACCACAGTCATCTATGGGTTTTTAACCATTTATTTCCCTCCTCCAAACCCCAGCAATTTTAATGATGGCTGAGTCCTTCCTCTTCTCCGGGTGTTATGTGGTGAAGGAGATGGTGGCTGAGGAATGCAAATCAAAGCTAAACAATGTGCTTTGCCATCTTTTTTCATTTAAGAAGCTTAATATAATAGCTAATTGTATATGTAAACAATCTCAATATGCAAAACTAAAAAGTAACGTCCCCCAGCATCAGCTGCTTTGAGCTTCCCCTTAACCTCTCCAGAGCAAAGCCCCTTCCTGAGCAGCCATTTCGGAGTGTGCAAAATTGATTTTGTATTCGGTGGCCGCGGAGGTAGAAGATGGCGGCGCCGAGCCGCGGGTGCCTCTTCTCTCCCTCCTCGTTTTTTTGAGGTGTCCTCTTCTCTCTGGGACTTGGTGATGGAGGACGGGTGGCTCTGGTTGCCAGCGGGTCAGTCTCCCCGCCTGGGCATGCAGGTCCCTCCTGGTGCCTTCTGGTGAGCAAAAACAATAAAACCCAAATTTACGGCAGCCCCTCCTTGGGTAATTTCCACAGCGCAAAGACCCCCTGCCTCCCACCCTCTTCATGTGCGCCTTCTCTTAATTAATTAATACTGCATTCATCACCACTTAATTCCTGTTTCCGTAGCACCCACGAAGGGGGGCTGCTGGCAAAGGCGGGTGCTGAGACAGTCTAGATCCGCTGTCTTAGTGGAGGAGCTTAATTAGCCCCGTAACAATATGGGATCGTTTCATGCAGCCCTGTAATGGGTGGTTTCAAACTGGTTTCTTGTGGCCAGCAAATGCAGCCCTGTGTGTGCACTGGTCCCTGTGCCAGTGGCTTGTGTGTGCTTGTGGGGAAAGGTCATCAGCTGCAACAGCTGCCCAAGTTTTAAAAAAAATGGATCACAAAATGGCAATTTTTAAGCTTGGTGAGGGACAGGAGGCAAAGCAGCTGAATTTGATCTGTCCTGAGGTCTTGGTGTTGGGGATGGGCAGATTGGACACTGGGGTTAAACCACACTGGACTATAAAGGGTCCAGTAAACCCCTCTCTACTAGTAGTTGTCACTATGGGTGTTACAAGGCTCCTCATCTCCCTTTCTTTCCATTTTTTTACTTTAAACACAACCTGTTGGCCCTTGTGGTGCCTCCTCTGCTGAAACCCTCTGTGCTACCCTGTGTCGCAGCCCTGATGGGGACCATGGCTGGAGAGTCAGCCAGGGTGGCCCTGCAGAGCTGCTGGGGCGAAACAGCAAATGAACCAGCAAACATTAATGGCCACAGTGCTTTTAGGAGGGGAAGGCAACTTCAGGAGGACTGTCTGGAAAGAAAGCTAATACGCTTGTCAGCATTGGTTTTATGGTGTGCTTTGGAGCTTAGATGGAGCCTTTGTTTTTAAGGTTCTTATCTCCCCATCTTTGGACCCGTCTCTCTACAAAACCCAAAGGAAAAGGAAACCCATGTCCCCCTACAGCTCATTTCTCAGTGGGGTGGTGACCACAGGTACATGTGCTCATACCCATGCAGGTCCCATCTGAGCGGGCACCACATCTCAGCTCCGATGGCAAGACCCAGAGCATGTGTCTGAGGCGGGAAGTGAAGATGGAGGGCGAACAAAAGCAGCGGCTCCAGCACGGTGCTGGGCCGGGCTCCTTGCCAAGAGCGGCTGCGGCACTCAGCCCCGCTCGGGGTGCTGGTTCCCCCCGCAGCCGGCGTGGCCGGCTGGGCTCCCTCCTGCCCTCTCCTCCCCAGTGAAGGATGCTGGTGGGCCGGGGCGTGAAGGTGGCTGTGTGTTGGGGAGCAGAATGCCGCCTCGCCCTTCCCACCGCTAGCCAGGACCGCGGCTCGCCCCGCGTGACTCGCATACGCAATGCAGCCATGCCTAACGAGCGTGAGTAATTATGCCAGGCTGAGGGTTGGGGTGTGGGGGGCGGTCGGGGTTGGGAGTGTGATTCATTTTGCTTGAAGATGATTTTTTTTTTTTTTAGTAATTTCCATTTCTCCTCCACCCCTTTCTCTCTCCCCTCCCCCCTTGCCCAACCCATGGCATTGAAGGTTGGCCACCTCCTTGGCGGTGGCTTCGGGAGGGCTGGGGACGCGGGGTCAGTTGGCACAGCAACTGCTGCTCGGGGACAAAAGGAGGCTTTTCTTGCAGCGACAGTAGCAGCTGCCAGCCAGAATAGCAAATCCGTGCGACTTGGCACCACTCCAGCTTCCTTGAGGGTTGCAGAGGGATGGTATGTTGGAGGGTAAGACTAGCTAATTAATCTTCTGGCAGGGAACAATGTAATATCAGACAATTACAAAGACAGAATGAAATTACTATAGTGGGAAGGCTGGCATACGAATTTCTCAAAGGGTCCATCCCTCAGCCCGCTGCCGTGTTACTTTATATGCACGAAAAGCACCGACTGTACATGCGCTTTTCTATGGTGTGGGGGGTGTTTTGGTATGAATTGAATCCTGTGTTTGGAGGAGGAGCGGGGGGATGCGAGCTTGATCATAGGATGGCTTTTTTGGGCAGCAAAAGGGGAAAGAGTCGTTCCAAGCAGAGATGTTCCCCATCAACCAGCTGTTCCAAGGGCAGACCCAGCCATGGGCTCACAGCTTTGGGGATCCTTTTCCTGGTTATTTTTAGTGGTTGCACTGTGATGCTTGATGGCTACAGCTTTTGGGAGGATCTGCCTGCTGAGCAGAGGAGGAGTGATTTCCTCCAGCCTTTCTGCATGGAGAAGCCCTCAAAGAGCTTTGGACCTGCTGAAAGTTATTGGGGAAACACACCTACCAGCTCAGCGGTGGTAATTGCTAATAATTAGCTGTAATTACTGCTACCTACAGTTGGGACGCTGTGATGAATAGGGCAGTGCAAGCTGCATGGTGCAGGCTCCCTGTCTGTTTATTTGCAGTGGGAAAAGAATTAGGAAAGTCTCATTTATCCTGGAGCACAGGAAAGCATCAGTGGGAGATCAGCCTGTGCAGAATTAGCATAAGAAACCCCTCCTCCCTCCTCCCTCCTCCTCCTCACTAGGCATTAGGGATAAGCTAATGACTCTCCTCCCTCCACATCTCCCTCCCAGGATGAAACTTAATGTGGTGGGATCTCTAGAAGTGTCATTAAACAACATGAAAACAGTATCAGTCAAATTCTCTTTGCTCTGTTGAACGTGTGCGTGCGGGGCCCGTGGAGACGTGGCCAGGAGAGGATCTGGAGCAACTCCAGCTCGGTTGCTCTTTCTCCGAAGGAATTTGAGTAGGTTTTTGTTTGGTGCCTCTATTGATCAGATGGTGAAGAGATGATGTTTAAAAGCCCCTCCTGCCGTGCTGGACTGCCAGCCACCACTGAAGCTATGGAAAACTTGGCTGAATAAGTGGGTTTAAGGGGGTAGCAATGCCAAGTTTGGGAGGCTGGGGCCCATGTTCCCAGCTACACACAGCCTAGTTCTTGTCCAGTGCCTTGGAAAACATCCTAGTGGTGCCCATTCCATGAATTTTTGCCTGAATTATTTCTCAGGGCTGGCTAGATACTGGAAAATTTTCCTGTTGAGTTTCATTAGGGATGAAGGTCCTGTCCCAGGATCTCATCAGAAGTGCTTGATGTGGTGCATATTGATGTGTGTAGCTCCATATTGCTGCACACAGTGGCTCTGCCCCAGCCCAGGCTCCCTTTGCCAGCTCCAAAGCCTTCTGTTGAAGGTTGAGAGACCAGAAAATTCCCTGAGCAGCTGAAAGAGACAGATCCCAAAAGCCAAGTCTCTGGTCACCATCTGTTGTACCCACCCTGTGTTTGCTCTGTGGATCCCACAGCACTTGGGTACACAGGGGGGTGTTCCTTCCCTGGATGCAGAAAGTGTCCTCTCCTGGAGGAGACAGTCCCCTTGGTTCCCATCCCTTGTCCACCAAACTTCAGCCAACCAGATCTCTGGGACTTGAGGTTTTGAGAACTCAAGCTTAGCCCGGCTTGAGTGCCTGCATGAGAAGGTCTTAGGTGTCCCATCCAGGTAGCGATGGCTGTAGTTACAGATGGTGATGAGCAAGAGTGAAGAAACTCAAATTATCCCAATCATTCAATAAACAGTAACTCAGTTGGACTCGATCTTGAGTAATAATTAAAAATCATGAAGTTCAGTCCCTGCATTTGAAGTCCAGAGGATGCACTGTCCCTGTTCAGATCTCCTGTTCAGGCCAGCCTTGCTTTTGGCTCTGTGTACACCAGTCCCACCCCAGCAGCCCTGCTCCTGTGTCCAAGTGGAAGAGACAATCCCAACTTCTTCCTTTTCAATGACTGACGCCAGAGATGTTTCTGTAAATTAATGAATGCATCTTCTTGAATATACTTCAAAGTTTTCACTTTATGAATCTTTTATGGAGTTCTCTTTACACTGGGAGAAAAAAACCCCAAACCTGTAGTATTGAAATTTTACCTTTTAAAAACCATATAATAAAGCCAAAACCCCAACCTTTCATAGGCAGTTGACTTGATGAAAGTCCTTCACTGGGTCCTGCCCGTGTTCATGCTGTGAGGCTAAACTTGGCCTCAAAAGTGGGTATATCCAAATGTGTGGGTGTTAAAGGGCTAATGATGGTCTGGGCACTTTGACCTGAAGACCTGAACCTTGATGCTGCTGAAATTCCCTCCTTGCAACAGGGTGTTTCTTGAGTCCTGCAGAGCCTCTCCAAGCCAACCTCTGGAGTTGGGAAATGTAATTTGTAATAAATCTGCATTACAGTACAAGTAAATCTGCTTCAGCGGCTATAAAAATTAATTCCTTATCCTAAACATTATTATATAGCTTTCAAAATGAATTGACTGTTGTTGGTAGCCTAGTATGTGCCATTATTGGTAATTAGTGTAACAAAATAACATTGCTGTAATATTTCCTGTCTACCCCTCCCCCAGCTGGGAGCCATTTCCTATTAGTGAATCAGAATTGCAAATGCAGGGCTTGTGTGCAAACCACTTTTTTTTTAAATATATATTTTGTGTGTTGGAAGTTGATCTGTTCCTTTCTATGTCTTGATCTGTGGTTTTCTGGGAGCATTTGCTTCTGAAATATCTTTGCTGTGGCATAGGGCATCATTAGAGCCTGATGCTGAAGGCTGCTGGTGCCTACCTGAAGGTGTCCAATACTTTCAGATCTCCTTTGAGCTTTAGCTTGTGCACAGTTGCTGCTGAGATCCCTCAACATCTCCCAGGATCTGGCCATTGTGCCATGTCTTGCAGACAAGGTGCGTCTCGATAGGTTTTTGGTGTTCCACCATACCCTTGTCCTCATCCAGAGGCTTGGTTTGTCCTAGGACACATGATGGATCTGCCTGTGGAGGCACTTGGGCACCTCTGAGCTTGCCAAGAGGTGGAGAGAAGCAGAGACTCCCTCTTCTGAAGCAGATAATGGATCACTAGACAGAGGCAGGGATGTCTGTGCAGCTGAAATTGTGTAGAGCAGAGAGATGCAAACACATGTGAGGCTGAAAGCTCCTGAAAAACCTTCCTGGTCTTCAGCAAGTGGACAATGCAAGTTTCACACCTTATTCTGTTGGCTTGGCTAAAACTTGAACAGCATTAAAGGGGGGATGGAAACACAGTTTAGTTTGTATGAGTTGGAAACCATTGGGCAGCTTTGCTCCACAGCCCCATTTCCAACCCTTCTGGTGCCATCACAAGCTGCTCTGCCTGGCCAAGAGTTACCAAACCCTGGGACTCATCTCAAGCATCCCAGCAGAATCTCTCAGGAGCACCCATGCTAAACACCTCAATAATACCAACCAAAACAACTACTGGCTATTTATTTGTAGGGTTTCCTCTTGGATGATTTTTTTTCACCATCATAAGTCTTTTTTTAATCTGAATTTTGCAGCCTTCTGAAATACTCCTCTGCAGCCATGGAGCTTAAACTTGATTCTTTAAGGAATCAAAATTCAGATTCTCCTGTAATTTTCTGACTTAGGGATTTGGGACTTCTATATGAAATACCCCATTTAAAACTTAACAGCTCTGTAATAAGAACCTAGAACCAGAGAAATAGGAAGCTGGGGAGAGGTTGGATTTTTCATGTCGTCCCCAGCATGGAGTTATTTCTTGAGTTTTGATGACATGGCAGCTTCAGAAGTCTGGATCTATGCCCTGGGCTCAGTCACCCCATATATCACAGAGCTGAAAAATGCAGAAACTAAGCAGTAAAACTGAGTGAGAGATATCTTTGCCACCCTGGAAAACATTCAAGATTGAGATACAGTAATAATAATAATATCAGTACCATTTTTTGGCTCAGATGAGGATGGTAAATCATAATTCCAAATTCCAGTGAGTTATAAAGGGAACAGGCTGTGCCAGCTGAAACCTTTGATTTGGTCCAGGCTGGGTTTGGTAGCTGAGCCTGAGGTTTTATGTTTTGGCTGGAGCTAGATAAATGCAATTAGCTTAAGCTTGGGGATACAGATTCACTCCAGGCTGGGGGAGGAAAATAAATGGTATGTTGGGAGGTGATATAATCGTGACTTCAGGACTTTCTCCACGTTGTTTTTTTTTTTCTTAGGTCAAAGGATACTGATGTGATTCAAAACAGGATTTTGCTAGGAATGAGCAGATCTTGTTATTCCAGTGTAAAACCCTCCCCTGACACCAGTGGGGCCACTTTGGATCCTCTGTGCCCATGGCTCTCGCAGGATGAGGGCAGAGCTTTGGGCGTTGTCAGCACTGGCCAGGAAAACCAGGATCTTTTCTGCTCCTTTTTAGTTTCCTTATTGCAAGATCTGTATCTCAGGAGTGTCTGGAATGAAACATTTTTAAGCCCTTTGACCAATTCCTCCTGCCCCTTGCTTTTGAAAAGTAACTTTTCCATGATGCCAAACAGAGCTTTCCAACTTGGAGTTTATTTTATTTGCTGCCCTTCCCCTGTTACTGGCAGCCAACTTTGCTGGAGTTCTTGTGCATAGACTTAGAAATGCCCAGTCTTTTATCAAAGTGGAAATGATGGGATTTTCTTCATATTTCTGCATTTCTTCTCAATCCTCATCCTCCCAGCCCCAAACCTCTCCCTCACCACTGCTCCACTGATCACTCAGATGTTTCAAAGGGCCCCATCGAAGTTATTTCAGCTTCATTCTTGGTGTGAGCCCTGAATTTCTGTGTCTTTTTAATGAATCTGGAGGAGAAAAATTAAGACAACAAAACCTGTAGCATGTCAGGATGGTGAATGAGTCCTTTCTGAAGCCAGGCACAAAGCAGATCTCCTGTTAGCATCAAAACTCTGTAATTCTTGATTTCTCAAATGAAACCAGTCTCAAAGATTTAAAAAAAAAAATCTGAAAAACTGTTTTAGGTCAATTTAAATATTTAATTTCAACAAAATCAAAGTGTTTCCAACATATTTCTTTGTTCATTTAATATTTGATGAGATAAGCCTAAAATTAAACAAAGTTGTTTCCCAGTGGAGAAAAACCAGAGGTTGTTTGTGTTTTTTTTAAAGAAAAAATAAATCTTTCTGATAAAAGTCTTTTTTTTTTTTTTCCCCCTCACACTGTAGGAATTCCTGTATAGTATTGTCACAACAGCCTTTTCAGAAAGATCAGTACCCAGAGAGGCACCATCTCCTGATGCTCCAGGGACAGAGCTGAGCTCTTGCTGTTGCAGCATAGCTTGGGGAAATAGATCTTCTGTATTTTACCTTTTTTTCTTGTGTGGTTTTGCTGTAATAGATGTGGGCTGATAGGTAAAACTGGGGTGTGATAGTCACTGTGGCATCTCCAAGCATCTGTGTGAAGAACCTGTGGTTCTACTTGGCTCTGAGGTCTTCACTGACTGCTTGTAGGGTCAAGTACAACTTGCTTAAGGAACAGTGTGGCAAAACCCCTCTCAATTTGTATAATCTTCAGTTGTGTGAGTGTTTTTCTTTGTTCTCCTTGCACATACATAGAACGAGGGGCTTCTTATGGACTGGATGATCTTAAAGGTCCTTTCCAACCTAAATGATTCTATGATTCTAACTTGAACACAGCAAGACAAGGTTGGGCCATAACATGAGGGTTTGTGTATGCTTCCAAGAGAAAGCTCCATCCACTGCCTGCCCTGGATTTATAGGTACAGAGATTTCCCATCATTATTATGTAGACTGCTCCCTAAAATCATGTTAATTTGCAGCACAGCTCCTGATCTCTTGTCTAGACTTTCCCCGTGGCAGCTAAAAGGCTGGGCTTTGGGGGCTAATAATACCAGGGTAATGCAATGAAATGCAGGGCAAACACAATGCAGATCAGTTCTTTAATGTGGGCCACTTATGCATGTGCCTGTCTGGTGGTATTTCTCCTCTGATGTTTGGTGTATATGTTATTTATCTGTTTTCTTTGACCCTAAATCACTTTGCAGCAAACTTCCACTTCTGCTAGATTTGTATAGGGGAAGCAGCTACACTTTAACCTCTTGTTTTCTACATCCGATTTCTGACAATATAAATACTGGCAAGATTGTTGCTCTGGCAGAAATAATCCTGTTTAAATCAGCTGTGTATCCTCAGGCTTTTCTTGCTGTTTTCCACTGGTAGTTACTAAAATGGGTGCAGAGAATCAGCAATGAAGAGAGACAGTGCAACTGCTCCCATGGCAGAGCTGAGCCTGATTGCAACAGGCACATGTGAGTGAGGGTGAAAATAAAGTTATTGCTTGTAAGCACTCCAGCACCTGGTGCTAACAGCACTGGAAATCTCAGATTTGGTGGGGGGAAAAGGTCGGGTTGAGCTTCTGTGCCTATTTAGGCTGCCAGGGAACTTGGAATAGGACGCTCCCCATGATGCTGCCTTTGCTCCCCATGATGCTGCCTTTGCTCCCCATGATGCTGCCTTTGCTCCCCATGATGCTGCCTTTGCTCCCCATGATGCTGCCTTTGCTCCCCATGATGCTGCCTTTGCTCCCCATGTGCAAGGGAGGGAAATGTGCAAGTGTTCCCTCTGCTTGACAGCAAGATATGAGCTTCCAAAGGGAAGAGATTTCCCAGTGTAGAGATTTCCCAGGATTTTCTCTGACACTGAGCACCTCAGGCAGCTGTGGAGCAGGCAGCAGCAGCACCACTGGAACCAGGGCAGGAGCAATACAAACAATTTACTATCCTGCTGCAAGGCTGCTACAACGAGGCCCATAAATGGCCACATAAAGGGAATCTGGGTGGGAGCTGGGAATACACTGACAAACACAATTCTCCCTTAATTTAATAGAACGGTCCATTCAGCAGAGAATATATTGTAAAGCTCTCTCAGGTTGGATGGCCTCCTATTGTGTCTGGCCTTTGAAGTGCTGATTAGCTGGGCTGGGAACACGCTGATAAAAAGTTAATTTCTATTTGCTGTTGCTTTGTAATTGGATGAACACGAAAGCAATTAAATATTAAAACATACAAACAAATAACGAAGTCACTGTAATTAGCCAAAGTTTGATCACTGTCATATTTATTTAGGAGGAGATGATACGTCTCAGCAGGTGACATTTTAAATACCCTTGGCTGCTTTGGTGTTGTCTTCAGAGAATGCTGAATAATGTACGGAGGATTTAATTAAACCCCATTGTAAATCAGCTCTGATGACAGGGAAGTGACAGCCACATGTTGAAAAGAGAATTAGGCCGCAGCAAGAGAGATTAATTAACTATTTTCTGCAAAGTTCAACCTAGGGGTTGTGCAGGGGAGTTTGTCCGAGGAGGAGAACTTGAGTTTTAAGTTGTTCTACTTGAGGTAAGAGAAGGATGCTCTGCACCCAGAGACATGGCAGCCCTTTGGAGGGGTGGCTGTGGTCATTCCTCTGTCTTGATAGAGGGGAAACTGAGGCACATGGTGCTGTAACCTGTGGCAGTGGGTGCTGCTGGGTGGCTCTCACCACCCAGCACCTTTGCAGGGTGGGTAGGGTGGTGCTAGCAGCTCCCTTGGTGCAGAAAAGATCTCCCACCTCTGTTGTGAATCGCAGGAATCCTGGAATAGCTTTTTTGAGCCGTGAAACAGGAGGGGAAGCTCCTGGATATTTGACCAGCTTTGGCTGCATGGAAAAAAACCCCCAAAGTCTCTCAGTTAGGGTTATCAGAGCTCCCTGGTCAATGATTTGCAGGACATGCTCTCTTGTGGTCTGTCTGGTTGCCACTGGCCAAATCTAGTGAGTGTCGGCATGTTAGTAATTATAAGAAATAAAGTTAAGCCAAGTGGTGGGAGTCTTCTGAATCCGATTTGGTGAGTTTTATGTTGTTTCTGCCTTTGGCAGCTCCTACCTGTTGTTCAGTAGATGTGCTTCATCTGGCTGTGCACGGTGGTGGAGGCTTCCTGTGCCCAGGAGAGTGTGGGAGGGAGGTGTCAACGTGTCTGAGAAGGGACAGCGCTGGGAGATGAGCCATTGAGGTGGGAGGGATGGGAAGCACAGGTAGAAATTAAAGGAGTCTTCAAACTCCTCTGTGACTGCTGAAGAAAAGTCAGGAAAATGGGGAGAGCAGTAAGAGGTAGAAATCATAGAGCACAGGGATGAGGGAATGAGAGGAACTGAAGGAAAGGGACAGTGTGTGTGGTTCAGCAGCAGCATTCATAATTGAAGATTACGAAGCCTGTTGTATAATACCCTAAATTCATTGGCCATTTCTAAAAGCACTGTTGCCTCTGTGTGCATGGGCTGTAGGGAGAGGAGGTGGTTCAGCTCTCATGCAAAGCAAGACCTGGCCAGGTCTGGAAAAGCAGTTTATCCAAAGCACCTACAATGAGCTTGCTAGAGGTGGATCCAGCACTGGCTGCCATGTAGAAGGTGGTACTAGACCACACCAGGCTTTTCCTCCTCTCCTCTCCTATTGAGAGACTATTTCCAGTATTGTGTGAAAAAGAAGATGTATTCCCAGCTGCCAGTGAGGGACAGACTTTGCCCATGTTTAAACACTCAAGAAAAAAGTCTAAATATAATGATACAGGAGGAAGTTGGGCTGAAGAACTTGAAATCAGCAAATTAGACTGAAAACTTGCAGACAGTCCCTGTGCCAGGTTTTGCTGCTGTGCTTTGTGTTGGGCATGGGGTTAAGAGCCTTGCAGACTTGAGCTATGAGATAGAAGTTGAAAATCAGAAATAAGCTGTGTCATGGGGCTAATGAGAGCTAATTGGGGAGAGTCTTGTGAGGGCATCATGAGCCACACAACCAGGTTTATGGGATGCTGCAGGAAGGCACAGGGTAATTTGGTCTCCTATTGAACCATCCCATGCATCTCCTCAGGCAGAGCCATCACTGGTCACCAGGGACCTGGGGCAGGGATGAGCCTGGATGGCTTGGTGTGGGCAGGTCAGCAGTGGTCCTTCCCCCACAGGTCCCCTCACCTGGGATCACAGCATGGGGGTGAAAGCTTTAGCTGCAGGAGATGATGATTTGCACATATGACTTTGCATTTCAAAGCCTTGTTCTCCCCCTCTCTTACCAGTGAAAACTGGGAGTAATTGTGTACGTTGCAGGAAAAGATTCATTTTATTCCCAGAGGTGTAAATTAATTGATTCAGCCGAGGAAAAAGACCTGGCCACTGTTACAGCCAGCTCCCTGAAGGCATCTCTTTGGTGTATGGGTCTGATCAAAAATGCAAATAAGATCTTGGGAGGAGCAAGGGATGGGAAAGGCTGGAAAGTAATATATAAAATATAGTATTGTCACGATGCAAACGAGTAGTGTTTCTTTCGCTGAAGGAATACAGCACAAAATAATGATTCCTGCTCCCCAAAGCAATCTTGCAAGCCTGCTGGATGTGCAGAGCAGGATGAAAACAGTGAATTGAGGCTGGAAAGTCCCCCTGTGAGGACAGAATGGATGGCTGGTTTTGCAGAGCACTGGGATGATGTGATGCATCAGCCCCAGAGCAGGGAAACAGAAGCTCTGTCTCTACCAAAGAGGCTGTGGTGCTGTGGAGCAGCTCAGGGATCTCCACACTCCGTGGGCAGTCACTGACTGGGTCACCTTTGCTGGGTGGCTGTGGTGCCTCATGTCAGGGCTGCATGGGGAGCAATAAATATCAAGAAGGGATTTATCCTTTCCCCTGTCCTCATCCATGACTTGCTGATTGTGTTTTGGGTGTCTTTTGCTGCTTCTGAAGCTTCAGAGGGAGTTGCTGTGACAGAGAGACTGCACTGGTGTGTGTCCTGGCATTGCTCTCTTGGCCTGGGGCTGGTGTAACTGCTCACAGGGGCTGGGTTGGGCTGGTGCCTGGATTTGGAGGTGGGAGAGCACATTTTTTCTCTGTACCAGCTGGGCAGGGAGTATGGGTGAGATTTTTGCTGCCTTCCATAGTGCTGTATTTATTTGCGCTTTCTAATGAACAGGGACTACTATCTAAGGGTGTCAGGACTCCCGTCTGTCTGTGATGGTTTTGCTCTATCCTCCTTTGACATGTTTTTGCTGTGATTTTTGGCCTTCAGCTTGCCAGAGGTGTGTGAGGAAGTGTTTTGTGGTGGATTGTGTTATGAGAAAGGGATGGTCTTTGGGATGATCCATGGCAAGGGTGTATTTTAGCTGCCCCACACTGAAGCAGCCATTTAGTCTGTCTCTGCAGTCCATGGTGAGAGATGACCATCCCAGAGGGAAGCTCTGCTTCTGGAGTCTGTCTCTTTGTAGCTAGTAAGGTAGCCTGGGTGACTGCAGCAGACTCACTAGATAAGATGCAGAGAAACTTCATCTCAAATGAACCTCAGTGCTGCTGGGTTCCCAGCTGCTGTGGCAGATGGGACTGGGAAAGCTGTGGGATCATAGCTGAATATGGAGGATCTTAGAGCAGTGCCCTAAACACTGCAAGCTTTGACTTGCAAAGCCCTGAGAAATGGGTCCTTTTAGCATCTCAAATTGAGCACCCAACCACACAGGACCCTTCAGATTAATTTGGCCATGCCTCAGTTGCCCATCTGCACAAGAATCATTCTGCCCTTCCTCACAGGGGCTGCTCTAAGGCAAATTAATGTTTGCAAACCACTTGGATACTATGATAATAAATGCTGTGAAAGCCCAGGAGAAAATTAATAGCTCGTTATTTAGACCAGGACTTCAATAGCATGCCATACACAGGGCTACATATTGAATGATGAGGATAAAGAAAAATATTGAATAGCTGCTCATTAAGAGAGGACTATCCATCTGGTGTATGAAAGGGGGCTTCTTCCTGCAGAAAAAAGTGGTCCATGATCATATTATTACAATGTGTGTTGTGATGCACCTCTGCAAGGGGACTGGGCTTGGGTTATCTGTGCAGGCTGGGTTCTGGCATTTTTCAAGGGCTTGACTGCTCTTTTAACACTGGGGTTGGCTTTAATATATAGCAAAGAGATAAAAATGCCAGTAGATGGCACTCAAGAATATGGAGCATCATTCCCGGGCGTGCGAGACCAATAAAATGTGTTGTTGTGTGCCACAAATGGCTTCCTCTGCGCAGCAATTTATATTGGCTCTTTTTTCTACCTTTTTTTCTGGCCTGGAAGTTTGCATAGAGCAAAGGAAAACCAGGCGTGTGAACAGCAGGCATTGTTAGGTGGTCTGTGTGCTCTTCTCGAGTACCCTTTGTGTTTAAATTACTTAACAGTCTAGAAATCCTGGGCTGTGCTCTCCTCAGCTGACCCTTTTTTTATGCTTTGCTTACAGCTTGTCTGTAAAATGAGATGAGAACTTAATTTGAAAGCTGAAGTTAATTGACCTAAATAAACTAAGAGCCTTCTGTTGGCTTTATGGTAGACAAAAAACCTCCTGCATAACCCTCGTTCTCCTCCTTATACTACAGAGCAGAATGGTTNTGTCTCTTTGTAGCTAGTAAGGTAGCCTGGGTGACTGCAGCAAACTCACTAGATAAGATGCAGAGAAACTTCATCTCAAATGAACCTCAGTGCTGCTGGGTTCCCAGCTGCTGTGGCAGATGGGACTGGGAAAGCTGTGGGATCATAGCTGAATATGGAGGATCTTAGAGCAGTGCCCTAAACACTGCAAGCTTTGACTTGCAAAGCCCTGAGAAATGGGTCCTTTTAGCATCTCAAATTGAGCACCCAACCACACAGGACCCTTCAGATTAATTTGGCCATGCCTCAGTTGCCCATCTGCACAAGAATCATTCTGCCCTTCCTCACAGGGGCTGCTCTAAGGCAAATTAATGTTTGCAAACCACTTGGATACTATGATAATAAATGCTGTGAAAGCCCAGGAGAAAATTAATAGCTCGTTATTTAGACCAGGACTTCAATAGCATGCCATACACAGGGCTACATATTGAATGATGAGGATAAAGAAAAATATTGAATAGCTGCTCATTAAGAGAGGACTATCCATCTGGTGTATGAAAGGGGGCTTCTTCCTGCAGAAAAAAGTGGTCCATGATCATATTATTACAATGTGTATTGTGATGCACCTCTGCAAGGGGACTGGGCTTGGATTATCTGTGCAGGCTGGGTTCTGGCATTTTTCAAGGGCTTGACTGCTCTTTTAACACTGGGGTTGGCTTTAATATATAGCAAAGAGATAAAAATGCCAGTAGATGGCACTCAAGAATATGGAGCATCATTCCCGGGCGTGCGAGACCAATAAAATGTGTTGTTGTGTGCCACAAATGGCTTCCTCTGCGCAGCAATTTATATTGGCTCTTTTTTCTACCTTTTTTTCTGGCCTGGAAGTTTGCATAGAGCAAAGGAAAACCAGGCGTGTGAACAGCAGGCATTGTTAGGTGGTCTGTGTGCTCTTCTCGAGTACCCTTTGGGTTTAAATTACTTAACAGTCTAGAAATCCTGGGCTGTGCTCTCCTCAGCTGACCCTTTTTTTATGCTTTGCTTACAGCTTGTCTGTAAAATGAGATGAGAACTTAATTTGAAAGCTGAAGTTAATTGACCTAAATAAACTAAGAGCCTTCTGTTGGCTTTATGGTAGACAAAAAACCTCCTGCATAACCCTCGTTCTCCTCCTTATACTACAGAGCAGAATGGTTTTCCTGATGCGTTTCCAAGCTGCTGGTGTTTACTCACAGATATTTGTGGTGTAGTATTGTCTAGAGAGTCCTGCAATCAGAAAGCTGCTGTGCTCAGTGCTGATGGGCAGAGGTGGGCAGGCAGCACCAACCTGCAGCAGCTCAGCTTGACTGGGATAAAGAATCTGAATCAGGAACGGGTCTGGCTGCAGACTCCCTGGGCTCTGTGGAAAGCCCTAGAGCTGCAGGAAGATCTCTTCATGCCTGCTTTGATGCTCCAGTTGTCCCCTGAGCAGAGCCCTTTGCAGGCAGATTTCCTCACCCAAGGTGTGGTGGTGCAGGACTGACAAAGGCAGTTTCGAGCCAGGCTGTCACAGAAGTGAGGGATGTCTTGTTAGGAGGAGACCTATTGCTAACTGGGGCAGGGGCTGGGAAAGCATCTAGTTCTGCAAATGTAGCCTAAGCCTAACGTTTGAGATCATGGAATCATAGAATGGTTTGGGTTGGAAGAGGCTTTTAAAGCTCATCTGGTCCAACCCCCTGCACTGAGCAGGGACATCTGCAACTAGAGCAGGTTGCTCAGAGCCCCGGCCAACCTCACCTGCAATGGTTCCAGGAATGGGGCAGCCACCACCTCTCTGGGCAACCTGGGCCAGTGTTTCACCAACCTCATTGTAAAAATTTCTTCCTTCTATCTAGTCTAAATCTTCTCTCTTTTAGTTTAAAACCATCACCCCTTGTCCTGTCACAATAGGCCTTGCTAAAAAGTCTGTCCCCACCTTTCTGATAGATCCCTTTAGGTACTGAAAGGCTGTAGTTCTCTCTGGAGCCTTTCAGCTCTGCTGAAAAGATTGTCCCCAGATCTGTGACACCATCTTCCTGCTGGGAATGCAACCTCAGACTGTCCCCTCCTCTGCTCTCCCCAGCCACAGCTCCCGCCCAGCTCTCCCACTGTCTCACTGGCATGCTGACTGAGCTCTGCTTTGAGAAAACCAGTCCTGGTATGAGTACACAACCCTGCCCTGGGCAAGCAGATGCTCTTGTGCTGGTTTAGCTTGATTCAGTACTACCTGAAATAGCTGAAAGCAGAATGTGCCCATACCTGTACCAGTGCAGTGATTTTAAATGCTTTCTGACTGCATCCATGCTGCTTTTCTAATCCAGGCAGGTTGCTGGGCTAGACTGAAGGATGCTCTTCTAGGAACAGCAGAGAAGGGGATGAGAAGATAAGGGCACAGCAGCAGCCTCCAGCTTGACTCCTTGGAAAGCATCAGTTGTGGAGCTGGGCTCTGGGTGCCAGACAGGGAGGTTTCATCTCTGAGTCTGCTGGGTACCCATCGTGTGAGCTTGGTCAGACAGGAGCTAGCCACTTCCCTCCTCTGGGAAGCAGTTTTCCACTTGTGAGATAGTTTTGACAGTGGCCTGATTCCTTTGTGAAAGCTACTGCAGCTCTGTGAAGGAATTTCCCTATTTTACACACCCTTGAGGTGATGGAATTGGGGGGGTGGCGGACTCGGAATGAGGCAGTAGAAGGAGATCCTGGATTTAGATCTGAGATACGTTTGGGTATGACATTGCAAACACATGTTTGTTTTCAGCAAACCCGCTAATCTTTGGGTAATTTGGAAGAGGGGTGGGAGGGGGCAGCTGCCGGGCTGCTGCCTGCGGCTCTGGAGCCCTCTGGTGGCACATGCTGGAGGTGCCTGAGATGCTGCTGCTGTGTTGGTTTGGGTGTGGAGTCAGGACGGATAAACTGACTTTAAAAAATCTACAGAGGGATAGATGTATGTCCAGGAATAACCAATTCAACCGCGATTTTCTGTTTCAAAAGCCCCCCTTCAGTACACTGCAATAACAGTAAATGACGTTGCTTCATCTGGGGAAGTCACGTACTGTCAAAGAATTGCCAATGCACTTCTGAGCCAGGTGGGAGAAGGGAATCAGAGTATCCTGAGTCTGAAGGGGCCCAAGAGGACTAGAGTCCAAATCCTGACTCCACACAGGGCAGCCTAAAAGTTAAACCCTGTATCTAAGAGTGTTGGACAAGTTTTGCTTGAACTCTGACCAGCTTGGGGCAATGACCACTTCCCTGGGGAGCTTGTTCCAGTGCTTGACCACCCTCTCCGTGAAGAGCTTTTTCATTATGACCTGTATGAACTTTCCCTGATGCAGCTCTAAGCCATTCCCTTTCATCCTATCATCAGACACCAGAGATAAAGATCAGCATCTTCCTCTCCACCACAAGAAAGTTGTAGGCAGCAGAGAGGTCACCCCTCAATCTGCTCTTCTCTAAGCTGAACGAAGCAAATATCCCCATCTGTTCCCTGTAAATCATGCCCTTTAGTCTTTTCAGCACCTTTGTTGCTGCTTTGGTCACATTCTAGATTAGTTTTTTTAAATATATATATCGTATCTTGTGGAGCTCAGAACTGCACAGAGCAGGTGAAGCTGCACCAGTGCAGAGTATAGTGGGGCAGTCACTTCTTTTGGCTGGTTAACTAGACCATGCTTAAAGCACCCCAGGATACAGTTGACCCTTTTGGGTACTGGGACACCTTATTGACTCATATTGAGCTTCACATCAATGAAAAGCCTCAGGTCCCTTCCTGCAGGGTGACACTTCAGCCTCTAGTTCCCCAAGGAGGTTACAGCGAGGTGGGGGTTGGTCTCTTCTCCCAAGGAACAAGTAATAGGACAATAGGAAAAGCCCATTTGTGCTACGGGAAGTTTAGCTGGATATTAGGAAAAATCTGTACCCTGAAAAGCTTGTAAAGCCCTGAAAGAGGCTGCTCAGGGAAGTAGTGGAGTCCCCATCCCTGGAGGGGTTTAAAAGCTGTGGAGATGTGCTGCTGAGGGTAATGGTTTAGTGGTGACCTGGCGGTGCTGGGTTAGTGGTTGGACTTCATGATTTTGAAGGTCTTTTCCAACCAGAACGATTCTATAATTCAATCTGTAAATACATTCAGGTTCACACAGTCTTTGTGCAGATTCTAGCACTTGTTCTTGATAAATTTCATACAGTTGGTGAGTGCCCAGAGCTCCAACATACCAAGATCTCTCTGTAAGGCTTCTTTACCATTGAGGGAATCAAACACTCCTAGTATAGTATCATTGGCAAGTTTTCTTTGTGTTCAACTCCTGTGCCCAGGTGATTGATAAAAGCACTGAAGAGCACGGGCTCTAAAACTGAGCCTTAGAGAAGAATGCTGTTGGTTGGCCACCAGCCAGATGTTACCCCATGTACTACAACTTTGAGCTTGACCCTTAGCCAGTTGTATTGTGTACATGTCTAGCTATAGGCTGGACATTTTGGCCAGAAGGTTATTGTGAGAGTCACGAGCAAAAGCTTTGTGAAAATCTCCAAAGCCCACACCCACTGCCTTCCCTTTGTCCTCTAGGTGGGTAATTTGGTTGCAAAAGGATATTAAGGTGCTGTGAGGAATGGCTACCCCTTCATGAGCAAATGTTGGCTTTGTCCAGTGACTGCATTGTCTTTCAAGTGTTTTTCAATAACTCCTAGAATAATCTTCTCCGTAATTTCACCAGGCACTGAAGTAAGACTGACAGGCCTATAATTACAGGGGTCTTCTTCCCTGCCCTTCTTGAAAATTGGTATAACATTTGCTAGCTTCCCGTTGATGGGACCTCTGCAGGTTCCCAGGACCGTTGATAGAAAACTGAGAGGTCTCACAATAACATCAGCCAACTCTTTCAGTACCCTGGGAGGAATCTCATCAGGCCCCATCATCTTCTGTGCATTCAGCTGCAGCAGCAAATCCTGTACAAGTTCAAAGTCAGCTGGGACCTTATCACTCCCCCAATCACAATCCTCCAACCTGGGGCTCCAGGCATCGCAGGGTGCATCATTGGTGTTAAATAGAGGTGAAGAAGGAACTAAATGTCTTTGCTTTCTCTTCATCTGTATTTGTGGGGTAACCAACCCCATCAAGTAATTCACCAATGGTGGGGTTTGAAGAGAAGGCGTGTGTGAGAGGGGTTGTGATGGTGCATTAAGCATTAGCAAGTGAGGTCACCTCAAGCCTTCAATTTGCTCAAAAAGCTGGCCCAGAATTGGTACCTGTTGCTGCAGGGAGATGTCCCTGCAATGGTAATTGAAATAATGACAGCCCACTGCAGCAGAGGGGAAATGGCTGGCCGGGGAACGTTGCCTGAGCTAGCAGGAGAAAACAGATGTTCCCCACTACATTTACTCTCTAAGTGAAAGTACAACAGATGCAAAACAGCATTGAAATGGCAGCAAGGCTGTAAATACAGCTTCTAATTGCTGCACCAGGTAATGTCAATCGCAACAACCCACATTTCTCCCAAGGATGCTCTGCAAGCAGGAGGGATGTATAAAGCTTTTTAAAAATGGAGTTGTTGGGGTTTTTTCCTCCCTATTTAATCCAACATAAAAGCTTGCTTGCTTAGGGCAGCAGAGGAGAGTGTTCCAGCCTTTCTGCCTGGTGTATCTTTGGTACGTGGTGCTGAGAATAACTGAGGAGATGGGAACAGAGCATTGCATGCAGAGATTTGGGGATGGGGAGAGGTGGGTGGAGGAAGCTGCCTAGGACGGGAATAGTGCGAGCAGGAAGGGAAAGGAAAGAGCAGAAATCAAGAGCTACAAGAGACAGAGTGAGTGACAGGGAGAGAAAATAGCACTGAGGAGGGTGGCCCCAGCTGACTTCTTAGAAGTTGCAGCGTTTGCTGTGGAGGGGAAGGATTTGGGACCCTCCAGGCTCTGGCAATGCCTGAGTCACCTTGGTGGGGGTATAGTAAAGAGTAATGGATGGAAATATCCACCCTGGTCTCTGCTCGCTGCTCCGTCTGGTTGGGGTTTCTAACCCTGCCAAGCACTGGGGCAGCTCAGCTTCTTACACATTAGTAGCACCAGTGGTTTCCCCCGCATGTTCTGGGGTCCCCTCTCTCCAATTTGGGGCACACAAGTCTGAAGGAGGTTGGTTTGCTCTTAATTTCTTTCTTCTAAAATAAGAATAACTCTCTTTTTTTCAGAGGTGATATGTTTTAGAGTAGGAAAGGTACATTGTGTCAGGATGGTATCATTTAAAGTGGAAAGGTCTTTTCAAAGGGGTTATCACAGCTCTTCCTGAAGCTGGGAACTGTCAAGGTCCTTGTGATCCATGGCTCTTCCAAAATGCCTCTTGGCTCTGGAACCTGCCTTATCTAATGGGGTCACAGCTGTTGAGCAATTTTCAGCTCCAGATTTGACCTTTCTGAGGCTGGATGTGGGCTGTCAGATACTCAGTGTTAGCATCATCCTGCTGGGGCTTGTGGGGGGACCTGAGCCATGGAGCCACCCTAAGATAGTGGAATATCAGCAAGGCAATGGGATACCCTGGAAAGGGGGTGTACATTGGCAGGGACACACCAGTGTCTGCACTGAACACCTGCCTGGACTGGCCTGTAGCTCTTCTGAGAGCTCATTGATGATTCCTGCATTACTTTAGCAGGTTGGGCATGTTTCATGGAAAAATATGGATTATAAAGAGATATTCAATGCCTGAATATATCATGAAAGAAAGAGAAAAATGCGTTTCCTTCTTTTCCTTCCTGTAAGTGCTTCTCCAGCTTCATTGCTCTATCTGCTGTTGGTGGCTGCTGGGAATAATGTGTAGGCACTGAGCTGAGAACCTTCAGGATAGTCATAGATGACATGTGAGTGTGAAGATTGGTGACTGCCCAGAGTTTATTTCAGATGTCATTGTGTACTACAGATATTTCCAAAGCTGATGCTCAGTTTCTTGGTGCTCCAGAGCCTGCTTCACCTCCCCACAGCCCTTCATGCAGAGCTGGAGAGGTAGAAAGTGTTGGCTGATCCCTCGGGGTGTGCAGGGAAGGATGGTGGCCTTTTAGCTGCCTGGAAAAAAAGGAGACTGGGGAGTGACCTTATTAATGTTTAGAAATATGTTAAGGGAGAATGTCAGGAGGATGGATCCAGGCTCTTCTCAGTGGCATCCAATGATAGGACAAGGGGCAATGGGTGTAAGCTGGAACACAGGAGGTTCCACATAAATATGAGAAACTTCTTCATGGTGAGGGTGACAGACACTGGAACAGGCTGCCCAGGGAGGTTGTGGAGTTTCCTTCTCTGGAGATGTTTAAAACACACCTGGACACGTTCCTGTGTGACCTGATCTAGGTGATCCTGCTCTGTTGGGGGGATTGGACTAGATGATCTTTTGAGGTATCTTCCAATCCCTAACGTTCTGTGGTTCTGTGAAATGGCAGGGAACACCCAATCTGTCCTTGTTGGGACACATTGTAGGGCACATGGATACTGGTGAGGAGCAGGGATGGGTTTGCTGCATGCACAAACTGTGAGAGCTGTAATACAGCCACAAACCAGAAAATCCCCCTCTCCCTTCCCAATCAAATTAGGAGGAGAGAGCAGCAGAAAGTGCATTAACTAATCAAACTGTGATTTCAAATTGATTATTGCAAATTGCCAACCATAACAAGCCTCCTAATGGCAGTCATTTAAAAATAAAAAAGAAAAATAACCAAAATAGAGCCTCCATTAGGGGCTGTGCTCGGCGTGTGCCCTTGCTGGTGGGTGAGGGTTGACTCTACCTCATGGCCCTGGTGTAGGGCTCTCTCTGTGGCTCAGGATCTTTGGATTAGCTCCTCATCCTGGGGTGCAGAAGCTTGGCTTGCTGCTGGTTCTGCCCCATCCCCTGTGGCCTGGCATGGTGCTGGTGTGGCAGAGGAGGCTTTGCCAGGGGGAGAGGTGCCTTTCTGGTGCCTGGATGCGGGCAGCAGCCCTGAGCACCTTCCCAGCAGTTTCCCTGGCAACCAAGTCATCTTGCCAGCAGCCTGCAATGTCAGAAAATAAAACAAGATGACACTGCAGCTCCTCAAAAAAACCCAACCCCAAAACCCAACCCAAATACCCAAAGAATCCCCAACAATCTGCTTCCTGCTTTTCTCCATCCCAAACTCTTGGTTCCTTGTTTCCAGCTCGCGCTGTTTCCAGGCTGTCTGTGCGTGCCCTGTGCAGGGAGCAGCAGCACACACTGTACTTTGGGGGCTGCCACTCAGCTCAGGCAGGTGCTGGAGAAATGGGGAGCTGGAAAATGGCTCCTGTGTCAGCTGGGAGCATGGCCCTGGCTGGATATTGGGTAGGTTTCTCCATCTTTCCTCCCTGGCCAACCTGGCTGTGCCTGTTGGAAGCATGATGCAACAAAGAGCTTGAAGGTACCTGAACAGCCTCAGGTCCTGATTTTGGTACAGAGAGCAGCAATGTTCCCCTGCTGCCACAAATACAGGGTGTCTATCACTTTTTGGGCTTCCCACTCTTCTGTTGTCATAGACCTCATGGGACCTTCATGCTGCCTTCAATGGACCTGAGATGACCTCACAAAAAGGCTTCAGTGGAAGATTCATTCACTGATGGAGCACATGTGGCTGGATGTTTCATGGTCTTGTTTTGGTTTTGTGGTGGCATGACTAGAAGATGTATGAGATGGTTACATGTTCTAGTGATCCACTTGTGGTTGTTGTGAAGTTAACCCTGCTTGCTGCTCATAACAGTAGGACCCAACTCTTTCTTTGGAGGCAATGAGTTGATCTTGTTGGATAAAATAACAGATCATCCCACTTTGTCTTTTTACTTTCCAGCTTTTGCCTGAGTGGAGCATTTTACTCCAGGAGTGCTGGTATAAAATCCAGAGTGGGCACTTCCCACCTTGTATTTCTTTGTGATAGTTCTCCCAAGCATATAAGCTCCTACACGTTGTAAAAAGTAGCTATGGAAACTGAATATGACTAATAACAAAAAATTAAATCTGTTAAAGTTATTTATCTGTTCTGACCAATGTACAGCTACTTTCTTTGAGTAATGCTCCTGCCCTTCCTACTTAGAGCAATGCCAAAGACAAGGCAGGAGTATTTTTTGGATCCATATGATGAGTCATTTGGAGGACACCTGGATACAACTAAACATGTAGGGACTAGAAATCTTAGAAAGGAGGATAGGGAGCTCTAGAGTGGCATCTGTTGCTCCTAGTAACGTCTTCAGGGCTGCACGTGTGTGTGCGTGTGGACTCTTGCAGAGGTGCTTTTTACAGGTTAAACCAAATAGTGTTGGAGTCTCTTGTTTCTCAGACCATACTATCATTTTTTTGTCTATTAATACAAAATACCTGCCTATAGGTCTCTTAGTCTGGTGACTCTGAGCTCTATGTTCCTTTTCTGAACTGCTTGGACAACTCCTGCAGATCTTACAACATATCTTGCTTGTGTACCTAGTTTCCTGCTGTAGCAAGACAAGGCTTTCCTTACATTATAAATAGTCCATTTCACTATTATTTCATGTCATATAAAACTTCTAATCACTATAAGGGTTTCCTCCACAGCAGTTTGCCTCCCAAACTTAGTGTTATGCTTGCAAGAGTAAAAACCTCAGAGCTTCTCCTTTCTGTGGGAGGCATGGGGTGAAACTATGGATCTACTCAATTGCACGTGTTGAGTAAACCATGTGTTTGTCAAATATGTTTTTCAAATCTGTTTCTCAGTCTAAAGCAGTTTTGCTTTGATACCTGCTTCCTCCAGTGTTGAGATCAAATTCACTCAACTCATAGGGTTGTGTTTGGGAACTGAGGTCCTAGTTTCATTTGCTACTGATGCCTCTGTTTACATCTAATAGGATTTATTAATCCAGGAGCTCATCATTGTGAGTACTTGTGTCCACATTGCCCGATGGAGTTGAACAAATCACCTTCTCTTTTGGTTATGATAAACATTTGATAACTTAGCTGTTCCTGGCAGCTGGAAGGGTCTTATCACTGTTCTCAAGAGAGTTTGTGCCTCTGGCTGAGGAACACCGATCTAATGTCAAGAAGATAATTTCTATGGAGAGGCTTATCCTGTTTGTACAGAACGTCTTGGGACTATAGTTACCAGGTAGGTACCATTGTTTGTCTCTGTGCAAGCTAAATATTTCTCAGATGGCTAAACCATTGCTGCTGTGCTCATCTGTGTATGTTGGGGGGCACTTGGAGGGCCCCATTGTCTCTTTGCCTTGGGTCTGTTAGTGTTCATAGAAGCCTGAAGATCCCCCTGTCTTGTTGCCCTCCTCAACCAGAAAGGGACAATGGCATCTCTCAAGGGAAGGCAAATTATCTGGTTTGCTGACCCATTTCACATCCAGGTTCTAATTCTTACTTTGGAAAGATCAGACAATTCTTCCAATCGTGTCCCATCAAATGCTGTCACTTACTTGTCACACGGCTCATGAACTATGTCCTGCTCTCTGCCTGGGGCTCATGTGTGCTGCCTCCTCAAGATCTTTGCCCTTATAAGTGGAAGAGCAAGAGGGCAGACTCATGGGCAGCAGTCAGTCCTGGGAGAGTGGTTAATGGGGTCATCACCACTTGGTTTTCCTTTTGCTTGAGTTAGTTTTATTCTTTCTTCTATGGCTGTAGAAAGGAGGAAAAAAAAAAGAAAAAGAGAAAAGATGTGATGGAAAATCTGAAAAACAATCAGCTTCTGAGTGGTGAAAGATAGAAAATACTTAGGAAAAAATCAAAATAGTGGTTTATTCTGAATACAGAAAACAAACCCCAGCTTCTTCATGTCGTGTGTTACTTGTTCTGGTTTTATACTAGCTCCATTAAAACCTCAGTAATATACAGGAGTCTATTAAAGGTTTGCAAGATGAAACCAAGTTTGGTCATTATACTAAATGTCTCTTTGGTGGGCTGTATAAAACCAGTGAATGGTCTCACTGTGGTTCTTAGTGGAAACACGCCCAAACTGCAAACCCAAGCTCTCTGCTGGCCTTCCATCAGGATTAACAGATGCTGCAGGGAAAGAGGGTGAGTTTCTGACTCTTCTGCTGGCCTGTGCTAACACACCATTTCCAGGACTACTTCTGCCCCAGGTAGCAGCTCTGGAGTCCTTTCCTGTGGCAATTCTTCCAGTTTTAGTCCTGGAGATGCTCAGGGGAGTCTGCACCATGGCCACTCCTGCTGCTCCCGCAGAGCTCTCCTGGGAGCTGGAGCCCAGCAGCTTTCATCTGCACTTAAGTCAGACTATTACTCTACATTTTTGTGAGCCGTGAATACAGACAGGCTGATGAACACAGCATTTCTGGCAGTCTTTTGTCTCTTGTGCCTCTGTTAGGACTCTCACCTGCGAAGCACTTCAAGTGCTAAACCTTCCCTTCAAGCTGGGTGCAGCCAGAGGGACTTCCATGTGATGGGGGGACCTTACAGCAAAACCCCAGTGATCCTTAACTACGCTCCCCAGTAGCATGATGTAAACCCCATTTGTCTTTCTACTCATCAAGGAGGCCCCAAACGGGTGTGAAGGACTGACTGATTCTTGGAGAGAGTTTTTATAACATCCTACAAGACCCATTCCTCTGTCACTTTGCCTGTGAAGAAGATGGGGAGCCAAATTTAGACCTGAGAACAAGACTTGCTCTATGGGATAGCAACAAAGCCACCCTGTCTCCTGCAAATGAAAAACAGAGGCAGCAAAAGAAGAGATTTGCTGGGATCTGGCAGTTTATACTGTCATTTTCCTTGGCCTATTGCCAAACAGATACAGTCTGTGCTTGGGGAAAACAAGGGGATGAGTCAGTCTCCTCCACTCAGGTTGTTATAGGCACCTCTTGCAGGCTCTAATTTAGGATCTGCTTAGTGGTTTTGAGCTCTCAGTTCCACAACATTGCACTGTTCATGTACAGGTCTTTGGCTGTAGGGTCTGGCTGTCTTCACACAGTCGAGGCAAGTCCAGTCCATCAGAGGCTTAGCAGAGATGGGAAATTAAAATCTCTCTTAGCTGACCTCTGGGAGAACCGCCCATCTTTGAGTCAAAGGAGCAGCCAGATCCCCCCTGTCAGAAGCCTTTGCTCTGAAAATGGACTGGAGATTGGGTCAGTAAGAGTCATGTGTGTAGCTAGTGCCCCACTCAACTTGGTACACAGGAGAGGATGAGGATGCACAAGGGTTGGTTCTGCAGGACCGTTTGCTGGCTCAGCTACAGTTGATGGTACCACAGCTCAGCCCTCCAGCATCACAGGCAGGTTTGGTTCTGCAAGCATCTAGAGCCTCTGCACTGCAGTGATCCCAAAGAGTTCTGATGGGGTCACTGGTCCTGCCCAGGGCCTCTCTGCAAGGTTGATGCATATTGCTTCTCCCTTTAGGAAAAATGTCAAGAGGGGTAAAATCCAGGAGGGATTTCTCAGGGGGTTTAGTGCAAGCCAATAAGCCAGAGAGGCTGCCTGAGAAGTGCAGCCTCCCAGCTGAGTCACGTTGCTGTATTCAGGTCATGTTGGGCACAGCCCTTGCTCTTTGGAACTATCACCCTGATGGGCTCTGGAGGAGTCAGTGCCCACATTTTAGTGGAGATGGACACTACCCAGGACTTGCACTAACAGCAATCTCAGTTTCTTTGGTGTTGCAGCTGATTATTTTCTTGCAAAGATGCTGGAACATTTATTTTTAATACTGCCTTTGTTACATTTTAATGGTAAATGGCTTGTCCTGCTTTGAGTTAGACCAGAATGATTCTGCTCAGTGATTTTATTTTTCAGCTGAGTCTCTTCTAACAGCATTTATTTGCAGGCAGGGCCTGCTTCCAGCAGTGACAATGCTCCATGTTTAGAGTTACTACCAAAGATTGGGGTGCAGACCAATGTCACTGCTGGATCTTGTGTACATTGGGGGGTGCAAGAGCCCACACCTGCGGGGAGGAGCAGCCAGGACAGGGGAACCTGAACTGACTAACAAGGGATTCCATCCCATATGCATCATATTCAGTATAAAGCTGAGGGATCATGAGGGTCAAGTTCTCTTCCTCTGGCTGGTTTCCTCTTCTTGACTGGTCAGCATCTGAGGAGGACTCTGTCCATTCTGATTCTGGCCCCGATTCATGTATTCCTGAACCCAGTTCCCATCTGCTGCTGAGTCCAGTCTGGGACTTCCCCAGTGCCTGCTCCACAGCCCTGGTGGTGATGGTGATGTAATTGCCATCAGGGACGGCTGGGTTTGACTGGTTTTGTATATAATAATATATATTCCATTTCATCATTCTTTTAATTAAAGTTTTAGTTTTCTGATCTGTAAGCCTCTCTCATTCCCTTCTCCGGGAGGGGAGGGGGGCCAGCAGTGATCTGTAAGTCTCTCTCACTTATTCTCTTTCTCTTCCCCTTTTTGTGGGAAAGAAGGGTTAACAGAGAGCATCTGTTATAGGTCTAGTGGACTGACCCTAAACCTTGACATGGCTGATACGAGGTATGACATGGACCTGTTAGGATGTTGGAAGCCTGTCTGGAAAACCTTGTGGAAAGCTCACTGAATAAATGTCCTTGTAAATTTGAGGAGCATGAGTAGGTCTGTGTGCTTGGCACCCACTGACTGCAACAGCAGTGGGTGTGCTTGGACCACATGATTTATGTGTCTGTAGAAGTGCTGGTCTGCTGCAGACAAGGGAGTCAAACCTGAGGCTTGGGCTGTATGGGAATTTTCCAGACTTTTTCATCTATTGCTCATAAAGTTTTGATGAACACGTTGTGATGCACAGAGTTGCTGTTTTCTGTGTCATGCACTAAGTCAATGTAACAAGAACAAAGTTCCTGGCTGGTCAACCTGCTTAGAAAATGTACCCTTTTCTTCTGAGCCTTTCTTTTTCATCCATACAATTGTAGTTGCTTGTGGATGGAAATAGGAAATTATCTCATACAGGGTATGATTATTTAAAAAAAAAAAAAAAGGAAGAAAAAAGACAAGTTGCATTCCTCTGTTCCCAGCAGAGAACTCTATCTTGCATATTGAATTGCAAATAGCAATTCCAATGGAGCTACAAAAAAATAATGTTCTGAGCTGAGTTGCTGCTAAAAAGCAGGTCTGAAGGCAAGTTGTTGTTTTAATTAAGCAGGTGGCTTGTAATCATTTCCACCCTGGCAGGGCTGCAAGTGGCTAGTTCAGCGTCAGATCTGTGAAAATACCAGCAGGAAAATGTCTCTATACCCAGACAAAAGAATTCTCCTCAGACAAACCCTTGTGTCCAGAGCTAATTTGAATGATAAACCCAAAAGATATTAAGAGGCTTTTTAACATTTTGGATACTTGTGCTGTTTAACTCTGTAACTACCTGTTTGTTATTTGGCTGAATTAAAGGCTGCTGCCTTCGTTAGCACAGCCAAGAGCTTAGTAACACAATCAGGCACTAATGCCTTCATTTTCTCCTTGACTGCTCATTCATTGAGATGTTAGTACATAGGGAGAATATGATCAGGGTGACTGTGGGATGAGCTAATCAATTCCTAATGAATAATCGGGAAATACAGATGTCGGTGGGACATGTCCTCAGCACAGGCTGGATTCAGCAGAACGGGAGGAGAACAGTTGGAGGAGACCCCAGCAAGATGGGATGTTCAGCCCTGAGCTGAGATGCCACCACCTCATTTCCCCCAAAAACCCCTTGGGCAGGGCTTACCAGAGGCCAATTCAAAAGCTACAAACTGGGCACCACTGGAGCAGCTTTCACTGCACCCAAACCCAGCAGCCTTTGCTGAAGCTGCAGAGATGTTCCTTTGTGAGAGCTGCCAGGGCTTCCTCAATGACAACTGCTCCTTTCTGGTTGCCTTTCCTCATCCCAGTCCCTGCCAGGAATTTTTGTCATGTTTTCTAGTTCTGAGCAGCTTGCTCTTACTAGTTTTATTTTAACTTGTCTCTTGGGAGTTAATTATTACAGACAGTTCTGTGTAATCTCTCTCACTGCAAATAAAGCTGAGCCGAGGTACGGATCCGTAGCTGGGATCCATTTTAAGCCAGGACAAGCTTCAGAGCAGCATAAAAATGCTGGTACAGCAACTGGAGTGGGTGCAGGTTGCTTACATCTGGGTCTTGAGTGAAAGCAGCAGTTTTGAAAGCCACTTTTTTTTTAATTACTGTGTTAGCAGCTCTCATCATAGAATCAGAGTAGTTTGGGTTGGAAAAGACCTTTAAGGTCACCAAGTCCAACCATTAACCCAGCACATCCAGGTCACCACTAAAATGTCCCTCAGCACCACATCTCCACAGCTTTGAAACCCCTCCAGGGATGGGGACTCCACCCCTGCCCTGGGCAGCCTGAGCCAGCCCTTGACAACTCTTTTGGGGAAAAAATATTTACATAAATTATTTGCATGTAGATTTTCATCTCTGCTTTGCAAACCTTGGACATGCCCTCCACACTCAGCCTTATTAATACTGCTGCTCTTTTTTTTTTTACCCTTGGACTTGTAAATGCTTCTTTTCTTTTTCTTTCATCACCTCCTTGTTTCATAGAGACAAGAATGTCATCTGGGTTACTCGGTGATGTGACTGGAACCATTTCCCTTCTTGAGTCTTGGCATGTCCTGGATTTCTTGGGTACAACCAAGGTCAGGACTCTGCCTTACAGACAACTCCCATTTCTTACAGCTAGGAGTGCAGCATCCCAATCTGTTGGCTCAGCCCCAGAGAAGGGATGTGGCAGCAAGTGACCTTCTGCCTTTGTTTCAAAATAAAACACGTTTCACTCTGGGAATGAGTCTTTTGATGTCTGGGAGTAGTTGTGTGATCCTGTTGTGTGGAATGATTCCTGCTGGCAGAGGTAGCTGTAAATGGTGGTGAGGTGATGAATGTGTCTTTGTGATTAACCCCAAAGTGGGGTGTGCATGTGCTGTGTGACACACACCAAGGTCCCCCCTGCCCCTCTCCCTGTGCATTATGTGATATAGTGGTATATAGTGGTATTTCTCATGCCTATAGTGGTATCACAGGATGTTAGGGATTGGAAGGAACCTCGAAAGATCATCTAGTCCAATCCCCATATGTATATACATTGCAGTCCTGGTTTGCTTTCCTAGAGGGCTGTGTTGCCTGATGGGGTTATTTGCTTTGGGAGTGAAGATGGGTTCCTAAATGATGCTTCATTCACATAAAAGATTTGCAAGTAAATTCCAAGAAGACCGAAACCAGAGCAGATGCTTGATACGGGTGCATCTGTCTATCCTGCTTCATGGTCAGGGGAGCCAAGGGGTCAAGGAGGGGAGAGTTGAGAGACATTTAGTTAAAGACAGGTAAAGTTGAGCTGGAGCTGTGTCTGGGCGTGTGCCTGTGCACTGCTCTGTGTGAGGGATTTTTCTCCCCTGTACTTTCACCGCCCAGAGTTCTTTATTGTCTCTTGCAGGTAGATCACTCATCGCCATAAATTTTCTTATCTCCAGTGCTTTTCCAATTATGGATAACAACAGGAAAGCAGTCATTGGTTTCTAAAAGGTCATCAAGATATAGGGCCCGATTGGGAAGGGGATGACTTATGGCGTTAGCTTGTGTAAATCTGGGGAAGTTTTATGCACAAGTCAGGCACGAAATGTAAGTGAGATTCATAAAAAACAGAGATTTACACTGGCTTCAGTTAGTGGAAATCAAAATGGTTATGAAAATTTCCCATTCTCTCTCTATCTGTATATGCAGAGAATAGGCTTTAAATGTTTTTCAAGTGCCCGTGGTGCTGGGGAAGGTCTGCCCTGCCAGCCCTGGGTGCTGGACCACTGCCTGTCCAGAGGATGCTCAGGGTGCAAAGCACTGGTAAATATGACCTTCTCCCACACCTTGGCTTGCTGGTCATCTAGAGGTGATCTCCTCCACGCATGAGAGGGCAATTTGGTCTCATCTGAGTGCTGGCAGCATCCAGTGGAGGTGATGGCTGGGACAGAGCCACTTCTCAGGTGCCATCAAGATTAATGCCGCTGTCTCTCTGTGCACCCACAAAGTCACTGCAGATCTGAGGCTTCAGTCATTGAATTTGTCAGGTTTGCACAGGGACATGACCCTGCTCAGGTCATCACCTGCTGTTGGCTGTGTCTGCTGCCAGCAACTAGAGGGAGTGTTGGAGAACAGGGAAAGCTGCAGGCCCTGGAGGCTGGGAGCAGAGGAGACACATTAATCCCGAGCTGTGATATAGACAGCAGTTACATCCCAAAGGGTTGATGCCTTACCTAGCTGCTGAAAGTGTCCATCAGCCTTTGCAATGCAGCCCTTGCTCTGTCAGTGACACAAGGTGCCAGCCTGTTTCCCCTTGGTACAGCAATGCTCTACTGCAGGGCCTGGCTCCATCTGGAGTGGTGCAGAACAGAAAGAAGAGCGAAAAATCTCTCCCATTTTTTGTCATGTCCTGGCCTGTCCCACAGCATCTGTGCCCATCAGGTTCCCCTTCTGCTTCCCTGTGCTGCTGACATACCTCTTCTTGAGTTTTCTTTCAGTTGCAGGAGGCTAAAGTATTGACATTGCCGCAGAATCTCAGCATGGCAGGGGTTGGAAGGGACAACATGAGATAATTTCATCCAACCCATCTTCTAAAGCAGGGTCACCTGGAGCAGGGTGCCCAGGATCATATCCAGATGGGTTTGAATACCTCCAGAGAAGGAGACTCCACACCCTCTCTGGACAGCCTGTTCCAGTACTGCTGTCATGGAGGTTTACATGCATGTGTTGGGCTTCCAAGCTGTAAAACTGTGGTTTGTGCAAAATGCAATGATTAACAGGTTCAAGGGAGTAGGGAAAGGACTGCTGACAAGCAGGCCCATCTTAGGCAATTAGCTGAGACACTGCAATTAATAGCCTTACCAGCTCAGCTCCTGGAGAGTCAGAGGGGAGAAAAGAAGGTCTACTCAAGGACAAGTCATCCTGGCTGGAGGCCTGGATGTCTATCAGGAGGTGTTTCTTGCTCTGTTTTCAGTGGAGGGATCCCTGGGCAACTGTAGCCCCACTAATGCCAAGTTACAGGGGAGAAACTCAGACTCCAAGGGTGAGGTGATGAGGTGGGGGTGTCAGCACTGCAGGGCATGGGCAAGCACACCCTTCCTGCAGGACAGGCCGAGTTCAACCATAGCATGTGAGTTAAAGACAAGGCAGAAACATTGGCCTGCATGGCAGAGCTGTTTTCCAAACACATAATTGCCCTCTTTTCAAGAAAAATGCCACGTAGGTATGATTTCTACTGCTCCTGACATGCCAAATGTCTGGGAGTGTGAGTAGCCAGACACGTAGGCACTTCTGACCATGCTGCTGCTCCCCACCCAATGGTGATTTACATCATGGCAGGTCTGCCCTCGAAACCTGCTCCGAAACGCAACGGCTCAGAGTTAGTGCAGAGGTGTCTGGCAGCAGAAAAGGTGCTGGGAGCTGCCATGAGCTACTTAACCTTCTGACTAATGCACGAAGTCATTTCTGTCACAGCTGTCTGAACAATGCATTTGCCAATTAAGTTAATTCAATCAAATCCCTTGTATCCAGCTGAAAGGGCAGAGCAAATCCAGGTGAGGGAGAGAGAACAGAGCCAAAATTCCCCTCTATGTCACCCAAAAGCAGAACAAAGGGCGTGTGCACATGTTTGTGTATAAATATTTATGAATAATTGCACTGTGGAGCCACAGAGTAATTGACAACTCTCAAGTCAGTTCCTGGCATGTTTCCTCCCCACCGGTGAAGTGATGGAGTGACCTGGGGAGCTGGGAGGTGCTGTTTTAAGGGCTTCACTCGTACTTCACTGCTTCAAATGCAAAAGGGATGCATTGAAGGTCTGGAGGCACCACTGACCTGTGCTCAGGGATGTGCTCCCTGCTTCTCTGCTTTCCAGAGCAAAACCATGTGGAGACACCAGTACCCATCTCCATCTTGGAGGGCAAAGGAGTAGTGTGAAGAGAGAGGTGGCAACCAGTGCTCCTGAGTTCCTGGATCTTGCAGTGTTGAAGCTTCACCTCCATAGTGGTTTCTACCCTTCCTCATATCTCCTATCTGGGCATGGCTTTTGTTTCCAGATACTTCCATTGAGAATTAATTAATCAATTTCTAATGTGGTAAACTGGTTGGGTTTTTTTTCTCTATCCCACTGTGCATTGTGCTTGGTATCATCAGCCCAGGGCTTGTTCAAGCTCTCCAGAAAGTGTGCCTCAGCAGACGGGTGCCATTTCTTGACATCAGAGCAATTCTGAGCTTTCCCCACCCACCTAAAGCTGTTGTGTGAGCAGGTTGTTGCAACAAAAGTGTGTGTTGTAGCAAGATAACAAATATTACTTATTTAATGACAACATCTCCTTCAACCAGATGGCAAAGTCTAGGGACCCACATACTTTAGACAAGGTCTGTGATGCACACGTTTGTGTTATTGTCCATCCAATTGCAGGACAACCAAACCTTAGAAAATGGGCAGGTTTAGCCATTCAACATGTGAAATGTAGAATATTTTGGACCATTGTTTTGTTATGAAAGTGGGAGTGTTACTTCTGAGAGTCAAAAGGGTTTCACCTGTTATGGAGCATTCTCTGCACTTTCTTTCCCAGGAGTTGTTACTTGTATTTGTATTGTCTTAAACAAATTGAAACTAAGTATGCACGTTGCTTCTCCTTAAAGAGCAGTTTTGGATTGCAGAGTGGCACGTTCTGGCCTTTCCATGGTAAATGATGGTCCTTTTGGTGAATACCTACATCCCACCTGCTCTGGGGATCCTTCCCATGGAACGGGATTGCTAAATCTTCTCTTATTTCTTCTCTGTTCCTAACAGTGACTTTACAAAGGGAAGGTCTGACACGACTTGGGCAGGAGCATGGCTTTACATTTTGATTTCCTCCACAGCCTGCAGGATTGCAGATCTTACAAGTGCACCTGGATAGCAGCTTTTTCACTTGGAATATTGTGCTTGGAAATAATGTAAATAACAGGAGAGCATTCTCTGTTGGCAACCACCCCCCAGAGTTCTGATTTTGGCCATGCCTGTGTTGTCCTTGGCCCCAGCACCATGTTTTCTTGCAGTGTGGTGTTGCACCAGGCTTTGCCTGGTGAGCTGGGGTGGATGCAGAGCATTGCCACACAGGACAGCATCACACAGGTCACAGCTGACTGTGAGCTGGTCCCTGTCCCAGCCCTGAGCCTTTCTGTGACCCTGACACCGTCCTGATGTAATTTAATAGAGAAGGTGTGAATGTTTTAATATTTGCATGGGAGCAGTACATGGAGTGAAGGGAAAGATGTTGGAGGGTGGTAAAAAAATGTCATCTGCTTTATGGAGGGTGACTGCAGGGCTCCCTTACCTGGGGAGAGGCTCACCAGGTACCTCCAGAAGTGCCTGTAAAATACTTCGTGTTTTAAGGCTGGACATAAGCACTACAGGGGATGTGCAGGGTAGAGCCCATGTGGCATAACTCAGGTTTCAACAGCAACTGACAAATTCAGTTGCCAAAAGGAAGGATGAAGGTCTGTAGTAGAACCAGAAAGTGCAGAACATCAGCTGTGCCTGTTCCAGAGTGAACGTTCAATGCATTTGCTGCAGCAGCTCCTTTGGAAGCAGGATGTGGCCATGGGCTGCTATGGTGGGATGGGGAAAAGCCAAACAAGACTCTTCCTTGACCTGTTCAACCCCACTGGGGTGGCCCAAGGTCTGCCTAAATGAGGACATGATACAGGCTGACAGCAGGAAAGGTCAATCAATCAAGGGGCTGCCCTTTGCTGGTGCAATGATGATTAAATTGGGCTTTGCCAGGTTATGTTGCAATCTGGCTCACTGCCCATCTGTCTTGCCAAGTTAAATATCTCCACAGCCGTGCGGGGGTCATGGTCAGATCCAGGAGATCCCAGCTCATGGAAATTATCCTCCTTATGCTCCAATCTCCTAAGAGCTTCTAAGTGCTCAGAGTTGCAGCATTTTCTCCATGACATGGGGGTTTATACAGCAACTGGGCCTGGCAGTATCTCTCCCCTCCAAGGACAAGGAGGAGGGAGAGAAAAATTGTCAGTTCCTTTTTTTTTTTGCCTTTTTTTCCCCTCCTTTTTGGCCTTGTTGGCAGGACAAAGAATGACAAGGGAGCGAATGTGCTGGTTCCCAGATTGACACCAAGTGAATGTGGCTGCTCGTAATCACTGCCTACGAGCATTTATCACCTCCCCAGATTATAACGTGGGGAGCAGGTGTCTGACCTGCAATGACAAAAACATGGAGTGCTGGGAGGAAGGAAGGAAATAGATAATATGTCATTTTTCAGCACAATTTTTCTCTCTTTAATGTTCTCCTAGATTATGGGAAACAATCATGGGATGGGGAATGACGATGGTTTATGGTGTCAGCAGGGTTTAAGGTTTTAGGTGCCAAAAAAAAAAGTGATGTTGGATCCTGTATATTATGGGGTATTTATAGGACACACTAAGTTGTGGGGTTTTTAAATTTATTTACTCTAGTCAAGAAAGATAAATGGGATTCTGTATCCAAAGGAAATTAAAAGAAACACAATCCTCTTGAACTTGGCCTCTACTTAGGGCAGAAAAATGACGTAGAAATGACCCTTCTTAGATTAAAGAACAGTTCAGGCCTCAAAGGAGATGGTAGAAATTAGTTTGTAAAAGTCTTTCCTCCTCATATTACACATTTTCTTCTTCTCTTTATCTCTACTTTTTTCTTACTAGAAGTGCCACAAGAAAAAAAAAAAAGAAACAAAACTCCACCAACTTTTCTGTGGTAACTTTTACTACTACTTCTAAACCCACTTTTCTGTGTGCCTCATGAATGCTGCTTTAATGCTGACCTCAGTTTTCCATCGTCGAATGAATTTCAAGATGGAAAATGGTTTTAACTTTCCTGATCTGCAGTTTTGGGTTTAAAACCTCATCTCTCAATTGTAATAATAGTCATAATCCTATTCTGATCTGCTTTCATGTTTTCCATCTGAAAAGCTGGCAAATGTCCTACACGTTTAAGCCACAAAACATCCCAGGACCACTGAGTGCAAACTGCCAGAATTCAGATCCAGTTCATTGCACAAATGAGAAGCTGTTTGTATTTGAAACCTTGTTTTAGATTCATTATTGCAATGTGCTAATGGGAGAGGAGGAGCTGAGAGGCAATGGAATCTTGCAGGTCACACAGAGTATGATCAGATGAAGGAGCAAAACCATCCCCATATCTTCAGGCTCTTGGGCAGGAATAGCTGGTTGCAGGTCAGCCTGGCAGTTGCAGTGTCTGGCTATGAGACACACCTGCTGCAGAGGCTGAAGAGATGACAGCATTCGTGTCATCTCCAGATGCATACGAATTAGTTCAAGACTATTCAGGAGAATCTGGGGGGTTTTGCTGCTGTTGAGCACTGAAAGAACAGCTTCTGCAAGGAAGTGATTTCCTCCTCCTGGGGTTGATTTGGTTGATTGTGATTGATTGGCGTTAACTAATCCTAGACACGATTGGAAGCCAGAGGCTCCACAACACGTGTGATGGGTCTCTCTTGTCTCTTTACATGGCAGTAAACCAGATCTTCCTTTGCTGCAGATATCCACGCATTGAGGTTTCTGTGCACCCATTACCTCGTGTCTTGCTCTTCCCCAGACAGTTGCAGGGTCTGAGGTAGGTGCCAAGATCCCCATTGCAGAATGACCCCCACCCTTGATGCCACAAGTCCATGCCAAGGAGCAGCCCGTGTAGGATGCAGGGGAAGGCAGTTTGCACCCAAGAGGGAGGAAGGAACAATATTTCAGAGGCAGACACCACAAGCTTGCTCTGGGCAATACACAGGGGTGTAGAAGAAGAATTCGCTATTAGCAATGGGGAGGGGAGGCAGAGGAGAGAAAAGAGCAGTGAATATGGGAGAGAAACCCTGGGCTGCAGAGATGGGCTGTCTCTGCCTGCACCCAGCGATGTTCTCTCCCCTGTGAGCAGGAGCACTCTGGGTGCATCTGCACATCTGGCAGCAGCTGGTCCCTGTCACACTGTGTTGCGCTTTGGGAGCACGAGATCTGCGTGTTCAGATCAGCCTCCAAAGCAAATCTCCACATCCTTGAAAGTCAACCCATCAGAAATGACAGTGAGGGAGAAGGAGGATTTAAAAGCACTTTTCTGTTTGTCCTTGCTTTGGTGTTCTCTGATAGCAATGTGAGGGGAAGGAGGCTTTTCAAGTTGTTCTACCAAAACTAAATAAAAATAAGGAGAAAATTTTGGAGGTGGTGGTAATGAAGTCAAGGGGTTTGGTTGTCTCTATCTATAACAACCTTCTGGCTAGTAATCTGAACAGAAATAATAATTTAAAAGGGAAGATAATTAAATTAAACAGGCAACCAAACTGGAGGAATAAGACTTTTGATGAAGAAGAGCGGCTGGGGAAAAAGTAGAGGAGGTGGCAGGGAAAAGCAGCACATCTCTTTAAATTGTCAATCTCTCAGGGCAAGGTTGCTGCAGACATAATGAGTGTCCTAGTGAATTATCTCCCACTTTTATTGTCTGTTGCTACCATGGGAAGATGGGGAGGTGGGGAAACTAACTTTTTTTTTTCTTTTTTTTTCCTGAATTTGGACAGACTTAAAGAAGTGGCATCAAATTTGAAGGGCACCCAATCAATCTGTTGTCCTAGCTGCATGAAATTGTATTTCCCTGCCACTTCATATCTTATTTGCAGCAGCTGGGCTGTAAGTCATTGGTGATAACATTCTTTATTATGCAGCCGTGTTTATGAACTGTGCCTGGAAAGAGATGATAGAAATATGCAGCAATATGCAAAGGGGGGGATGCTGGGGGGAGGGGGAATAAATGCTAGTTGCCAGGGCAACCGTAGGGCTATTTTGGGCATCAAATTTTGCAGATGATGAAAAGCATTTTCATGTGATGGTTGGTCTCCCCGGGAAGAGAAGGGGAGAGAGGGCACACAATAACCAGGAAGATAATATTCAAGAAGGCAGTCATTTAATTTTTTCACATATAAATACATACATAGTTTCAGCTGTACTGGAAATGCATTAAAACCAAAGGAGCTGGTACCTCCTAGTTAAGGGGAAGGAGAGATGTTTTAAGTAACTAGATAGGAAGTGGCATGCTAGTAATTTGGGAGGCTTTCCTACATCACCTGGCACAGGCTAAATCTAGCTGGAGCTCTCAAAGTGCTGCATGAGTCACGCTGGTGTCTCAGTCACCCCTGCTTGCACCATCCATCTCACCATGGACAACTCACAGCTCTTTCCCCCAAAGGCTGCCTCCATCTCCATCACAGCAGCAACTGGGCTAATTAATCCACAACCCCTCCTGTCACAGGTTAAAAACCACCTGTTATCAAAGACTGCTCTTGACTCTTGCAAGGATCTAATGATACTTATACTTGATACCCATTAAAACACTAAGATTCATAAAAAATGGGAATTGCTTTCAGCTGCCCTCTGCCAGAGATCTCCAATTTGGAGGATCTGAGCTGCTCCCATTATCATAGAATCATAGAATGTTTCAGGCTGGAAGGGACCTCTAGAGGTCATCTGGTCCAACCTCCCTACACAAGTAGGGACATCTCTACCTAGGGCAGGTTGTTCACAGCCCCAGCAAACCTGACCTTGAATGACTCCAGGGATGGGGCCTCCACCACCTCTTTGGGTAGCCCATTCCACTGATCTATCACCCTCATGTTAAAGAACTTTTTTCTAATATCCAGTCTAAATCTCTTTTCCTAGCTTAAAACCATCACTCCTTGTCCTATCATTACAAACCTCCTCCAGTGCACATGGGCTTGGCCAGGAGCAGAAGTTCCTGCTGGGAACTCCACTAGAACTACACATGTAGCTGTAGCAGAGTTTAGGGAGACCTTAGAACAGCCTTGCAGTAGTTAGAGGGTCTGCAGGAGATCTGGGGAGAGACTCGTCATCAAGGAGTGCAGTGATAGGATAAGGAGGAATGGTTTCAAACTAGAAGAGGGTAGATTAAGATAAAAGGAAGAAATTCTTCACTGTGAGGGGTAGTGAGACATTGGAACAGGTTTCCCCAGGAAGTCGTGGAAGTCTCCTCCCTGGAAATGTTCAAGGCCAGGTTGGATGAGGCTCTGAGCAACCAGGTCTAGTGGGAGGTGTCTCTGCCCATGGCAGGTGGTTGGAACTAGATGATCTTTAAGGGCCCTTGCAACCCAAACCATTCTGTGATTCTGTATCAGGCAGAAAAGGCAGGTCACAGCATGGGTGGGAGGCTGAAACCACCTCCATTTGCTCCAGCTGGGAGCAGGGTGGGTCCTGGATGGGAATGCAAAGGGCAGCCCCAGTTAAAGTTTTGCACCTTCACCTGTGGACGTCTCACACCACAGGAAGGGCAGGGTCAGGGGCAGGCAGACATGGTTGTGCTTGGGGCAGGTGAAGCAGGACTGTGAGAAGGGTAAGAGCTTGTCCTGATCTCTCAGATTCTGATTTTCCTTAGTGTACTGTTTGCTTGTGCTCCAGACTAGCTCTGTTGCACTGATGCTTTTCTTAATTGGAATTTACTAGAATTGCTCCGAATGAGAACAAGCTTATGAGTGTTGTTTGCAGCCCCTGGATGATCCCTGTTGCTCGAGCCATTCTTAAAATCCTGGGGACTCTGAATATATTGGCACATTAAGCCAGTTAAAATGAACTGCGCCTGTTTTCAACGAGAAATCTATTTCAAATGCAATATAATGTGACTCTCTTATTGCTCTAAAGTTGTGGTTTTAATTAAGTAGTTATCAGTGGCAGTGAGATTCTTCTTGAATAATTAAATCAAGGTAGTTTAGTGAGTAATTGTAGAGTGAATTGCTGAGCCCATCAGGCTGCTGGTGAGACAAGTCTGTTTTCCTGCAGAAAATTAATCCAAGTGACGCGTGTTGCTAAGAAAGTAGCAGAATGTTGTGCTGAGTAATGGGCATTTGTCTTGCTATGCTTTGTGTCTCAGAGCTGCATCTTTGTGATTCTGCCTTCCCTTCTTCTAATGGCTTCTCCAGAAACAAATGCTGATGACTTTCCACTTTGCACGTTCCCTTTCCCTTAATCTGCTGCCCTGGGTAGCTCAGCACAGGAGGCTGAAAAGGGACAGGGTGATAATTTAGTTGCTGCACAACATAATCACAGACCTGATTTTACCAGTGCACAAAACAGGACTTTCTGGTCTGGATTTCCCAGCTTTGGGCCAAGGCAGAGCTGAGCCAACCCCATCTCTTACACCCTGGTATCTAATTCAGAGTTTTTGTTGCTTGTGTGTTAATCTGATATTTAAGGTGTCTCACTTGGAATGTAGTAATTCTTTCACCATTAGATATTCAGAATATAAATTGCCAACAGATATCTTCCATCGTATTAAACTATTTGCCAGGAGCCTGCCTCATTTTGTCTTAGTAGCTTTCCTTGCTCTGTCTGAGCAAGAAAACAAATATGCCCAATAAATCTGAGCATTACACAAGTTTTGAGAGAGCTCAACTGACTCCAGAGCAGCTTGTTGATACTTTCAAAGGCAAAATGAAGAATTGAGTAGAGCCTGGCCACCCTCCTCGGGCATCAGCAATCACACAATAATTTACCAGCTGATGTTTTGTTAGGGTGTTTATTCTGTAACCACAACGTCCACGAGGACTTAGAGGGATACTGCTATCTTGTGGATTTACTTCTAGGAAGTGGGATTTTTGTGTAGTGGCTCAATAATTTAGGAGTTGAGCCCTATTGGAAAGCACTCGGGTACCCATTCATGACTCTGTTATGCTTTATGAGCCTGCAGCCCTCAATGGGGCCCTTATTTCATGCTCTAGGTAACACTGTAAAACTCTGTGGTTTTTAGCACCATGCTGGCTTTTCACCTGGAGAACAATTTACAGAGATATTTTTCTATAGCACACTCAAGTCCCTACACCTTTTCTGGAGCCTTCCCACTGCCACCTTTGGTTTTTCCTCAAAGCTTGAAGGATTTTCTAGCAGAGTTGGGGCAGCTTTCCTGCAGCCCTGGGCTCTGCTCTCAAGTCTGCCAATACCTGTTGGAGTCTTTGGAAAAAATGGCTCTTTCTGTCTGTGTTTGCACCTCTTTAAAGCAGAGATATTGGTATCGACATGGCAATGGATAGGACAAGGGAGAAGCTTTTGGGGGAATAGAGGCTGCAGAACTGCAGAGCTTCCTGAGCTGTTATCAGCTGCTCAAGTTTTGATGAAGTGTCAGGTTTAAAAAGTTTTTAGAAAAATCGTCCCACTTCTTGCTGCAGAAGGTGGCAGACATCTCAACATTTTCAGTCTTTTTTTTTTTCCTTTTAAATAGAAAGTTTAGACAGGAAAAGAGTTTTTTTTATTTTATTTTTTAAGGCTTTTCTGTGTGTTTCCAACCCCTTTATCGTTCAGGAATGGGGTGGCTGCCTCGTGCTGTGTATCCATATCAGTGCTGAGAAACTGCAAATCTTTATTTCTTCATTTCTGGTCCCTTCTGTGCTTGAGCTCCCAGAAATGCTGAGCACAGACTTGAAGCTGTCTTTGTGTGCTGTGTAGTGCAAATACTGCTGGAACAAACATGGGTATAAAATTTGGGAATAATAAAAATTCTTTTATTTCTTTTTCTTTTCTTCCCAGGACATGGAAGCTCCTGCCTGTGGGTTTAATACCAAAGACAACCAAGATCTTGGTGACAGACAGAAGGTCAGTCTTTGAGCTTTGTTTAATCCAAAACTGCATCATGCTTCTTAACACTGATTGATGTGATGTCTTCTGCTTTACAAAAGAAAGGTGCTCACCATGGTTGGCAAAAACGGGTCTTTATCATTGCTGAGATGAGCTATGACAGAGGTGGCCAGGCTGGGGTGATGTTTTTGACACTGGTCCCAGGTGTGAAACCAGGCTCAGCTTTACTTGAAACTCAGGTTCAGGATCATGTTCTTTGTGTAGCTCTTTGGTGCAGGATATGAAAATCTGGGCATCCTGGTTTGATGTTTACATCTGAAAGGAGAAATCTTGCCTGAAGTTCTTCTGCACTTGCCCAGACCTTTTGAAGTACACAGATTCCTGCTCCTTTTTCCTATAGGAGCAAAGAAATGGTGTTTTGTGACACTCTGTGTGGTCTGCAGAGTCTGTCTGAAGTAGGACAAGGATTTAAAAACAAACAAAACCTCCCTTGTCAATATTTGTTTAAATGTTTCCTTTTACTGTTTATATTCTGGTTTCATGCAGGATGTGGAAAGATACATTTTTAACCCAAACAGTAACAAAGGTGATGGCTTTGCCAGCCAACATTTCAACATAACAATTCTTTTTTTCTTTTCCCCTCTTTGTAACAACCTTAGTTAAAACAGTGGAGTGTAAATGAGAATAAGGAAGCAAATGCATCCTCATATGCTGATTTCTATCACCTCGCTTCCAAATTCAGTATGCTGGTTATAATCAGAAGCCCCTTTAGCTGTTCTGGCAAAGTTATTTCTACACAGGCATTTGTGTTTGATTAGCCTTCCATTAAAATAAGGTGCATGCTGGGGTTTTTCATAGTGTCACTGGGGGAGATTTTAGGTTCTTTAAGAAGTTTGTGTGTGTATACACGTTCTTGATATATTTATACATATAAAATCTGAAGTATATGTGTATATTATTTAGGTGTGTATTTTGCAGTAACCTAAATGACAGTCCCAAATCTGTCAGCTCTATCCTGGCTGGCTGGTCCCTGCTCTGGGTGGGAACAATGTGGTTACCCCCTAGCAAGATGCTTTTAAGAGTAGGTATCAAAGCCCACAGGAGTCCATGGAAGTTAGGATAAGATATTTTGATTTGATGATAGAGGAAGTAGAAAAATCAAACATAATATCTGAAGGCTTTCCCTAGGCAATAGCAGCACAGCCAGAGCATCTGGTGTTCCCTACAGCAACGAGGTGTTTCAGAAGAAAACACAGTGCATATCAGCAACCCTTACTGAAGGGCTGTCCCAGCAGCTCCAGGATTTTGGTTAAAAACAAACACCCCCAAAAACCCAAACCATTTTTGCTTGGACAATGTTTTGCTCACTCCAGTGACCCCTCCACAGCCATTAGTCTCCCCTGGGTACAGGACTTCTCTGCCTTTCATTGATCTCACTGTTGTGGGTGGAGCCAAACCCTCTGTTTTGTCAGTGCTGCAAGGCAGAAATGGTGGTTTAATGGCTATTTGTGTAGCTTTTATGTATGGAAAGAGTTGAGGGGAGTTTGGGCTGTTAAAGGACTGTTCTCTTAAAGGCCCTGGAAAGAGAAGTTGTTTAATAAAGCTCTTGCATCTGTCTTGTTCATGTCAAACTCAGCATCTTTTATTGAGAATATTACTGTAACTTGTGCCATTTTCACAGGCAGGTGCAGACCAAGTTGGTTGCTCCAAGTAGAAAAATAGCATCACATCTTTAGAAGACAAGAATTGCTTTAAGCCACACTTCTCTGAGCAGCTGAGGGAGCTGGGACTGTTTAGTCTAGAGAAGAAAAGGCTGAGGGGGGACCTTAGTCCTCTCTACAACTACCTGAAAGGAAGTTGTAGAGATGTGGGTGTGGGTCAGGTGGATTCAAGTTGCACTAGGGGAGGTTTAGATTGGATATTAGGAAGAATTTCTTTACTGAAAGAGTGATTAAGCACTGGAACAGGCTTCCCAGGGAAGTGGTGGAGTCACCATTCCTGGAAATGTTCAAAAAACACATAGACATGGCACTTCAGGACATGGTTTAGTGGTCATGGTAGTGCTGGGTTGACATTTGGACTTGATGATCTTAGAGGTCTCTTCCAACCTTAACGATTCTATGCCTCATCAGCATGAGGGAAACCTCAGTTCCTGAAAATGAATTTGGAGGGTTCCTGCTCTGGGAAGGCAGGGCAGGCACTTAAAGCAGGACACAGCCCTGCAGACTAAGCAAGCATCAGCTTTATGCCCTTGTGGATACTCAAACCTAATGGATATTTCAACATGTGCTTGATTTTTACAAAGACTTAGATGCACAGGGCTGGAAGGAGCCTCCAGTGTTGCCATAGCTCCCCTCGCTGCTCTGCTGATGGACAAGCTGTGCCTTTCCCTCTAATTTCAGCTCCTAATGCCTCATCCAGGTTCAAGGGGGCAGAAACTTTTGCATCTTCATTTGGAGCCTGAAGTGCTGGCTGAGGCCTCCCGGCAGGGTGAAGGAGGTAACCTTCCTCCTGATGGTGTCCTCATGAATAATTCCTGCGCTCGCCCACTTGATTTCAGGTTTCCCGAAATAACTGACACTTTTCACACTGAGAGCGAGCAGTCCTGGAGAAAATAAAACACATTAAAAAGCTTCACCACCTTGAGAGGGCCCTGAGCAAGCTGGTGATTAAAAAAACCCAACAAAACAAACCCACAAAAGGCAGAAGAGATTCTGTAGGGAATGTTGAGAGTTGATGGGGAAAACACCATAATCCCTCCATCCTCCCATTGGCAGTGAATATCTGCCTTGGTTGCTGCTTTGGGGATGTGGCTGTTTTCTGTCTGTGAATCCACATTGATGGGAACTGAAGTCCCTGGGAAGATGGGGAGGGACAATAAGGGTGATACTCACAGTACAGCTTAATCTGTCATGTCAGGATCCGTCCCTCCTGCCTGAGCAGCCTTTCCTCTTCAGGCCATTCAGAATTCCCTTTCTGAGAGTGACTCCCCTCTTCAGATGTGCTGTACAATGTCTCTCCACTGGATACCCACTGAATGCCTAATTTTTAACCGCTCTGTCTGTCAGATCCACAAAAGCTGTTACTGGAGGTGTTTGCATAAAAGAGCTCCACTATAGGTATCTGAGAGCAGCTGGCGATGCTCTAGATGGTATCCAGCAGTGCTGAGCCAGGCAGGATGCTTTAGTCTCCTTGCCTTAATGGCCATGTGCATTTTCTTAATGTACCCTCCCCCTCAATTGCCTCCTAAATTAGCATGCAGGATGTGTCCAGCCTTGCAAAGAAAAGTAGTTTGGAATCTCTTCAATTCAGACAAGACAGGTTGTGACATTATTGACAATAAAATGCAAATCTGACCTAGAGAGACTGGAGGAGGGTGTGGGGTCAGCCCTGGGCTCTGGCCAGGCTCACTCCACGCGGAAAGAGGCATTTGGAAAGGTGATGACTTTGCCTTGTACAACCTTACTCAGCACCGTTAGCCCAGCCTGGCTTCAGTCTTGCCTTCAGCAGGAGGTGAGGCATGGTCACCTCAGGTTTTGTTTTGTTTGCACCCCCTGATGACAGTCCTCAGAGGTGGTTTAACCGGCCGGGCAGTGCTAATGTGGAGCAGATCCCAGTGGTGGAGAAAAGGGAGTGCACTTACTGGTGTGCAGTTGGTTGTCAGAGCTGGACACAGCGTGGTGGAGTTCAAAACATTGAACGTTTGGATTGAGTTGTGTGGGTGATAAAACCAGCAGCGTTGATGCTCACTGCCTGCCAAAGGCTTTGAGGTGCCCACTGGGAGATATGGCCTGTTTTGTGTGAATGAGGTTCTCTGAGAGACCCTTCATGTCTGGACCAAGGGATGTGAGTCTCCCAGGTACCCCTTTGAGGGAGAGACAGTCACATGGCTGTGAAGGGAAGAGTCAGTGTGTGCTGCTCCACTCTCCACTGGGCAGCTTTGGTAGTTGATGTGTTTTCCGATTTTGTGAGTGTTTAAGGTGCTGGACGATTTCTCCATTGATCTTCTCTGCATGGTTAATGGCCATACTATGGAAGTGTAGCACTTGTTTCTTCTCAATGTCCTCCCTTTTTCTTCTATCCTTCACCTCTCCTGCCCTTCAATGCTGTGTTTTGGAATCTAAAATAATTGGCTTTAGATTAAGGACAAAAGCAAGAGCAGAAATCACATAAGAGAGGGTGAATCAGACAAGAGAGCCCTAACCTGCTGCTGCCATCATGATCTACTTCTCTGCCTCACTCCTTGGTCTGCTGGGCTTTCTTGGGATGCTCCCCAGTAACATGTGAGCTGTGTTAAGTGCACCACTGCTCTTCAAGGGCTCATGCTTGAAATTAGAGGTATTTAGAGATGCCCGTGCCCTCAGGAGCTGGGTGGGAGGGCAGGAGCTGTTTCCCTGGGAGTGCAAGTGTGCCCAGCATTTAGTGCACCGTGTTTTCTTGCTTTGGTGGCAACCTCTGGTGTTAGTGGCAACTTCAAGATGAGATGGGATAATGATAATAACCGTGGCAAACTGCTGCAGGATGATTTGCTTTAATGAATGCAGGCCCAGGGAAGCAGGGCCTGTTTTGCTGCTGTGGCTGGCTGCAAACTAACCACATAAGTAGATGTTAGTGCTCGCAGGGCTCGCCGTGCGCTCCGAGGTGCAAATAGCTGATTCCAAAGTTGATATAATCAAAGAATAAAAGAAGATTGGATGTTAGAGGTTAAGCTGTTGTAAATTAAAGCAGCTCTGCTGAGCTCGTAGCTGCTGTTCTGGGGTTTTGCAAATGTAAGTGAGAGGAGCTGGCTCTGGTTTCTCCAGCTGATGATTGGTTGGAAAACACCATTTTCTGGTATGTGAGTAAAAGTGAATGGGGCAACTTGGTCTTCATAACACAGAATATTTCTAGTTAGAGTCTTTCCGTGTGTACCGTAGCCAGACAGACCTGTTGTCCTCTTACAAGCTGCAAATTACCCAGGCTAATGTAATTACCCATTCTCTTTGTTATTAGTGTGCAGCTAGGAAGCTTCAAGCAATCGTCCCTTTCTTGGTATTTCAAAGCTTACTCGTAAGATGCATCCTTGATATTGAACACAATGAGATGTCCTTTTTTTTTTTTTTTTTAAATTCAATTAAACATTTGCCTACTGTGACTCTTTATTCACTGCAAATTGTCTCTGTAAATAATCTTCATCAAAAGTCAGAACCAATCCCCATTAGTTGTTTAGATTAATTAATGAGTCCCCCTGGAGCCACCCAAATGAATTCAATTTAAACGTCAACAACTTGGCTATGGAGTTTCCCAGGTTGGCATTAAGACAATATTAAACCTGCAATAAGTCACATTTAAAATGTTAATTCAAAGAAGCTCTCCATTTAGAGCATTTAATTAAATCCTTAAATAAACTGCATGGGCTCAATACCAGATGGTTCTGCATTTTCATTGCAGCAGAGAGCCTTGAAGTCATTGAGGGAAGTAATATTGGAGGCATGGTGAAGATAACCAGGATATATAGTGTAATAAAATCTAATCTTGTTTCCAGCAGGGAGATTCAGTGTATGTACACAACCTAGGCTAAAATTGTAAGTTAATTACATTAACCCCAGTGTACTCTGGTATCTGAGCAGCCAGAGATGAAATTAGTCTTTTTCCTATCATAAGATTCTTTTCAACTTCACTATATTAATTTTTAGCCAAATACTTACTCATAAGGAAAATTGAAGTTAATGTAACCAAAGACAAAGTAATGCAGTCTTAATATTCTGAAGGGATTACGGAGGGCCGTGAAAATACACTTTGCAAATGTCACTCACTTTGAATGGATTTGTGGTGGGAAGGTGGGGGAAAAAGAATTATGGCTGTGATCCGCATCATGCTGGGGTTTAATAAAAGTCATGATTTAAGAAATTTGGGCCCTAGGAAAAAAAAAAGAGATAAAAAAAGATAAAGACCTCTGTCTGAAGGCCCAATTTCCTTGACAAGAGGTGATGAGTTGCTTGTCTACCAGCCAGCTGAGGTATGAGATCTCTGAAATCAAGCTGAGGTTCTGGAAGATGATTCGGGTTAGGCACTTCATTCAAATATATATATATGTATACATATATATGTTTGGGGAGGGGGGGGGGTGTTGGTCCTTGTTGCAAGAAACATCCTTTTTACATTACCCATTTACCTGGTAAAAGTTCTTGTAACAAGTAAAGACCTTTTTCCCTGATAATAACTCAAAATTGCATTGGGAAGACATTTACTTGATTCATTAAAAGGAGAATCTGTGACCACAGCCCTTGGGTACCAGTATCCTGATGCCACTGGTTCAAAAGATGCTCTCCAGTTTGTCTTGCCTCTAAAAATCTGATATTTTCCAAATGTCCCAAGTGCCTTCTCTCTGGGTGTTTGTTGTAGCCTCCTCGAGGCTGTCACTGCAAGTAGCAGATCAACACCCTGGGTCTCAACTCGAGAACTGAAAGTCACCACGAGAAAATTTAGTTTGCTCCCTCCCCGCAAGCTGTAAAACAAGGACGTTATTAATGCGGCTCAGTGAAGGGAATAACTTTTTCTCTTAATATTCAAGAAAGTGTAATTCAATTTCCAAAAATATGGGTTTCCTTCTGTCGGGTAATAAAACACATCAGGGAGGAGAAATTACTTTGCTGTCGTGGCAGGACAGATTTGCACCGTCTGGGCTCGGCTGGGACGCCTGCGGGAGCTCGGGTAGAGGGCTTGAGCCTCATCAACCATGTGGGTTTTGTGTGTTTGATTGCATGGAGGAATGAAGTTGGTGAGGGGTGATCTGAGCCTGTTCGTGCTACTTGCCCCATGCTGGGCTTGAAAGGACCTAGCAGGGTGGCTTTTCCTCTGAGAGGCTTTATAGCTCTCGCTCTCCATGCTCTCCTTGCCCCATCCCATGATGTTGGGGTGACTCGGTGCTGGTGCCTTCCTGTTGTTACAGCTCTGAGTGATGCTGGCACCCGGGCTCTGCACCACCAGGATGTGGTCACCCCTAAAAGCAGCTCCTTCCCCTGCAGTGAGCTATTTATGGTGAGCCCTGGGGGATGGAAACACCAAAGCTTTGTTACTTTGGTAATGACAAGCTCCTGAGCTGCCCCAGGACTGGAGGAACAGCTGCAATAACCCATCTGGAGTTGGCTCCTCGTGGTTTGAGCCACTTCACAAGAGGAGCTGACTGCATTTAAATTAGCCATGAGAAATTATCTTACATAACTTAAAGGTAGCAAAAAGCTCAAAACTTTTTCTTCCATCCTCACCTGTTTCCTCCTCCTTCCTCCAAGGAAACCAGAGCTGTGTGGTGACCTGAAAGCAGTTGGGGGCTGGTGGATATGCAGCCCTGTGCCACTGCCTGGGGAGCAGCAGCTTCTCTGCTGCATCAGGTCCTGTCCAGCTCCATCCATGCAGGAGGCTCAGAGGAGAAGACAGAGGTTGACTGGGGCAGTTTGGGACTGAACTGGACCAAGTACCACTGTAGTCATGGCTCATTCATTTACATGTGTAGGACAAGATGAGCTTGTACAACCTTCCGTCTCTCATTTGCTTAGAGAAGCCTCAACTGAAAGGCTCTGGAAATCCCCCACGTGAAAAATAACTCCAGTTTAAACAACCCTCAGACTGATAATTTCAGAATCATTAAAACTGAAAGTTTCAGATTGCTGCAGTCTCCCCAGTCGGTCGCTGTGCTGGGAATAGGGGCTGGCAGCAGATACAGTGTCTGGAGTCTGCTTTTGAAGGGATCCCCTGAGGGATTAGCTTTCCTCTCAGTGTGCATCATATTAATTGGGAATTCTCCGTCATGGAAGATGTTAGAAAGAATTGCTAAATTTTACCTGTTCTCTTGTTGTCTCAGATTTTAATTTTTTTTTATCTGAGGGTCATGCTTGGTCAGGTGCGTGCTCAAGGTTTGAAGCACTCGGATCACCAAGGGGCTGGCTGGTTTCTGCTCTGTTGGATATCATCCCTGTGAAGAACTCCTTACAGCCCAGAGGATGGGAACATTTACAGGGAGAAGGGAGAAATGCAGAAATTATTTATTTTTTTTTAGGCTATGCCAGCAAAGTAAGTTAAGCAAGCCCTGCTTGCTAAGAAGAAGACGCTGCTTGTCTCTCCATGCTCATGCCCCTGTGCAGTTCCCAGCCCAGATTGCTCTCAGCAAGAACTTTTTGTATTGGGTTGTCCTTTATCAAAGCTTAGTGCTGCATTTCTTAGGTTTTGTGCTATCTTCAATGAGTGGAAGATGAATGCTGTCTGTCACTCTCGGATGTTGTCCTAGGTCACAGCTACAGGAGCTTGAGCTGAAGTGCTGAGAAGTGGGCAGGCTCCTCTCTGTGCTGCACAGCACCATGGGCAGCTGAGGAAATCCTGCCCGAGGTATCGGGTGCTGATTTACACCCTCACTTGAGTGCTGCAAGACTCACCCTCCACTTTTCATGTGATTTGTGCAACCGTAACAACGGATAGCATCATGATTAAACTTGAGAAGGGTGTTCAGAGCAGGGTGAATGTATCAGAGTCCTCATGACCATGGGCCAACAGGAATGGGGAGGTGCTGGGAAGAGTCCTGAAGGGAGAGGCCCTTCAGGAGCGGTGGATTGGCAAGACAAGAGGGCATGAGATTTAGATAGTTGTAGGGAGCTGGATTTGGGAATTGGTGTCTTAGTCTTTGGAGGCTCACCCTGGTTTTATTTATTGCTTAATGAGGATTCATTTAACAGCAGTGTTAGGCAGTTCTCCATGTGTTAAAGACAACCCCTTGCTCATCTCTACCTAGTGCCTCCAGCACTGGTGTGCACCCTCACATTCTTGCTTGCTCCATGCTGAGCTCTGCTGGTTTGCTGCATGTTGCTTTATAGCCCATGGCTGCTGTTCTGCTGTCTGGGGCTTGATTAAGTTAGTTGATGCTTTGGGGATACAAAACCAATGAGGAGAAAAAAATAACCCCAGAATGATGCTTCCATTACCAAGTAAGCTGTTTCCCTGGCAACACGAAGTTCTTGCAATGCAACTGCTCTTGGATTGCCCTTCCTTGCCCTGAAATACCCCTTCTGAGCTGCTGAGAGAGCAACTGCTGCCCAGAGGCAATGGGAACCACCACTGTTGGTACAGAGCTGGACTGGGAAGCAAAAGGACAAGTTACATTGGTGCAGCTGTTGGTGGATATTTATTTTTTTTTCTTTTATGAGTCCATCTCTGCCCAATTTCCTCCCTGCCAGATCTGTCATTTTGAGCCTCCTCTCCTCCAGGTCCCTGCCTGTGCATCTCTGCCACGGGACACAGGTGTGAACGTGTGGCAAAATGTTGTGCCAGCAAGTTGGAAGAGGAACCACAAATGCCATTCACTGCGCTGGCTGGAGTCCTAAAGAGCTGGCAAGCTCTGCATTTCCTCACACCATTTCTAAGTGTCAAAGCTGTACAAAAGCTGATCCAGCAATGGAGTCTCAATGGCACGGCTCCGATTAACAAGCTATCGTGCATTTAGTGATGCCTTTTACAGCTCTGCCTGACCCGTGTGTGAGCAGAGCCCTTCCCTTGCTGCCCGTGGCTGCAGCCTCAGCGAGCTGGGTGTTAACACGGAGCCACCTCGGCCTTCGGGGAAGTTTTTGGAATCACTTCCAGGCTGGTATTTACCTGCAATTTGCTCTGTTGGACTCCAGCAATCATGTTTGTCCTTTCCTCTGCTGATCTCTGCTTACCCTCCGTCCTGCTCTCCCCTTGCTATGTGAAGTGGTAGGCAAGATTATATTTAAAGCTGCTTTTATTTCTCCAGGGCTTGCTGGGCAAGGATTTATGAGTGTCTTAATTCCACAGTACTTGGGGCAAAGGAATGTTTGCTTGCTGCTTGGTGGCCAGAATAACTCCTGTTATGTGGATGTGTTCTAAGTCTTCCCAGTTACTGGCATTTAGGATATTATATTTGTTTGTTGGGTTTTTTTTAAATAAGTAATCATGCAACAGGAGCAATGATGTGCACACAATGTGGTACCCAAATTACTAAATGCTGAGGTCCCAGATACATGAACACCTAAAGCCACAGATTCACTCTATCCTCACCTCCAAAGAGTATTTAGGATTAAAATATGCTTTTAAACATAGCCCTGGCTCTGTCATCAAGGATGCACTGGATGAAGGGTTTAGTCACCAAGCAAATCCCTGTTCCTGCTGACCACCCAGCTTCCCAGCCACTGCATCTCAGTAGGAGCTCCCAGGATTTGCTCCTGGTTTTCCTGACTTCTTAAATAAAGCTTGCTGATGTTGCTGATTAAGGATTGCTGGGGGTTTGTAATAGCCATGTATGATTTCTTATTCATGTAGGTGAGCCTCAAAGTCATTTCAAGTGAAGTAAAAGATATAGCAGATCTTGCCTGTTAAATACTCCACTGCCCTGTGGTGTCTATGGTACTATTAGTAGGAAGGAGTTTTGAAAGCATTTTGCTGGCTCAGTTCTTTCCTTGGTGGAGTCAATGGCAAACCTCTGCTTGCCTTCAAGGGTAACAATAAGCTGCTATTGTGTCTAGCTGAAAATCCCACCCATTGTGGGTAAAGTCAGGATGTCTTTCTGGTGTGTTGTGGCTGTTGCCCAAACAAAACACATCCTGCAGTATTGATAGTAAATATTTTAGCAAAGACGTTTTTGTTGCTTTGATGTTTTGTTGGTTTTTTTTCCTCCTTTCCCAGCTGCATCCTTCTAAAAGGGAGTAGCAGTGAAATGCTAGAGATTTATACCCAGCTAATTTTTCCCCTGACTGGTGACTGGAGTGGCCACAAGGTGCAGTTTTGTTCATCCCACTCAAAAAGAGGCCCCACAGCTCATGGAGGCAGCGCTGGGGGGTTGGCCAAAGGCAAATAGAGAAGTGGGAAGAATAATTTGTGTGGGGTTTGGAGGTGGCATAGCATCACTTGATATTCTGCATGCTCAGTTTCAAATGAGATGTAAACCCAAGGTTCTCCTCACCTGTGGTCATTAAATGTCTTATGGCATTTTTCATAAGACCGGGGGATCTTGGTGAAATCCCAGCTCGATTAATTATTTGCTGCTTCCCTAAAGTTCTTCCTGCAGTTGCAAGTAGATGCAGCATCTTTCCCTCTTTTCTGTGTTGTCAATTAGAGTGTAGGCTTGTTAGCTGGTTTATTATCTGTTTCCTTTTTAAAGAGGCTCAGAGGTGGTTTTGTCAGTGCTGAATGAAGTTTACAGTAAAGGGTTTGTACACCAGAACATTGTGCTTAGGAAAGACTTTGGGAGATCTGTGGATGAAAATTTCTGTTTGTGTGCTGCCTTTTTTTTTTTCCCCCTTAATGAGGGCAAGCGTAGCAAATACATCAAAGGTATCAACCACCAAGCACCTGAGTCCACCTGTGGCTGGAAAAGCAGCCTAGGAACTCATCTGTAAGACGTGACTGAGTTGTCAGCTTTCTTTTTGTCCTCCTGTGCTTGCATCTTCCCTTATCTGTGTGGGCTGCAGGTAGCACCTGGCTCCCAGGAGCGACAAATCTCAAAGGGTTTTGCTCAGCACAGTGGAAAAGGCAAACGGGGCCTGCAGCAGTGACAAACACCTCCTGGGGTAGACTAAAGGTTCCCACACAGCATTGCTGGGGCTTTCCAAAAAAGTTTAGCCAGCAGTTCCATTAAAGAAGCATTACTTTTTTCCATTCTTGAATTTGAAGATAAAATTTGCAATTACTGCTATGGCAGTTCTGTGGGAGATGGGGCTGCCCTGTCCTAGGCACTGAGCAAATGTGGTTCTTTGCTCTTTGAATGGGGAACTGGAAGCACTGGAGACCTCCACGCTGAGGCCAGTGCCAGCTGCCCATGTGGGATCTCACTCATGTAATGATCCTGACTCAATGACAACAGGCACAGGGTGAACACAATGCAGCAAATGCCAGTTCTGTGCAGTGACCTTCCATCCCAATCTCTATTTAAATACAAGTCCATGGAACACACGGATCTGTGGCTGTCTTCCCTTGCTGCCATCAAGTTGTGTGCTTGCACACCTTCCCTCAGAGGAAATAATTTTTCTGTTGTATCTGTCACCACCTCCCTCATGCCAGGCTTGCTGCTTTTTGCTTCATGAATCAAAAGAGAAGTGAGGTTATTAGCTTCTCCAAAGGGAGAAAACATCTCAGAGTGCTTTTCTATGTGAACAATAAGTGCTCCTGCCCACAGACATTAGTGCAAGTGGTGAACAAGCTGGTTAATTATATTGAAATCAATGCTATTGGCTTGGATTTAAAGCTCCGTTCTCCTTGCGTTGACTCTGTCCTTCCCATCACAGCCTGTACCCTGCCAGACCTCCAGCCAAAGGTGGAGCCACTGCCACAGGACGGGGTCAGCTTGGAGCCCTGGCCAGCCCGGGGAAGATGCACAGCTCCAGATGTGGGCTTCAAATCACACCCTTTGCCCCAACCTTTCTCCCAAAGCCTGGGGCACAGGAATTTGGGGCAATGTTAAGAGTTGAGATGTTGCTCAGGGGATTTGGCAGCCCTGGTACAAGCAGGGAGGCAACAGCAGGGTTGATCTGCACCCACGTGCTGTTGGGGTCCTGGTGCTGCCCTGCTCATCCAGGTGACACTGGGAAGGGAAGACTTCTTGTCACGTTTGTGGCATGTCAAGCACAGCTCAGTTCTGGTAGCTTCTCCCACCTTTGACTAATTGCTGACCTGACATCTTTCTGATAGTGACCTTGTTTCAGCTAGTAATTCAAATATCTTTCAGTGTCAGAAATAATAAGTGCCACAGTGAGATGAACAAGCAGAGCTTAAGTTGAGCACAGATTAATGGGGTTTTAATATTCCTAATTTAATCACTCCTTTCTGTCTGAATGTGTGCAACATGATGTAGCAGCTAATTATTTTTTTAACCATGATGAGGATCTTTCCTAATCATTTTTATATTTAACATGAATGAAAGGAGGGCAGTGATTAATGAGGGAATAAATCTTATGAAACAGAAGCAAGCACGTGATTGGTTAAAAATACAGCTGTCTTGATTTATTTTTTTCCCCCCTCTTTCCTTGCACTGCAAATACTTAACCAGCTGCACCTTCCCAGCTCGACAGCGAACTGTCTTCAGCCCTAAAGACAGACCTGAAACTTTGCTTATCCCTCTGGTGGTTCTGTTGGCATCTCTCTGCGTGATCGTCTCTGTGATGAATGCAGAGTTATTTTTCTTTAAAAAAAAAAAAAAAAAAAAAGAAAAAGAAATTGCCCTACTAGGTACGTTAATGGTTGGATAGATGTCTTTTCAAATATTTGTTCCTGACAGGGTGTTTGGAATTGCAGATGAGAAGCAAACCAGCTCTCAGCATCTGTCTGTTGCTACTGTACGTTTCCATTGTGTGAAGCAGAGACAAAGCCAAGCAATTCAAAGCTTAAGTGGATGCTCTTGAGATCTTCCCCCCCTTCTTTTTCCCACATTTGGCTGCTTCTCTCTAAATTCTAGGGTTTTTTTCCCCTTCATCCCTCAACCCCATGTGCTGGTTTTGGGAGTCTGTCTGCTCCCTGCAATTCCTCCTCTCCCTCCCCCTCAAGCCCTTCGGTGCATCCTTGCTGATTTTAGGGTTTTGCTGAGCTCTCAGGCTTCGGGATAGCTCAGGGTTGAGGGTTATGATGGTCAGAGGTGTGACATGGGGCTGCTTCTCACTGTGTGAGTGAAGCTTGGTGACTTGTCTCTAGGGTCAGTGGATCACACAAGTCCCATGTGCATAATCTGCACTCATGGGTCTGTTGTTACAGGGTTGTTTTGTGTGCTGGCTGTTCTGGGGAGGTTTATTTGAGCCAGGCACTGCACACACTGCAGTGAAGTCCTTGCTTAACCAGGCAGGAATGTCTCACTGCAAACAGCCTTCTGCTGAGGATCTGGGGTTTGCTCATGGAAAGCTGTAGCTGTGAACCCAACAGTGCCCCTCCATCAACTCTGGCCATGGGTAATCTGTAGTGTAATCCAGAAAAGACTTGGAGTTTTTGCTGGGATGTTTTGATTTGGGGGGTTTTCAGGTTTTTGGTGTGGTTTTTGTTGCCTTTTTTTTTTTTTTTTTTTGGTGGAGAGACTCTGTGCAAATGCTTCATTGAGCTGTGGAGATGATTCGATGTGTTTCTTGGCAGTGCAAGGTCATTTTGGATGCATCTCTTCTCACCAGCTAACAAGCAGAATTTTAATAACCGATCAAGATGAGCTGTGCCCGAGTAGTGCTGGCAGCTCCCCTCTAACCCTGGCGTCTTCTGCAGATTGTGGAATTGATCTAATTGGCTAAAAAAGAAAGATAGGCTTAAATACAACTTCTCTTGCTTAACACCTTGTCATCCCTTGCTTGTTGAGTGAAGAGCACCAAGCTCAGGGAATGAGCATTGCAGGCAACAGTGACACAAACCAACGGCTTGATGGGTGCTTGGGAAGTTTGGGATCCCATCGTGTTGAGCTCTGGACAAACAGGCAGAGTCCTGAAGGGCTGTGGGACATGGGTGGAGGGATGGGAGAATGTAAGGAAATAAGAGTGTAGTGGACCAGCTCCTAAAATTAGGGTGGGTTTTTTTTTTTCTAGTGAGACACTTTTTGCTCTTGCAGCTCAGATCTAGTTCTTGCTGCATAAACATTATTCAATCAAAAGGAAAGCAGAGGGAAGGTGGTTGTCTGCAGATCTAAGCTAGGTAACGAGTGTCAGGAGCAGATGTGAGCTGGCAAAATCCTGTTTACGTGAGCCCCTGGCTAGCAGAGCTCGAGAGACTCAAATCAGGAGCAAAACTGCTTCCAAATAGTTGTGGCTTTTCTTCTCTAAGACTTTTTTTCATGAGGCTTCCTCAGCCACTTTCTGAAGCATTGCAAATGGCAGTGGCATAATTGCATTTGTCTTCCAAACTGCCTTTCCTCCAGGGCAGGCTTCACTTTGGCCTTGATTTGATTGTGTACTTTTAATCTCAGAGAAAAGCTGATGCATAAGTATTCATCACAAACCAGCATCTTACATGGTCAACGTCCCCTCTTATAATTACAGGTTCCAGTTGAATGTCATTTCTTTTCTCTCCACTCCCAGCTCCCTCCCAGCACAGGCGCCTCGTACTCCTGAAGCTTCTCCGCATTCGTGTAATAAATAAATAATCACACCTTTTCTGCTGTCAAAGCTGAAAGCATGCACAGCTGTTTGCCACAAGATACACTGGGACTGCAAGGTACAACATTTCTTAATTAGACTGACCTGAGGTTGTCGGGCTTTTTAGGTTTTTTCTTTTTTTTTTAAAGCAGCTTCATTAGCTCAAGAACTTAATTGCAAATGACTAGACAAGCTCTTCTCTTGGTTACTGGGAAAGGTTAGAGTATTTCTCACTGGGGATTAGATCCTGGGAGACATTTTGCAGCTTGATTTTTATGGGGAAGGTTTTAGGTGTGCTCAGAGCATCTTATCGCTAGGCTCAGAATTAGCAAAATAATTAGAAGTTCAAAGCAGAGAGGGGGGCTGGGTTGAAACCCAGCCAACCTTTTTGATCTTACAAGCTACACTGCAAAATCTACATGGAGTTGGGAGAAACAGGACATGGAAAGGGAGCTCTGGCAGCAGTATTGGGGGATGACAGGTTTCTGCATTGCTGTTTTATAGGATGTGGAGAAGCTGAAGCTCTGTTTGGGTGGTAGGGCCAGCACCAGTAGACTTCCACTGTCTCTGCTGAACTGCTCCCTCCCACAGAGGGGACTTGCATCGCCCCACAGAACCTCTTGCCAGCACAGCTCTCTGTGGTCCCAGACCAGGGGCTATGGCTGAGCTGCCTGGTGGCCAAAAGTCATGGTGGCCTCTGTCACTCAGTCTGTCACAGAATTAATCTATTGGTAGCATCCCTGGCATGGTATCACTATTATTAACACCATTAACAAAGGACCTTTGCAGCCTCCATCCTTTTTAGGGTTGTCTTTCTTGCCCTCGTGAAGATATCATCTTGAAACAGGGCTTTGGAAGGAAAGGGGGGACTTGGGGAATTGCTGTGAAAGGTTTGCATGTTCCTCTGGGCTGTAAGCAGGTGAGACAGTTGCCTGCTATTGAGGGGTCCTGAGGGTCTAAACATTTTGAAAAGGGGCTTACTTTGTGTTGACCAATATATCCCGTCTCTTTGTGATCTATAGTGACATAGAAGCAGTTCAAAGACCTCTGTTTGAGTGGATATTCTAGGAGATTATTTTTCTTACTCTACCTGTAAAGCAAGGTTTGGGTGTCCACTGACCTTCAGCGCCTCTTCATGCTACACTTGGTGTCTGTATGTGGAAGTGGGGAAGGTGCCTGCCCGGAGGAGCTTTGTGCTGGTGGTCTGTGCTTAGCACAATGAGGCAGCAGTCGTGGTGGGAGAATTCAGATCTCATCACTTGTGCAAGCGTGCAGAGAATGATGTGGCAAATGCAGCAAAAGCCCCAACTCCTCTTGCACTGCCCAGCTCCGTGTTGATTTGCCATGACTCAGAGCAGAAGCCACCCTCTCCTAGGGCCACCCCATAGGATGGATGGTGCAGTGGCTGTTCCCACTGCTCCCTGCCCTTTGCAGGAGCTGCCAACAAGGTGCCTGCTGAGATGGAGGATATTATGTTGATGTTAAGGCAGCTGCAATGCAACCAAGCTCTTTGTGTCTCTCTGCAAAACTGAGCACAAACTAAAGGCGAGTTTTAATCTCTATCGACCAGAGAGGTGTTCGTGCTATTTGTCCAAAGGCAAGAGGGATTGTGACCCTATTTTTTTCCCTGCCTTAGTCTTTTGGCCCTCTGGACTGTGAGAATTCCAAGTAATTCATGTCCCTTATTAGTCTGTGCTGAGGAAAAGAGGGTTTTGAGATGCTTGTGTGACACCCGGGTTCTGCTGCACAACAAATACACTCAAAGGCTTTGTCGTATATAACCCACTCGAAGCGAGAGCATTCAGGTAAGGAAATGAAGGGCTGCAGGGCTCAGCTGTGCAAGAGGAAAATAATTAGGGCATGTTTATCTCCTGCTCAAACCTACAGAGGTGAAAAGCAAGGGACAGGGAGACTTGTTCAGAGGGAGTTGGGGGTGGGGAGGGCAGGAAGGAAAGGACCTGACATGGGAGTGAATTAAACCTCTCCAAAAGACTCGTATCATTGGGATAAATCCCTCCTCCCTCCCTGTTCCTGCTCTAATAGAGGATGATCTCTGCCTTGCTGGCTTTTCCTTTCAAGGTCTCAAGACCTGTTGTTTTCAAAAGGTTAAAGCCCTGGAGCTACTGAGGGAAGGATACACTCTTTGAAAGGTGCCAGGTGAAGAACTTCTAGATTTCTAGGGGTTTCAGGTTTGCTAGCATGAAAAGGAGAAAACTATCTTCAAAATATGAAAAAAAGCCTTTCTTTTCCCAACACAGCTGAGTTCTGACTCAGATAAGACTCCTATTTCCACTTGAGTCTGATATTTTTCTTTAGACTCTCCCTCGTTGCTGTAGAGAGCTGAATGCACACGTGATCACAGCCATTGTGAAGCCACTCCGTGGAGCTGTGCTTTCCTCCATCACTGCCCTGTCCCGGGATCAGGAGATGGAGACTACACCAAAGCAAAGCAGATTGAACAATGGCACATGGAGCTCTGGCTCTTCCTTCCCCCTCTTCTCTATTCACCCTGCAAAAATGTGCCTGGAGCTCACAGCAGTTCTTGCAGCCTTGCTGAATCCAGACTCTTGGCACATCCTTTGCTTGCTCTGTGCTGTTTGCTCTCAAGCTGCTTGTTCTTTCTGAGCTTCAGACCCGGCTTTCATGATTTGCACAGGCACATATCAGAGCAAACAGAGCCCTTGCCAGTCTGCAGGTCTGGTTCAGTGACAGAACCCATGAGATAATATTCTCATCCCAGGCTTTGCCACAAATCTCCTGAAGCTCTGAAGAGTTTGTGTGTTTTTTCTCTCTCTCTTCTACCTTGCCTTTGTCTCAGGGCTTCGTGTTCTCCTTGCCCTCCCAACACATGCTGGTGTGGGCTGCTCCTCTGGCACCTCTTAGCTCTGTTCTTTTGCTGTTCCTTGTTTTTGAGGGCTACAGGATGGGCTCTGTGCAGGATAAGGACACTGACTCCCCAGAGCAGGAGGATTGATGCTGGGTGGGCACTGGGCTGCCATAGCCATCATCTCCCTGGCTCCTGGTGATGCTGGAGGCCAGGGGAAGGTCTGTACCAGTGGTTTGACGCATGCAATGTGTGCCAGGAGCCTACCCAGCCAGACAGGCTGTTCAGAGGCAGCCCTGGGCTGAAAGCTGTAGCTGTTGTGAGTTTGGAAATGTAGTTACTTCTATCCTTGGATAACAGTGACAAGGTGAAGAGGAAGATGGGATGGGATTTTTAGTTAGAAGGATCATACCCTGGCTCTAGAGACTTTATCTCCTCCCTGGGAAAAGCAGATTTCCACACACAGCTCTGAGGTTCTGCTGCTTCCCCACTGCCTCCCATGCAATAAAAGCAGAACTGGATGTCTCTTCATTTTCACAGCTCACCTTTATTTTTGGCCAAAAAGATAATCTGCTTAATCCTACCATATCCTCCATGAGACGCAGCTTCCTACATCAGTTCTGTGCCCCTGAGGGTAAAGAATTATTCGAGACATCAAGCCTGACCTGGATTTTGTGTGATGTGATCGCATCCAGAGCATGGAAATCCATGCGATCAAATGGCAAATCTCTGAGCCTTGGCAGATATGCCTCCTGCTCTGCAAAAGCATGTTGCCATGGCTACATCTCAGTGTGAGCATCTCTCTCCTTATCCCAACGCCGTTTCTTCTGCCAGGGTCGCTGCCTGCGCTCAGAAGCCCACCCTGTCGTGGGCAGCATTGAGCTGGGGCTCTGCACAGAGGTGGTGGGGACCAGACAAGCTCCTCCTTTGAATTAGAGGTGGGGGAATTGTTGCCAATGACTCTTTGAAAGCAAAAAGTGAACCCAGCAAGAGCTTGAAATACTGTCAAAACTGCTGCCTCTGTTTATGACTCAGGAATGGAGGAAGTGAAAAGCAAAGGGGAGCTGGTGGCACCGAGAGCTGGGGAAGCTGAGCTCCAGCTCTGCCCTTCCTGACAGGCAGCACTTCGAGCATCTCTGTGCTGCATCCCCTGCAGTGAAGGGGTGACAGGTACCTGCTGCCTAAAGGTAGCTCGTGATTTATAGATGAAAGTCACCAAAAGTGTGTTTGAGGCTGAGTTACACTTGTTCTGAGAGCAGCTCCTCTACCACGCAACAATAGTTGTGGGTTTGTGTCACCAAAAAAAGCCTGATCTGTTTACAGGCTATAAAGCAGAGAGGGAAGCTCCCAAAGTAGTGATGTGTGTTTGGGGGATGTCACTACTGGGGTGCTTAAATTCTCTGGCTGAGCATGAAAATCCTATACAAGGCTATGGGACTCATGTCATATATGTTGGGGGGCTGGAGATCCCAGGGTGGTTCTTGGCTGGCAATAATGAGACCCCCTCAGTGCTGGGCTGGGAGGAGGGTGTGGGGCTCCTGCTGCTCTGCTGTAACTGGAAGCAAAGCTCAGCATCCTCACAGGAGGTTTATAGTGCCAAGTTGGTCTCTATTTAGTTTCAGGGCTCATATTTTTCCTAGCCATCCCCACTGAACGTGTTTTATCTCACCTGGGGACATTGGTTGGCAATGAGACAATTGGGTTCTTGGCCAAAAGAATCATGTTTAGAGGAAAAATTTGGTTGTCACAGGCCAAACCCTGCTGGCTGTGTTTTGAACCGTCTCATGTAGGGAAGGTGTGTGTGATGGCTGGTGCACATCCATCTTAACAATGCCTGGGTCCTTCTGGCATGTCTTCAGTGCAGTGAGTCCAGAGCTCACTGTCCCCAGTCAGTGGAGAAGGGGAGGCATTGCCAGAAGGTGAAACGTGTTAAACGGGCTCAGCTGCCTGGTCCTGTGCCTCATCCACGCTGGATGCCACTGACTGCTTACGTTTTGTAAGACAACTGCTCACAGGGCTGGGGAAAGCTGCTGCCTTGTGCCCTGCACAGGCTGGGTCCTGCCAAGCCTCTAAATGTGTTTCCTGCTCGTGCTGGGACTGCAGTAGGAGGGGAAACACTCTGGATGAGGAGTCTGTGTGTTCCAAGTGGCTGCTTTGTGCATTAAGTTTATCCTCCAGCAAGGGGTCTATAGGTTCAGGAGATCAGGAGGTTGGTCTTCTCCTCTTTCTGCTTCACTCTCAGCTGTGATCAAGGCTGCAGTGAAGATGAGGTGCTACTGCTGCTGCAGAGGTCCCATCTCCTCTACCAGCCTCTCCTGGATCTTGGTGTGTGTAACTAGAGAGGACTTTCAGGACTGGGAATGAAAGTTCCCTGCCATCAAGGGAAAAAGAAATACAGGAGAGAACTTTGGGTGGTTGCCAGGAATCTGTGTTCCCCTACTCCCCAGATTTCTGGAGTTTCTTCTGAAGGCAGATTGGAAGCATGTGCATTTTTTTCCTCTTCTGGTTTTAATTATGTATTCTAATATGAAACTGCAATATAGGCTCTTATTAAAGTAGCCTTCTACTGCCAGAGTCGCTGTGTTTGATAGAAACCCCAGAAAATCCCCTGAGCCGCAACGTGGGAATCCAATTCTTTTCAGTTGATGAGACTGTAAACACATTTCCTTGGATTTGCAAGAACCATAGCAAGAGTTTCAATCATATGAATAAAGCAAAAGAATATCTGATGGGGAATATTCCTGCTTTGCATATTCAAAAGTTGCAGCCTTATTCTTAGGCAGCATCTTTCCAAAGGAACGGACCATAAAGAGGCAAAGAAGCATTGTCCAGGGGATTTAGGCAAAGATCCTCCAAAATTAGCACAGTGGGGGGGTATTTTCTCTGTTAAATTGAAATTAGCCAAGTTAGATACCTAAATTAGGAGCCCAGGGGCCTGCTGTGGCACATAGTGTCTTTACAGGCAGCTCTTGCTCCCAGTTCAGTGCCCAGTGACCCCAGGGAACTTAAAATCATAGCCTAAAGGTGCATTGAGTTGGGGTAAAGATCCTGCCATGTGGATATCTGTGGAAGGCCAGGCTGCTGAGGGTGATCTTGAAGTTAACCATACCACTTGTCTTGAGTTGAGCTGAACCCCCAGATTCTAGTACTTCCCATTTCACTGAAACTGGGTGTGTTTTGTTCCTGTGCAAATTTGGTCTGGTCGTTCCTGTAGGAACGGGGAGCTATAAATATAGAGATAATCTGACCCACAGTGTTTGCTAAATTGATTGAGAAATCCTGTAATACCAGACACCTGATAATTTTTTTTCTCTTTGTACTTTAGAAAAAGTAGGCAGCATTGATTCTAAAAATGAAGCCTGTTTGGGTGAAAAGATTCTTACCTTTTTGAGCTAATTTTCTTGTCTCTTGAGTTTAAGTTTCTTTACGAGCTGGCCTACAAAGTTCCTGTGTGGCTGGCTGAAAAATGTGGCTTTTTATACTTTCCTTCTCCATGTCCTTTGGGAATACTTTTTGAAAACAAACCAACTGTTTTCCAAACTTTTAGCATTTTCCTTCGTCAAAAGCATCTTCCAGAAACAAAGCTCTTGTCTCAATTTTGAGAATTTTATGAAAACAAGTACTAATTCAGCTTTTAACTTATCTGCATATTGAAATCTCAATGTAATTTGTCAAAAAAGGCAAAATATTTCCCTTTTTGGTGCTGTTGGTAAGTTTTGATAAGAGTTCTATATTTATTCCGTGAAGACAATGAGATTGAGGAGCAGAGAACAGCACGAGGAAGCCTTGCTGCTGCTGTGATAACTCCTTTCCAGATGAAGCCGGTCTTATATCTCTGTTTGGCACTAAAACGATGACTTCAAGGACTGTTGGTATCTTTTTGCAGCCCTTTGGTGTACAAACTTGTTAATGTGCAAGAAATTGCACATATGCAAATAGCAGATGATAAGCAGGGGCTGGCCCTGCGCTGATCCCCTGGCATTTTGGCTTCTTCCCACTTCCACCAGCTCTGCCCGTGCCACTTCTCCGGAATCCGCTTGATCGGAGCATCTTACAAAGCCTTAAATGGAAGATAGTAGCATTTCTGATCTCATTTTCCAGTATTTCAGCTGTGCCATAATCTATTTACCACACAATTTGTGTCACTTTGATAAGCGGCTGCTTCAAGACTGCATTTATTAAAATCAAGAGCAAGGAGAGCTTTCAAGTCTCTCAAGTGTTGTAATAAATGTTTGAAATTAGTCATTACAGTGTTTGCCATGGTTCATATCATAGACTCTATCTAAATGACAAATGATCACAGCCTGGACATGCACTTTTTTTTTTGGTGGTGCATTCACAGTGGGGTGGAGATGACGTTGGGTGAGGCCAACCCGAAACAACACCAGTCAGAGCAGGGATGGGAAGGAAAGAGCAGAGAAGAGAGAAGAATTCAGTGGGAAACCTTATCAGAGTCTCAGGGCAATGGCTTTGAGCAGAGAAGTGCTGGCTCAGCTCTTACTTTCCTGGCTAAAAAAGAAATCAATCTGAAAAACAGCCAAAAGCCCAAAGAAGCAGCCGTGTGCTTCTCACTACGTGGAGCAATTGGTTGTTACTGTGGCTGGATTAGGCAGTTTGGCTCTTCCCCATCACACAGCTCCAGTACAGGACATTCACCCTCTTGCTCTGTTATAGATGGCTTCTTAATGTGTGCTTGTCTGGCCATGGGTTTTTTTAAAAAAAGGAAACCCAAACCAAAAATCAAACAAAAACCCCCCTTTGCTAAATATAGTTATGTGTACATATATATTCACGCATATATACACACACATAGACCTATTAAACACATACAGCATAGAAAAGAGACAATTATTAAGACAAATATTCTGTCTCAATTCATTTTGTTCTTCATTTTCCCATCAGGAATGTAATAGCTAAATTTATAGTGTCGAGCCTGGGCTATAAATTCCATTATTTTCAGTGACTATATCAATTACATCCCTTGAAAGGGACCCCAAGGCAAGGGGAGAAAATTGGAGACAAAATCTTCAGGAGGGAGGATGCAGGAGGTGGAGGGGTGAAGCATCCTCTCCTTTTTTGCTTCGTATTCATTACCAGTATCCAGCACCTTATCCCTGCATGAAGTCCCTACATTACAGTGTTGTGGTGCCACACCTGGCATCCGACCCAGCACATGGTGCCACTGAAATCATGAGTCTGTCACTGCAGAAATAATTGTGGTGCTACAGACACAGGGGCTGACTCCAAAAGGGGAGTAGGAAATGGTCTTATCTGAATATATAAATGGTGTTTGTTTGGAAAATATTCAATTATTGGAAAAGAAAACAATGCATCTGTTTTGAAAGGGATCTGAGATGAGTAAACTACTCCTCTCCTGTCCTTGAGATGGAAAAAAAAAATATTTTTAAAGGCTTTTTGTGCTGGGACAAGAAAAAGGGAAACCCACAGTATCAGCGTGCTGAGAGTTCTTCCTCTGGCAATTCCTATGGCTTTTTAAAGGGTTTTACTATTTCTCTCTTAGTGCAAGTGATTGAATAATGTTGGCTGCAGGAGGCTGAGTGCTCATAGTTGGTATGGACATGGCTGCTGAGGATGCAATTCTTACTCCAGGAGGGGTTTTCTCAGTGCCTCTCACCTTGCAGAGCCAGCCTGTGAAAGGCAGATTGGATATTAAGGGAACACTAGAGCAGGAGCTTCTCCTTGTTAATACGAAGGAAAAGGAGTCCATGGCAAGTGTTGAAGAACTGGATGGTGCTGCTCATCCAAAATGGTTTAAAACTTTATCCCAGATTTGTGCCAAACTCTAATTTCATGATGTTTTAGTAAAAAAAAAATCTCATTAACATTTCCAAGTGGCACAGGCTGCTGAGCTTCCCTGTAATGGTGCAAGAGAGAAGCATAGAGTCCATCTGCCTGATTATCTCAGATCCCTTCTGCTCTGGAGCTCTATCTTCATACCCATCTAATGATATTGCAGCATCTTACCTTGGGCTGAACAGCTCTTCTTCCTCACCCACAGGTTTGCACCCTCAATACGTTTATCAGCAATTCCTTCTGTCCCCAGCCCTTACTTTAGTTGGCTGCATAACTTTAAAGTATTTAAATCACCCCTTTCAGGTCACCCCTTCAGCTTCCACAGGCATCTTTGTACCTCATGCCTCTTCTAGTAGAAACTTGATGTGACTTTTATGGACACAAGTGATGAGAGCTGCCAGATGTCCCTACCTCTACTGGAAATGCTATGTCTGATGTCTAGACCCTTCCCCAGCTTCGTTGCCCTTCTCTGGCTATGCTGCAGCCCCTCAATGTCCTTCTTGGAGTGAGTGGCCCAAAACTCACCCCAGGATTCAATGTGCAGCCTTCCTAGTGCTGAGTCCAGGGGGATGGTCCCTGCCCTAGTCCTGCTGGCCACACTAGAGTTGATACCAGCCAGGATGCCATTGACCTTCTTGCCTGCCTGGGCATATAGCCAGCTCTGACCCCAGTCCTGAGCTCTCCTTGCTTGACTGGAGACTGCTTGACTGTCCTGGCACCTGCCCTGGTGCCTCTCTGCACCCTTCCTTAGTGTGCATTTGGTTCTCTTATGCTATGGTCAATACTTCTAAAAACGTTGAATAAGATGAGTTATCAGGTATCTCCATCAAGAATTTCCTTCCTCCTGCTGTTGTGCCCTTCAGCTTCTGTTGAGACTTTCACTCATGTCATGGCTTCTACTAAATCCTGTCTTCTCAAGCTTAGCTAATGACAAATGCTCTATGGAAATCTGGATGAAACCTGCTGCATCTCATTTACCTAGGAAATCTTTCAAGGCAAGACAGGAGATTGTGCTTCTTAAAAAGAGATGGAGAGGTGTGGTGTGTTGTCCTTGTGATAAATATTGGACTTAATGAAGATTGCTGATGGGGACAGCATTGTGTACTGGAGTCCTTTGTTTCCCCCAGTATAAGATGGATGGTGGTATCCAGTATTTCCTCCAAGTCTCTGTCTTACAGAATTGTCCACCCTGTCGTTCAGCTCTTTGCTCCTGAGCAGAAGCTGCCAATTTGTGACAATTGCAATTTCACACCTCCCCCATTTCTACTTTGAGAGAGTTGGTCTTGTAATATTTTTTTTTATATATTAGTTTATAATTAAAGGATATTGTATTGAGAGCATTAAGATATGACCTGCCTTACCTCCATAAATACATCTTTTTTTATCTACTTGCTGGGAAGGCTTTAAAAACATCCTCTTGGAAATTCATGCAGATGATATTTAGACATGCAGATATGCACTCCTGTTTTGCATGAATGTTTGACCTTGGGCAGCGCTGTTCAATGCAGGATGGATGTGTTGTGGCTGCATTTAATCATCTGAAGCAGAGATGAAGCCTTGAAAAACCACATAGACCCAATTCCCAATTCCCAGCCTCTGGATGGTAATGAACTTCTGAGAAATAGCTAATCAATAAATTGAACAAAAGACTCAGGCAGCTAAACCACTTTGTCAGGGCCTTAATTACAATTGCAGAAATAAATCGGGAGGGGGGTGGCAGTTGGGAGCCTTTGCCAGACAAAACTAACCCTTTACTCTCACGAGCTAACCCTTACAAACGGAGCAGCCTGTGTTTGTGTGAACAGTGTCTTTGTGCACGGATTCACTGGGATCTCAGGATGGGCAAGTGACCCAGAACTGGCTGCTGCCTCATGCCCCAGCATGACACTTTGGGCTGTCCCTGTCCTCTGAAGCTACTGGGGGAGCTGGAGTGAGGTTGCACTTAGCAGGCAGAAGGTTTGGGATCTTTCCACAGGGACGGTATGAGGATGATCCAAAGCAGCAGGCCATGGCAGGGCAAGCTGGGCTATTTTACTTGGGGAGAAAGCTGAAGATTTAGGATCAGATGCAGCCAGCAGGATAAGGAAGGACATCTGTGGACAGATACGAGGGATGGTAGCCAGGCCAGTAGCCCATCTTACTCTCAGATCCCTCAGGCAGGTTTCCAATAGTCCCAGCCCTCTCAGCAGCAGGAGTGGTGGAGCTGGGGAAGCCAGTATGGAGGCTGTTGGCTAAACCCTTGGAGGCTTTGCTTGGTTTTGGCTCAATTATAGCAGCAGGAATTTCACGTGCATGTCTCCTGGCAGCGCACACTGGAAAACAAAGGGATATATCCTTGGGGATTGTCTCATAGCTGTGGTTTAGCCTTTAGAAATATTGCAGAATAGCAACGGGTCCAGGTTGATGGAAGTGTGATGAGCCTGGGTTCTGTGTGAGAAGGTGAGGGGGTGTGGCAGGGGCTAGAAGGGCACATGGTGATGAGGAAAAACAAAATATTGAGGGGCTTTGGGCTTTCTGAGAGGGGACCCTGTGGTCCAGGCACCAGGCTGCCGAACCACTTGCCCTTTGGGGCTCCAGAGGAGTGGAAATGCCTTAAAGGATTGTGTCCTTGGGTGTGTGAATTATTTAAAAGTGGACAGAACAGATCATTTCATGGGACAGATTTAAACCTTGAGTAAGGTGCAAGAGCTTGGCTACGTCCTGTGTGAGCTGCTCCTCACCCTTGGAGTGGAAGTCTGTTGGTAACAGGCTCACTGCCCTCCTCCTCCTCACTTTCTGCAGCGCTTGGGCTTAGCAGAAGAGGAGTTTCTGTTTCCTTAATGAAAATCCCTGGTAAGACAAGATGGTGAATGGCCATCCAGGTGGCTGGCTGTAGCTGCTGTGATCCTCACGGCTAAATGAAACTTGCTCACCTTATCACCAGCAACAGGAGCTCAGTGAGTGCAATGGGGCCGTGGGGACCCATTTCTCCATTTCAGGCACCAAGGGGAACAAGCAGAAGCCCAGTCCCCAGCACAGTGGCCGAGGGAGTGTCTGGGGGGGACACAATGAGATATTGGCTGTGCTGTGCAGCAGCACCATGGCCCACACATGTAGATCTCAGTGATGGATGGCAGTAGCATGGGCTGCAGGTATCGTACATCCAGGAGGCAGTTATCCTCCAAAGCAGGGTAAGAACAGTCTATTTTCTTGCTGGTAACAGGTCAGCTTGTGCTTACCTACAACAAGGAGAAACGTGGTTGGGTATGAATACTCCTGAATTTGTAAGAGATCTATATGGCTGGGGGAAGCATGAATTAATGATCACCTCAGAACCCTCCCTCCACGAACCTTAACCCCAGGCTGTGCAAAAGAACAAACCCCAGGTGCTGTGAACTCTGTAGCAGCCAGAGGACATCTCACATTGTCAAACCCCACCGTGTTTTAGTGCTTTGCTGGCTGAGGGCCTGGCTGGAGGAGCAGTTAGCACCTCTGCCTTCCTGCCAGCCTGGTTCCTGTCCCCTGCCTTTCTCACCGAGCCGGGGAATCGCTCTGTAATGAGGCAGCAGCACTGCAGGTGACATGAAGCTGCTGGGAGTAAGATAGCTTTCTGTGAGCTGCTCTGCCTTTGTGCCCAGGTTCTTCTTGAGGCAGCAGATAAATCTCCACCTCGGCACGGCGCGATGCTCACCGAGCAGTCCCCGGGCCACGAGTGAGTTGCTGCTGTCGGCTCTGTGTTTACTGCACAGATAAAATATTTACAGCTCCATCTTTGGTGGGAGATGTGACTCTTCCCGTCTTCATGAAGGTCACCGGAAAGTCAGTAAAATTTATTTATGGTTTTATAGCACTTTTGTGCTGGAAAGCAAGGTTACAGTGTTATATACCTACCCACAGCAGGCAGGGAGGACCAAGGAGAGGTGGGAGAGGAGAGCTGCTCAGGGTACATCGTTGGCTTGGCCCCCTAAACCTGTGTGTTATTTTTAATTAAATGATAAGCTCCAAATAGCAGAGCAGGTGCAGGGCTCCCAACAGGCTGCAGCCCCGTGTCCCGGTAGTTGAGCTAATGAAACGTTTGCTGTGCTAAAGCTCATTCCTTCAGAGGGAGCTGGGGGGTTGTTTTGTGTTTATGGCTGGTGAGCTCTGGTGTTTGTGTAGGGAAGCCCTATTCTGCCGTGGAAAGAGCAGTTGTGCCATGCCTGCCTCTCACTTCTCTTTAATTGTGGTTTCTGTCAATGGCAGAATGCAGATTGCATTGCACCATGGGTGGTAGGAATATTTAACATGAAGGTGGCTTCTGCCATGGAGAACTGGGAGCCCTCTGGACATGTAGGGGTGTTTTCCAGCAGAGCTGAGAGCAGTTGGGAGAGGTCTCTGGTGTCTCTGCAGCCTATTGTAGGCAAACTGGGCTGTGCTCAGCCCTCTCTGAAACACCTTCTCTTCAGGCACCTTGCTTCCCTCTAGGCTGGTCCTGCACACCAGGAACTGCTTTATTCTTCTCTTGCTCTGAAAAGATAGGAGCAGATGGGTGGACATTTGTGACTCCTTCTGTATGGACCTGCACGTGTAAAAGGCAATGAGATACCAAAGTGGCTTTTGGAAACCTCCTATCAGGTGTGTTTTTCAGGAGCCAATAAAATGACTTGGCAGCACCTGCAAGATATAGCACTGGTTTCAAACACCACACACCCACCCACAGAAAATGGGTTTAGTGTGTCTGTCTGCAGTGATGGAGAGGTTGGATGGGTCATTCGGAGCTTCTTGTCCACCTGTAGATGGGCAGGGTAGAACATTCCACGTGCTTTCCCTTTCAAATAAACTGAGTGGGACCAGTGACACTTGTCCTTGTCAATAGCAATGGGTGGGAAAGAGCAACAGTTCAGAACTCTTTTGGAACAGTGCAGCTCACTGCTTTCTTTTATGCAAAATGATTTGCATTTAAATGAACCACAGTAAAAACACAGTATTTAGCACTTTTGATACCTCTTCTTATCAGGTCGCTTGAAATGTCAGCAGCAAACAGAGGAGAATTCCTTGAGTTACAGGAACAAACTCAGAGGTGGCTCAAATAGAGCAGGTGTCGGCCAGGTCAGTTTGTAGGTGAGGGCAGAGCAGCTAATGAGAGCAGTAGACGTGTTCTAAGGCAAAGCCTCCAAATGCTCCAGTAATTCAGATGCATGGTGATGGCTCCAGACCATAGAATCATGGAATGGTTTGGGTTCAAAGGGACCATAAACATCATTCTAGTTCCAACCATCCTGCCATGGGCAGGGACACCTCCCACTAGACCACATTGCTCAGACCTCCATCCAACCTGGCCTTGAACACTTCCAAGGGATGGAATTGCCACAGTCTTTCTCCTTGGAGGACTAGAGCATGTTTATTTTTGAACCACAGCTTTTCATTTAGCAAGAGAAGCTGGAAGTCAGATAAATGAGAAATACAGCAAGAAGCTGGGAATTAAGTGCTGCCTGTTTCTCTCAGCTCCCGGTCCTGTTTAAAGCCCGATAATAGAAAGGCTTCTCTGTGATCTTATTACTAAGAAGGTTTGAGTCTGAGCATGTCATAAAACCCAACCAGCTTGGCAGTTAATAACACCCATATGTACAGTAATGCGCTGTAGGAAAGTTAAGACTGGCCATGAGTTCCCACTGGGACACGAGCATCTTACTGCAAATTCCTTCTGTCTTTTTTTTCTGACCTCACCCTAAAGAATGATCTGTTTGGAACTGAAGGCGTCTGTCTGCTCTGCTACCAGGGAAAGGAAATCTTGAGAACATTTGACAAAGAATGCAGAGTTGAAATTAAATATCGTAATGATATAAAACAGTAAGCAGATCTGCTTGACAGCCTTGACAGCTATTTGTTATAGAAAACAGCGTTTATGATGTCAGTCCTATAAGGGAATGTGTTTGAATTAAAATAATTACAGCAGATAGTACAACAAAGACTCCCTGTAGTCAATCATCCTTCACAAATACACTGCACAAAATCTTCCCAATGAGTGAAGGAAGCGCAGGGACTAGAGCCTGGCAAATAAATACCACTAGGAAGCTGCACCACCGAGTCAAGCAGCTGCTTTCAGCCATGACATCCCCTTCTCTTTTCTACTCTAGATGAGAAAAATGATGGTTTTTAAAATTATTTTATATATATATTTCCCCTTTCAGCTTCCACCTCCTTCCAGGTAGGGAATACAAACTCTTGCCCCATCCCTGGAAATTTTGAAGGCCAGGCTGGATGGGGCTCCGAGTAACCTGATCTAGTGGGAGGTGTCCCTGCCCATGGCAGGGGGGTTGGAAGGAGATGATCTTTAAGGTCCCTTCCAACCCTGACAATTCTATGATTCTATGTCCACTGCTATTGCCTAGATTGTATTTTTCAGGCTATCCCGTTGATGAGATTTCTGCTAAAATAAAAAACCACCTGCAAAACACCCCATCCTTAATATCTGCACTCTGATGCACTAGTGTGTTGTGGGCTGGGCTGGTAAGAATCAGCTGTCATTAAGGTGGTTTAACAGATATTTAGAGTATAAAAACTTGGCTGCAGTTCTACAGGCTCTATCAGATGCATGGGTTGGTTTGTCTCGGGAAAATGGCTCAGCTACCTTTTAGGAGACTTGGAGGAGGAGGAATATTTGCTCTACCCATTAAAAAAAATAATAAATAAAAGCTGACTATTGTGGTGTCCAGTGTCCCTGAAAATCTCCTGTCTGTCCACACCACACAGCAGAGCCCTGAGCCTTGCCCAGGAGGGGTGACCCTTCTGCTAGGGATGCTCCTCTCATTCTCCCTTAAGAAACCCACTTGTCATTGCAACTTTTTATAGCTTAGAAAAACGTATTTTGCAAACTTAACAGAGAAATACTAACACTGAACAGCTGAAATCAGGGGAGATTTTGTCCTTGCCAAGCGTGCTTGAGCTTTGTGTCATATTTTTAACTTAGTTCTGGAGTGTTCTGAGTATTCATGAGCATGGACATGCTCCTGCATGTGATGTGTCAGTGGCTCTTTTGCTGATAAACTGAGTCTAGTTTTATTCCAAACCCAATATTTTTACCCTTCCAACTTTTGCTTTACATTCCATGTAAATTGCTTAGCAAGTCACATAAAATGAGGCAGCAGAGGAACTTTTTTCCTGGGAATTTCAAGTGTTTTGCAGGTTTGCAGCACTGGCACTTGTCAGCACTTTGGAGCTCTTGCTTAAAAGCAATTACCAGCATTTCTTTCTCTCCTCCTTTCTTTTGTTCGCTCTTGGTCAGCCCTTCCCACCAGCGTATTCATTGCAAATCTGTGCTCTTAGCTGCCCAGCTGGTGTTTTCACAGGTGTGTTATGTGGGAGCACAGAGTCAAAGAGAAAAACCAGCAGAGTCCCAGTGAAAGGAGCAGAGATAACATTGCATTGTTTTCCTTCTGCATTCCACCCCATTTCCATTCTTCCCAAGAAATGCTGTCCCTACCTCTCTTGCCTATGCCTGTCTTGTGCCAAATATTCTCTTTATAGCTTAATCCTGCTATGGAAGTTTGACAAATGAAGAGAGACACCTTCAAAAAAAAAATAAAGAAATTGGTAGCCCTGTTTTGTCTGACTGCTTTTGAAGTGAGAGGGCTTCAAGTAGTGTCCTGGTGGTCTTCTGGGGCTTCTGGAGCCCATCACAGTCCCAGTGAAAATGTCATACCCTGCTTTTTTCATCACAGCAGCAGCTCATGTGTCAGGATCAAAAGTGAACCCCTCTTCTGCTGCCCATGGCTGTGATTTGTGACCTGACAGCAAACCCACCATCGTGCAGATGAGCTTGTCTCCATGTGTTACACCCCTGAGGCACCAGACCTGCCAACCAGAGAACTTTATTGCAGTTCTGTAGTTTGCTGAGATCTAAACGAGCTCAGATGAGCTACTCCCATGTTCCCTGGTCTCATGCAGTTTGGCATCACTTTATCTCAGTATTGCATTGTGCTGCATGGGAATGCAGGAGAAGTCCTTCCATGTATTAATGTGGCATCTGACATATAGGTGAAGTCCTTCCATGTGTTAGGTCGGAGTTTAAGAGGATACAGGTGAAATCCTTCCATGTGTTAGGTTGGAGTCTAAGGGACAGTCTGTCTTTGCCTGCCAAAGGGGTGTTTTGTGCATTGGTAGTATGGTGAGTTGAATTCTTGAGTCTCAGCATCTCTGAATACAGGTGATGAGCATTATTTCTGGCCTCAGGCTAAGAGCAAGCCTGGAAAAGTGATTCTGGAGGTCACTACAGGCACCCGTGTCTGGAAGTGCTGGTCCCAACAAAGCAGAGTGCTCCTGTCCTTGCCTGCTCTGCCAGTGGCTTAAGAGGTCCCTGCAGCAGGGGTTGCACCAGACTGACCCGAGCCACCAGTACATGCCCAGGGTGTGAATTTGCCCATTTAGATGATTCTTCTGGTCTCTGCAGCTTGCCTGTAGCACTGCTTTCCAAAACTTATTATGTGCCAAGGGCTGAGGTGTTTCATTAATCAAAAGGAGGGAGCCTGTCCCTCTCTCAGCCCAGAATTTGCATGTGTGACACCTGCAAGGAGGGAGTTTTATTGAATCCCCTGGAAGCTGTGAAGGCTGGAAATCTGCATGCCAGCTCAGCTATGCAATAACCAGCACACAGCTCAGTAACTGAGAAAGCTCTTCTTGCCTGGCTTTACATTTCTGGGCTCCAAATGGTTTCAGTGAAACCCTTGATGCTGTTTGAACACTGGGTGGGTTGAGATTTTTATTTTTTTTTCCTTCTTTCTTGGTGCGTAGTTTAATTACAGTGAGACTGTGCACTGACTCTCCATTAATAATACAGGGAATTTCAGCAGCAGATTAAATTTCTCTAAAGTAGTAAATTGCAGGGGAAAGTGGAGGAAAGTCATGGTTGAGGAAAATAAGTACATTATAGGTCCTTTATTAGATAGAAGCCCATGGCATCAGGCAGACGGGTTCTTACAAACACACACATATGAGAAAAACAGGGACTGCATCAATCAGCTTATCAAAATCACTTAAAAGAAATGGGCTTCTGCTGAATGTGTGGTGTGCAATAAAACATCAGGGTAACGCTGGACGTATATTAACTGGCACAGAAAGATTATGACATGTCCATTACTGGCCTTCCTCTTCCTGCTGGCTGCAGAGAGGTCCAGATTCCTGCATAATGTGCTCCTCAACCTCCTCCCCCCTGCCCCAAATTTATTTTATTACCCTTGTTATGAGCAGGCACACTATAAAATGACATTAGAGGCAGAACAGCCACATGAGAGATGCTGAGTCTGCCCCGAACATCAAATGTACTTCATAAGGGCTATGTAAATACTCTGCTAATCTAGTGCCATCTGAGAACACAGAAGAAATGGAAAGTGGGTGAAAGCCCTGCGCAAGCACTTCTCCTCTCCTGCTGCTCCTCTTCCAACAGCACCTTCCTTCTCCAGCACCACTGTGCCTTCAAGGGCCAGTCCTTCCATGCCACCAGCTATGGCTGTTGGGTTCACCTTGGCTTGCCCCATGGGTAGTACCTGGGCAGGTATTATTGGACATGATGGCAACTTCTAGAGTGGGCAGGTGGATTTTTTCCTTGTAAGCCATGTGGTCTCAGCGCACTAAAGCTCAGGTTAATGTTAAAGCAGCATGATTTGATGTGATGTGATGTGTGTGCTCAGAGCCAGGAGAGGATGGAGAAGCTGAGATGCCCAGCAATGGAAGAGCAGCTGAGCTCTTAGCTCTGTCTCATCACCCCAGGTTCACCTGGAGGTACTAGGGCTTCATGTATGAATAATACAGACCTTAAAATGCCTCTTAGTAGCTTCAGCCATTTATGCACATGTTGAAATGGAGAAGTGTTCTCTCTACCGTAGCTAAATGGGCTGTGTCATTAGGGATATAGGGACACAGCTCCAGAGGGCTTTGGGTGGCAGACACACACATGATGGATAGGATGAGATACCAGGGGGAAGGGGTGTGTGTGTGTGTGTGTGTGTGTGTGTGTATATATATGTGCCTATGTATATGGCACCAAAAGACTGGTATTAAAACCACTTTTTGGCCCTAGCAACTATGCTTAAAATCAAATGAGAGATGAAGGAATTTTTCAACCCAAACCATAAGAGACCCCGAGGGGGGACACAGGATTATGGACACTTATAACTAATGCAAAATAAACAAGGCAAAATTATATGTAATTACTCCTAAAGTCATTTGCTTGTTTCAGTAATTGACCTGTGCATTCTTTAATCTTTAATGCTCCTTTAAAATTCAGCCTCAGGGACTCATAACATTTATTGACGTTTGTCATGGTTAAGGCTCTGGAGGAACTGGGCTTTATTAGAAGTCTTCAAAGAAATATCAATTTAGGGATAAGCAGCATTAATATTTTGTATACAACATCATCTGCTTAAAAGCTTTACTAGATTTCTTTACATCTTACAGAAAGCAAGAGGTGGCAAAAAAAGGGCAGTGTGGGGAGTGGCTCAGTAAAGAACCTGCTGCTGTTACTTTAGGAAATTATTTTTTTTTTTATAAAATTATGAGGATATGTTTAAAAAAAATTAAAGGTTGATGCAGGAGACACTAATGTTCATGGTGGCAAGTGGCTGGGAACAGGGGGCATCAGCAGCACAACTGAGGGACTGTTCTCTCTGGCACATGCTCTCTGTGTGACCTTGTCACATGTCACCAGCCCGTGCTTGTGTTTTCCTTCTGCAGAAGCATGTCCTCCTCTCCCTAACAGTGGGAGTGAGGTTTGTAAACCAGTTTCAAACGCTGCCAGTCCCCCGGGTCAGAGGCACTGCATGTGTCTGAGTGCCCACCTGAGCTGGTGGGAATTGTTCTGCTGTTGTTTCCCACCCAAGTGTTGCTGTTGGAGAACTTTGTGCAAGGAACCCCAGCAGCTGGGGAGCACAAGTGATGTGCAGCCTGACTGTTCGTACGGCTGTTACCCCTTTAGAAACCTGTCACTCATAGCCTGGAGAGGTGTTTATGTTGGGAAATAAGCTGGGAGGATATTGTACATAGTGCTGGTTAATGAGGTTCCAACCTTCCCCAGGTACCAGAGTCCTGCTTGGTCAGCTAATGGCTTAGGAGAGGCAGCTGGTTCATCCCTAAGCCCTGTGTGGTACTGCCTGAGCTGGCACTCACTGCGGTGAGTCCGCGTGGATTCCTGGTGTGCCTGCAGCTGCTTTCTGCTGGGAGGAGCTGGGTTGGGCTGGAAAGTCTGGCAGTGGGAGGCATCTTTTATTTTGCCCTCACAGTGGGATCCAAGGTAGCTTGAACACCAGGAGGAGGGGGTTTCACAGGCTGTGGTAGCTGGGGCTCACAGCTGAGCAGTGATGGTTTCTGTCTCATTGGTTAACATGAGTAATGATAGGAAGGTGAAGTCAGGGTGCTTGTGGAAGTCATGCTCAGCTCAGGCTTGGTGAAGCATTGCTGCATCAGCTTTGGTGATTGGCCCAGGTGGGACCTGTAAGACCTGTCTCTTGTCCCAACGCAAGGACCAAGAGCCTTATTGCTATTGCAGGATGAGGTGTCACGTCAATGCTGGGCTGTGCAAGGGGACAGTGAAGGGAAGGAGAAGTTGTACACCTTGGATCTGTAGAGCCTGGGCATTACTGTAAGAGCAAATACCACTTGCTGGGGGGTCTGTATCCAGAAGGAGATTCTCCTGAGCCTGTCCTTTTGCTGTCTTGGTCCTTTCCACTCCGCTAGAGAGGAAGTTGTGCCACTTGGTTTCTGAGACCTTTTCTTCTTTTTCCTGCAGTGCCAGGGGTCTAGTTTGGGGATGAAGGCACCTTTAGCAGTTTGCTAGGCTCTTGGCAGCAGCTGCCATTTGCACTTCTCTGGCTGGACAAGGGAGACACGGGATCCTTTCCAAGCAGCCACTTGGACTGTTCCTCCCAGGAGCATATGCTGCCTTCTGCCTGGGGTTCCCGTGGATGCTCCTCAGAGGGCTGTGCTCTTGCAGAGGGCTGTATTCAGATGCCGGCTATGGGGGTACACCAATGTCCCACCTTTCTAAGGCTTCTCTGTTAGGCAAAGGCTCTTAAAAGGTTGCTTTGTCATCCAGTGTTGAGTTGAGCTTTCCTCCAGCTTCTGTTTTCCTTCCTAGGCTGAGTCAGGCCACTCTCAGTATTTTGAACTTCTTGTTGATTTGCCTTCTCCTCTTCCTTGGTCTGTGGGTTCATTCACTATTAAATCAGTGAAATTGCTGAGGGGCCAGTTGGAAACCCCTCTTACACTGAAAACAGGGCTCAATAAAGGGTGTTTCTGAGGGATTTGTCCTGCTTTTCTTTCAAGGGAAAAGAAAACAAGTATTTTCGTTAAAGAAATAAGTGCTTGGTGTATCTGTGGTACTGTTGGAGTAACAGATTTGTGTTTAAACAGGGGCCAGATTGGGAGCCCTTGTGACTGAGTAGTCATTTTCAGAAATATTCAGGTTGCTGCCAGCGAGGCTCCTCGTGGGTGTGAGGTTTGGGGACATCAGCAGTGTTCTTAGAGAGCTTAAATGTGGTCTTTAGCTATCCACGCCTCTCCACCTGGTGTGGCAGCAGATAAGCTTCTGTCAGATGATGTTTGTGAAGCAAGGTGTTCTTTTTGGCTGCAGTGAGACAGCTTTCCCCTGCCTGGGCCTCAGCACTGCCATTGCTGCGCCGGAACAAGGTTTCCAGCAGAGTGGCAGAGTTGAGCTGCCTCTCGCATTAAGCACCAGAGATTTCATTAAATGGCAGAGGAGGGAGCTTGTGCAGAGGGGAGGTTCACCCCAGAGACATTACAGATTGTCTCATGCTATTTAAGTGGGCTAAAATTAGAGGGAAAGAATCTGCAGCTAATTGGACTTGTGCATTAATCATAGTCTGCTGCTGGAGTACTTCACCCATTAGAATGTGTTAATTTGGTAATTACAAGGTGGGGGGGAGGTCTCTCTTTGTAATCCAAAGCCCTTCTTCATGCTTATTGCACATATCAGAAACAGGTAGAGGGAGAGGTTGGAGGCAGGATTACAGCGAAGGGAGCGAGCTGCCTATTACCACCTCCTACCACACATGAACACGCAGTCTCCCCAGCTCCAGACACCTATAATTAAACTAGGTTAGATATTGGGAGCAGAAGGTCTTTCATTTTCAGTTAACAGGTAATTAATTGTATCTCAGTTTCCATTTTAAGTTGTCCCGCCCTCTCTTGTTATGAGAAATAATGCAAATGTTCAGTGGCCTCCTGTGCTTGGGAAAGGAGGAGTTCCTCCTTCCTCCTCTTTCTAAGGGACCTCTGAAGTATGTGTTGGGGAGCTCATGGTGGACCCTGAAGAACTGCTCCTGTCCCCGTTGCAGAAGGTCTCAATTTGCAGGCATGGATCCCACAGCTGAGATGAAATAAGTTGCTTTCTTCCCTATGCCATTCATGGAGCTGCCTTGCTCTTAATGTCTGCCTTGCTTCTGCCAGCCACCCTCCTGGCAGGTTCTGCTAGACTCTGAGGTGCTTCAGAAAGCAGGGCAGATGGGGAAATAGAGAGGAGAACTCGCAAGATGGAAAGCAGGCAGAAAACTCAGGCTGGAAAATGCAAGAGATTAAATACTGAGGCAGCCAGCACAAAATATGGATTTTCAGAGGGGTGTAAAACACTAATGAGTAAAAACACCGAGATGTATGTGCTCTAATGAGAAGCAAATCAGGCTGGAGCTTGCAAAGCAACACTGCCTCCAGTGCCTTTATTGTAGCAGGAGGCTCCATTCCCAGCTCTCCCCGTAGAGATCCTCATTCAGAAAAAGCCCTTTCATGTGAGAGCTCATTCTTTACCCTCTCCCTGTAAATTTGCTGGTTTATCTGCAGGGGTAACAGCCTTTCAGGGTGGATGGTGTCCACTCTACCCTGAACATGGGCAGGTTAATGCTTGCTGGAAGGACCCTGCCATGCTGGCAGAGCCCTGTACAAACGCCACGGACATTCCCAGCCTGTTCCCTTGCAATTGCAGCTGCTCTGTAATCTCTGCCGAGGTCGCACCCGCCCGCTATGAGCGACTTGAGCTGTGATATATTCGTGGGCAGTCCCAGGCAGCTCTCACAAACACTGACCTGAAATACTGACCTCTACAAACCACATCATTTTCCACTTGGGCACTTCCAGATTGGTTCTCTGGATCTGCAGAACCAGAAGGGTAGTTTTGCCTCCATCACAATAATTTGCTGGCTCATTAGCACTAACTCCTTAAAGGGGCATCTTTAATGTTAGTAAGCCTCAAAATCTGACCTAGATCTCCCTCTTCTGTTATATCCCCTTGCAAATTCCATGTCATTAATCTGTGTGTACTCTCACCCCTCCATACCACCCAAAAGAGCAATAATCTTGTGAGCAAAATAAAAAAAACTGCCCTAAAATGGGTCCAGATGCTGTGTCACAGCCAAATAAAATCCTTTCAGAATGTATTGGATTTACAAATGAGGAAACTGATGAAAGAGGAACATGAAGGTGAGCTCAGTCTTTTCCTGAGGTCTGGCTGCTCCTTGGTGTCACAGTCTGGGACCACTGAAGAGCATCTTCTCTGGTCATGTGAAGTAATTCACAACGAACCAGCAGCAGGTACCAAAGACAAGAAGTGTGTTTGTACAATAGATTTTGATTTTAAACTCGTAGAGGGTTGCAATAAACAATAAGAAAAGCAAAGGTCGTTAAAACAGCCTAGTCTTTCTAAAAAATGATTTGCCTTTTCTGGAGCTTGTTAAACCAACACTGGGAGCTTGAACTGTGAGAAGGATCCTTTTAGTACTATAAAGTGGGCTACAGACTGTACCCATTGGAATAAAGTGATTACCACCCTCGTTAAGTGGATAAAGACTATTCACTGCCTTCTATTTTGGGGATGACTAATGTGAAACCTTGTTCAATAGAATGGATGATTAAGGGATAATTTTGTTGGAACAAATGTATAATGCACAGTGACTAGGTGTGAAAGACACTTCATCTGAGCAAGCCACTTTGCACATCCAGGCTGTGCTGCTGGACTTAATTAGCAACACCACAGTCATCCCTGGGCCTCACCAGGCTTTCAATTCGCTCGTTGGCAGGTGATAATCAAGTACTTTTAACTATGTGATGCTAGACTTGGTCTTTGCCAGCAGAAGTGACAGTCGGCTGCTTCAGAACTACTGTGAAAAAAGTTTGTCTTTCATGGTGACAAAGTACAACTCAACTAACTTCTAAGCCTTGCTGAAGCTCTGACTTTCTATCTCACTAGAAATGGAGCTATTTCCAAATGGAGCTCCATTCATTCATTTATTTTTTTTTATTCACAGTAAACTTATGTTTTTCCTAAATTCCTCAGAAGTCTTCAATTCTGACAATCTGTTTCAAAACAGAAAAGTAAATTTTGGAATTCTGAATATTTATCTTGATAACCTTATGCTTTTATTATTTATCTCCCATCTCTCTCTCTCTATTTCATGACATGTCAAACTGGCAGAAGTCTGTTACAGAAGATGATAAGATGTTTTGATCAGTATTTAGTAGGTAGTAAATAGAAATTAGCATTTCTACTATTTTGGTAGGTTAATCCTGGTCACCATAGACAAACTAATGAACAATAATAAGTAAGCAAACGAAATACATGATGTGTTGATGTTTTGGGCTGTTCTTAAACAGAAGGCTTTGCAAAATGCCATCTTTTAATGGGAAATTTGTCAGTAATATTTTTGGTGATGGTTTTCCTTACAAAACACCTTAATTTTGTTTGTCCTGGAGCAGCCTGTGATGTGAGTGAGCTTGTGGGGTAGAGCAGAGCTGATCTCCAGTGCCTGTGTCTCGAGCTGGTGGCTGCTGCAGAGTTGTTTGCTAGTGTTGGGTCCTGGTGTGTTGTTGACATACCAGAACTGTTTATTTTTAGCAAGAAGGATGCTGCAATACCACAGATGGGGTTACACTGTGGTTCATGCTCTGAACCCAAGGTTGTTACAAACCCAGCTGCCTGGGCTTTAGCTGTGGCATTTCCCCAGGTCAGCTCCTGACCCCAGCTCAGCTGGTTGGAGGTGCAGGAGCTGTCCTGTGGTCACTACTTCTGTCTTGAGCAAACAAATCCATAATGTCCCATGTCCCAGGGCTCTGTGCTTCTCACAACACCTCATCCTGCCTTCTTATCTAGTGGATGTGGTGTGGTTTGCCAATCGTGGTGGTTTGCCATGATTTTATGGACAGCCAGTGGTCCATGAACCCCGAGTTAAACTCTTCTGTAAGGTCTTGGATTTGGTCATATTGTATTAGCTACACACGAAGGTGGTATTTTTGCCCTTGGCAACAAGTAGACATCTCCACCAGGTGGGTGTTAAAGAAGCTTCATCCTTGTATAAGCTCTGTCAGAAGCCTCATCCTCATCAATATTTGCTCTTGCAGTTTGTGTTGTGGCCCAGTCTTGCCCCTGCAGTCCAAGTCCTAATGCCGAGGGACAGGGATAGTCCATATGGATGAGATGAGATGAAATGGAAGCACCAGGGCTGAGGCAGTTGCTGAGCAGCTCTCATTGCAGAGATTCCTGGCTGAGCTTGAGCAGGAAACAAATGACCTTACAAAGCCATGTAATATATTCCTGAAAAATATTTGGTGTTTTCATTTGCTGGGAGGTCAAAGATTCGAACAAATACAAAGTGCCTTTTTTCACATGGGTATCAACAAGTTCTCAGCCCAGAGGCTTAATGTAAGTGTCTTGGGTCGAACTTCCAGCAATACCAGGATCTTGGTTGCATTAAAAAAAGAAAACTCACCATGACACTAAGAAATAGTAATAACCTCTCCAGAAGCGATTTATGTGTTTGGGTTTTTTTTTTTCCCCTCGACTTCAGCTTTATTTAAATTCCCTATTAAAAAATGCATCTCAGCATGTTTTTAGTACAGACAGAGCTGAGCTGACACACGTGTACGTGGGTGCATTTAGGTTTGGGTGTAAGTGCTTTGGAGTGAGCTATCACTGCCTTTAGAGAAATGGCATCGAAAACCTGTTGTGTTTTCAGCGTTTTATGCAAACACGTTGTCTGGTGCAGAGCAGCCTGTCACACAGCATAAATCTTCAGGAAGCCAGCGTGTTTGGGGCTTCTTACCTCTAATGCATCCTGATGCCAGGCAATTAGTCTGGGCCATTTGCATCTCTGAAAGCTTTCTCTGGGAGGCCGCTGGGGTTTCGCTGGTGATGGGTTTTTTTAGCTGCTCGGCACTGGGGAATGTACTCAGAGGAAACAGAGGATCACAGAATGGTTTGGGTTGGAAGGGACCTTTCAAGCTCATCTAGTCCAACTCCCTGCACTGAGCAGGGACATCTGCAACTAGAGCAGGTTGCTCAGAGCCCCGGCCAACCTCACCTGCAATGGTTCCAGGGATGGGGCAGCCACCACCTCTCTGGGCAACCTGGGACAGGCTCTCACCACCCTCAGCATCACAAATTTATTCCATCTCTCTAGTCTAAATCTCCCCTCTAGTTTAAAACCATCACCCCTTGTCCTGTCCCAACAGGCCCTGATAAACATTCTGTCCCCATCTTTCTTATACGTCCCCTTTAAGTACTGAAAGGCCACAACAAGGTTTCCCTGGAGCCTTCTCTTCTCCAGGCTGAACAAGCCCAACTCTTTCAGCCTGGCCCCCCAGCAGAGGGGTTCCAGCCCCCTCACTGTTTTTGTGGCCTCCTGTGGACCTTCTCTAACAGATCCATGTCCCTCTTGGACTCCAGAGCTGGATATGAAATAGAACTGGATTTGAAGCCTATGATGAAGACTAGGGTCTATAATTACAGCATGGCAGTTTTCTGGAAGCAGATCAGGTGGTTCCCATATAAGCATCCTCAGCTCTTTAGGAAGCGGGTAGATATTGGACCAGATCTTTTTTAAGTGTGCAGCATGGGTTTACTTTGCCCCACTTGATCTGTCATCTCTACTCTTTTGGGTAGCTGCGATGAAGCAGAAAGAGCCGTGGAAGGCAGCACTGGTGCTGGGAATGTGCCACCGAATCCCCATTCTTCCTTCCTCCCTTTAATTGTGTCCTTCGAAAGCAGAGTCCTCTAGTGCTAAAAGAAGATGATGGCAAACTGCCTTGTTAACCTATTTTAAGTAAATCTGTATTGAGTTTCCTGCTGTGCCTAAGAGCTGGAAGTCCCAGTGGAGTTTTATATTTTATTCCTGCACTAGCTTTCTCTGGACTTTAATTCCCCTCTTCCTTTTTTCTTCTACCCCAAAAGAAATGCAAATTTAATTTCACAGGAAATAAGGATATACTTGAATAGACAATTTTTTTTTTTTTTGCCAATATCTCAGTGTCTCCCACTGGTTAGTAACTAATTTTGAGGGATCTAACATTTTGCCGTTCTTAAAACAAATTCTTTGCATACGGCAGCCTCCCACAGGCTCCTTTAGCACTGAAAGGAAAAGGATTTTAGCAGGGAAAAGAATTTTGTGGAGAAGAAAAGAGCAGCACAGGCCACCTGTATGGTATTAGTAGGAGATAAGGGAAAAGATATTGCTGATTTTTATTAATAATTAATTTCATTTTCTATAGCCCCCTTATAAAAGTTCCTCAACAAATTAGCAGAGTGTATAATATATGTATTGCTGAATCGTAGCTATTTCTGGAGTTCTTCATCTGTTCCACTATAGACACAGGGATGGTGTTTAATAGTTTAGGTCAGTAAGTCATTATGAAAGCCTCCACTGAAATAATACTCTTGAAATAATATTGGATATAGACTGGATTGTTAAAGGGGTTTTTGCTTGTCGTCTTCATTGTGATTTCCTACTTTTTCTGTTGTGATATGACATGAATTGTAGCAATAACCATTGGACCTAGAGGGAAAATTGAATGTAGATCTAACTTGCTCTAAAGGGCACTTAGGATGAGAATGTAAAGAATGAGATAGAGCCATGGTCTGCTGGAAAGTGTCTGTGTCCTCACCAAACAAAAATATCCACATAGATCATTACGGGGGATTTTATTACTCATCACAGAATTTGGCCTAAGCACATGAGCACTAACAAGGTAAAAACATTAACAAATAAATGTTGGAAAAAGCTTTTGTGCTGTTCACTGGCCTCAGTTTTACCTGAAATATCTGGCTTGGGAGAATAGAAACCTCCTTAGCACCACCCCAACTGGTGTTCAAGCTTGTTAATGCCCGGCTTGGAAAGCTGGTGTCTGAACCTGGCTTTTGACCAGGGCTTGGTCTGGCCCCAGGCTGCCTCTCAGACCCATCCTGACCCTTAGGCTGGTGTTTGGCTGCTTTGATAATCGAGGACCTGAATTACCACCAGGTCCTGCAGTGATGCTTGTTTACTTTTTTTACCTTGTTCTCACCAAACTTCCAACCTGGCTCATCTTAGGGCACCTGGCAAAACTCTCCCCCAGTGCTGTGGCTGGCAGAAAGGTCCGGGCAGTGGGACATGGCTGGGAAATAAAGTCTAATAGGCGAGAGCAGCAGCCCAGGGTGCTGGGAGTGTGGCTAGGCAACAGCATGGGGAGTGGAGGAATGATCTCTCTTTGTCAGACAGCCGAGCTGTTAGAGGTTATGAGATTCTTTTATTGCACTAATTTGCAGTGCAATGTGCTGACATTCTCTCCCTGTTGCACAGAGAATATATAAATTATGCCTGCAGGACGATTAACTGTTTGTCCAGGCTAATTGTCAGTATTAAATCTTGCTCAGTCACAGTTTTAAAGCTTAATTTAAACTCTCTATCTTTAAGGAATCTGCACTCCCACTCCCCCTCCCACCACGGGGAAAAAAAATAATAAAGATTTAATGGTTTAAGTCAGTTCCCTTTGTAAGAGCTAAAGTTATAATTGGGTGTGTGGATAGTGGAAGCATCTGCACACGATGAGCCTGTGGAGTTTTCCTTTTGCTTTGGCCGATAATGTTCATTTCAAATCCCATTGTCTTTGCTACCCTGTATTAATTTCTGAATTATGTATTATTGTTCTGAGACCCCGGAGCCACAGCTATTCCCCACATCTATTACTGCATAAATCTTTGCTGTGTGCTTAAAACAGCAATGATTCATCCTGAAAGACGGAGAGGAACACAAGTGCTAATGAAACCCCCCCCCTCCCCATGAAATGGGCAAAAATCAGTCGTGCAGACCTTGTAGGGCAGCTGGGGAGCAGGGGGCAGGTGGACCCAGCTGCCGAGAGCTGCAGCAACAGGCAGGAAAGGAATGGAGCCCACCGTGGGTTTCCACACTGCATCTTCACATGGCACGTGTCGGGAGCTGCTGCTGCAGTGGAGAAGATATCAACTGTGCAGATGATGCTCTTGGGCAGGTGAAATTGCCACTCTTGTGGCTAAGCTCATGCTGAGGGACAGCATTCTGCATGAAAACTGTCCTTGTGGTGTCACCAGAGATGAAGATCACTGGTCACGCTGCCATAGACTTTCCATTTTCAATTACTTGTGTTTTCTCCTGTTATTATTGTTAATTTATTTGCCTGTAAAAAGAGACAGATGTATGTAGTTGGCCTATCTCCTCCTAAGATTTGTATAAGCAGTGCTGGGAAGTGTCTCTTTCTCATGTCGGCTTCTCCCTAGACTTGTGTTTCCGAAGCTGTTTGCCAGCAGCATGGGTTTAGCTGAAGGCTGCCCTGACCTTGCTGGGGCCAAAGACTAGTTGTCAGTCTGCTGTCGCTGCACCCAAGCATGCCTTGGTACCCTCATTAGCTGCTGGTGCTGCAGTTCCAGCAAACGAAAGGGTGACATCACACCTTGCCTTTAAAATGCACCTAATTGTGTTTTTCCTTGCCTTGGTTCAGCTTGTTAACATCATCATCTGCCAAGGACATGGTAATGACCCCACAGCTCCGGGACACCGTGTCCCACTGGGGAGAGGTGGCTCAGGGTAACACGTCGGGACATGTGTCACCGTGTGTGCTCCTGCCTTGGTGAGCAGCGTTGAGGATGGGCTGGTCTGCCCTGGCTTGTGCCAGCCCTGAAGAATGGGAGATGTCAGAGAGATTTTATTTCTTGTTGGGTTGCTGTGGAACACGTGGTGGCACTGGAGAATTGACGGGCTTAAGGTCTGAGCTTTACTTGACCTCTTGCAAGACTTCAACAGGACTTTTCTTTCTAGAGGAGAAGCACAGGAGTGAAAGCGTTCCCCGTGCTGTTAATCTGTGATGAAGGATTTGTTAATCTGGCACAGGCCAAAGCTGAGCATGTTCTTGCTGGGTGAAAGGGGTCAAGCACTTTTTGACCTGGGGAAGGCAGTAATTGAAAAGAAGGCGGCTGTGGGTGGAAATGAGCCCAGTGATGTAACCAGTCTGGTCCCTCTGCTCCTGGAAAATTAGAACAGTGACAGCCAGCACCAAACAGCCCCTCTCAGCCCATGGATCACAGCCTGCTTTTTATTTAGGGAGAATATTAGTAGCAGAGGATGAGCAGCTAGTTTGGAGCCTGTCACCCCAACGTTGTGCTGCATGATGGGGATGAGAGGTGGGAGCACCAAGCATGGTGCCTGCACCCTTCTCCTCTCCTTCCAGCACTGAGGTGATAAAGCAGATTCAGGGTGTCCCCGCAGATGTTGTCCAGAGTTCCTCAGGGGATTTCACTGGAGAATGCGTAAAGATGAGCAGGTCAATACCTGCGGGAGAAAGCAGCCACCTGGGAGCCAAGGAGAAAATGCTCCTTGCTAATCCTGCTCCTTTTGACATCTCACAGAGAAACAAAAGGGCTCGCTGCTGTTCTCTTGCTCTATTAGAGCTCCCTTTAATAGTGACAGCTTTTCTCACTTCTTTTCTGAAATCTGCAAAATTAAGGCGAGGGAAAGGTGGTGGGAGGAGGAGAGCACAAGTTAGTCTGGAGGAGAGATGTCTGAGAGACAAGGGAGGCTCCAGGTAGGAGAGGAGAATTAGCAGGTGAGAAAGCGCGAGGGATGATAATTAGCCAGCTCGGCTGCGTGGTGGCAAAGCATTGCCAATGTGACAGGAGAACATGAAACCTTGGCCTGGTTTGCCAAGAGAGAGGGAAGTAGAGGAGGCTTTGCAGAGTTGTGTGTGGTGCAGCTGGTCTCTCCTCTCTGCTGCTCCACAACCCTCCTTTGGTGTGGACAGGGACAGGACAGCTTGCTGCCTGGCCCCAGGGACTGGCAAGGCACGGATTGGAGGATTCATGGATTTGGGTGGCTGGGATATTATTATTATCAATATCAGTATTAATAATAATTTGCTGCATCTGTAACACTAGAGCAGCCATCTCAGGCCCCATTTGCTCCCATGGTGTGTGCACGCCTCCTGCTTCCAGGTCTAACACACTCGTGTATGAGTATTTAGATGCCCAAGGGATTATTTTGGGCAAACCACCTTTGTTACTCCACATGGGAGGGTGGGCACATATTTTGCAAGTGAATTTGAGTGGTTCTGTTGTAGATTTTACCATTTCTATTAAACCAGTAGAATGGAAAGCTCCATGTAGGGAGAGGCTCTGAGGTCTCGACTCTATGTAGCATAGATCTGTGGCTGCCAGGAGCAGGACCAAGGCTCCTTCTAAGGAGCAGCCCATGACAATAAGAGGTTTCTGCCTAATCCCAGTACCTAGTAGCTGGTTTATGCCCCAAAACAGATTATCTGTGTTTCTGTCTTTTATCCCAGTGCTCGTCAAAGCGAATATTCCCATTCTCTATCAGAAGCATCTCATTCCCTGTTTTGTGACTCAAATTTTATGTCAGCCGGGTTTGACTGTTCAGGTGTAAAAACACAAGATGGGGCAGCAGTAATGGCAGGGCTTCAGTCTCCTCTGAAATCCCTGATTGTCTCCTCAGGCTTGTGTAATGAGAGAGGGTAAACACTGGGAAGGCAATCCCGGGCTCCTGCTGGCTTGTTATTTCAGGGACCTTTCCCGTAGTCTCTCATATTTGTCTTCCCTCTGATGGGGGAGAGGAGAAGTTAGGGTACAGCTCTGCCTCTAATATATTTGTAAGCAGGCGGTAACATGAAGTCCTTGAAAATGTGAAAGCAACGTAGGGGGAGGAAAATAAAAAAACCACCCTCTCCAAGGAGAAGAACAAAGGCGAGGGGCTGAACTACCTGGGCTCGGCAGCCCATGCTGGGGGAGAGCACGGGGGGGCTGCTGGGGCTAGGCAGGGAAGATGCTGTCTTTAGCATATGCTCTGCATATTTTACTGCCAGACAAGATGTGGCAATGATTTAATATGCAAAGGTAGATATGGCATTGATATGCATCCACACTGCATAACATGTGCATACATATTTCAAAGGTGGTACAAGAAAGTGCATAGCTGAAGGCAAGCATTTATCAGGCTTGCGGTCAGACGGCTGAGACTTTCACAGCCTTAGGAGATCCTGCAGGAGGAGAAGCAGGAGCACGTCTTGATGATTATTATTATTAGGGTTTTAAATACAAAATTGTCAAGCTGCTGGGGAGCAGGGAGAACAGCGAGTGCTTAAGACACGTTGAGTGATGTGATGGAGAAGCAGCCGAGCGGGTAAACAAAGGCAACACAGCGAGATGGAGTGAGGAACCCGAAAGGGGAAATTATTCACCTGTGGCCCGTGCTTTCCTCTCCTCAGCGAGTTTCTGCTCAAGCCACAGCCAACGAGAGGAGCCCGTCTGAGAGCTCTGCAGCTGGGGTGGCTTTTGTGTTTTGTTTGGTTGTGTTCTGGGGCCAGAGCTCAGCTGCACAGGAAGAGCGAGGTTTGACACACACAGATGTGACAAGTGAAAGGGGACACTGCCCTGCCACCCACCCCGCTCACCTGGGGCTGCCTTCAGCAGGGAGCTGCACGTATTTGCTCACTTCTGGGGCCAAGCAAGCAACAGGGTCTGTACCCACCCAGGACAGACACCCACCAAAGGCTGCACCAAGCTAAAAATGGGCCAGCTCCTTCCTGCTGTAAGATCAACCCAAGGTACACCTGGTTGTTAGGAGCACATGGGATGTCACACTGCAGGGTGCCCTGGGTGCTGCTGTTTTCCCCTCGCCTGGCACAGGTCTCAGGGCAGGGGTAGGCACAGGCAGGGAGCCCCGGGGGTGGTGGGAGTGTGGCGGAGGGGCACGGCACAGGATGCTGTGCAGATGAAAGCACAGACAGTTTGTGTTTGTTTTGCTTAGTGACAGCTCTAGATTTTAATGTTTGATCACAGCAGGCAGGGAGGTCCTGCAGGGATTTCAAAAGATACTCCATACCCGTGCTCTGACATGCATTTTCTGTACGTTAAATGAGCGCATCTCGCCTGCCTCGCTGGAAAAAACTAGTTTGGGCTTAATGCAAATCAGGCTCAGCACAAGCATGAGACGCATATTGCTGCTGATAGGAATCTGTCTTGTTCTGCTGCTTCTCTAATGCTTGCAGACGTGCTTGCACTCCTGTTCTAGCCCTGGTGCTCAGGGCCCTTGAAGTGCTGGGGCCTGGTCTGTGGTCCCCGAGTTGGAGTTGACCTATGGATGAGTCACAACCCAGCAACATGTTTTGTCCCCCAAGGTCCCAGGGACAGAACCTGGCCCAGCTGTGTGAGGTCCTGCCTTCCCCCAGGTGATCATGGTTGCAGTGGTGGGCGAGGCTGGAGATATATTAACCAGGAACTGACCAGTCTGGGAGAGAAAACAAGGAAGTGATCAGTTTGAAGCGAGTTTCTGTGAAAGAGAGTTCCTGTTGGGGGCAGCTTGCTGAGCTCTCTCTCAGTGCTGTGTTCCCCTTTGGTTGATTTGAGATGGAGAAGAGCAAATAGATGAAGAATAATAAAAGCCGAAGTTATGCTGAGGGGATGTTGCTGAGTTTGGTGTTGGCCTGAGGAAGAAGAGAGCTGGCAGCGCAACTGTGGTCCCTACCATGGGACGTAGGTGACATGACCAGGTCCCCTGCAAGCTGCTCTGCCAGTGCAATGTGATCCTGCCCCACAGCCCTGCCTGCCAGTCTCTTTTGGGGAGCTCACACACTATTTTAGCACTATACTGATCCTTCCTGCTCTGCCAGGCTCCTGTAGCCAGCACAGGTTTGTGCTTGTCGTTCCTGATGCCCTCAGGCCCTTTGGGAATAGAAGTGGTATGAGATGGAGTCGTTGAGCTGTTTGTTGGGCACTTCTGAGGTTTTGGAGCAATGAGGAGGTGGCTGTGTGGCTGCCACAGCTGGTTACCCTCCATCTGAGCCCCCTGAACCCAGCTGTGCAGAGCAGCCCAGACCCCATGGGGTCAAAACCCACCTGGACGTATTCCTGTGTGACCTGCTCTAGGTGATCCTGCTCCGGTGGGGGGACTGAACTAGATAATCTTTTGAGGTCCCTTCCAACCAGTAACGTTCTGTGATTCTGTGCTGAAGCAAAACCAGCTCAGTTGCTTCTTGAGGCACAGTTTACAGTCGGGCTTCTGCAAGTCCAGGGTCCTGCCTCCTCTCAGCATTTTCAAGTGGACTGGGCAGGATCTGGCGGTGGTGGCTGGGGGCGGTGGGTGCCACAGAGCTGGAGGAGAGCTGGGGAGGAGAGCGCAGGCAGCAGTGAGGTGTGAAGAATGGAGAGGGCTCGTCCGGCGCTAATGACAGCGGGCAGCACTCCCACCGCCCGGGAAGCCACTGAAACTCCATCGCTCTTTAATTATCTGGAATTATAGCACTGCTCTCACCCTTTTTATGTTACGGTGGAAGAAATCAGGACATACATTAATTATCTAATCCGTATGTAAAGTGTCACATATAATTTTCCCAGAGCAAAAGGTTCTAGCTTTAAGACCTGCATCGTCTCCTAATAACCGTGTGTGAGGGAAGAAAATAATATCCAGATATATGATTATTACAGTGGTCGTTGGCCACTGTTGCTCCCTTTCCTGCTTTTGGGGCAGCATTTCTGTTAAAGAGCCTTACACGGGGACACTTGCAGGGCAACTTTTAAATATCCCCAAAACACAGCCTGTGACCTGGCCAGGTTGCAGGGAATTGAGAGTGCCAAGTCTGTGCTTGTTGGTGTTGCAGAAGTATGGTCTGAATTAGAAATACCATTGGGTCTCTTAAGTGGTTTGTGGGTTGTTTTTTTTCTTGGCTGCATTTGGAAGAGAGGGGAAGACCCCACAGCTTCTCTTTGACTAAGACACATGGCAGCTGAAGAAGTCGATTAAGAAAATCAGTATTGCATTTATTAGCCTCCATCTATGATGCATGGTGTTATGCTAATATGCATGAATTAATTACTGTTATTAATTCAATTGAATTAATTTGATATTACTGATGTGTGCAGTGAAGATTTGTTGAGAGTGAGCAGGAGCTGCTTTTAAAAGGTGGTGCAGACAGGGGCTGGGTTGATGCGGGTGGGAAGGGGGAGGACGGGCTCTGCAGCAGCCCCAGCACATCTGCTTGCACCACCTGATGCAGTGTAGGAGCTCAGAGACCTGTTTATCTCCCATCTCCTTCCCCTCCCTCTGCGGTCTGCTCATGACTTCATCCCGTTCTGCAATTAGTGGTTCAAAACAGGAAACAATTCCCTTTGCCTGTCTTTGGGGCCCTTTGGGGGTCTGCTGGTAGTTCTCCCCGCCAGCTCGGTGCAGGGAGGCAGCAAATGTCCCCAGCTCCTCCAGAAGGTCTGTGGGGAGCGAGGGGTGAAGTGTGATGACAAATATCTGCACAAGAAACCAGCTCCCAAACGCCACACAGGGAAACATCGCGGGGACACTGAGTGCACTCACAACAGTGCAATGAGTAGATTGTAAACTGGTGCCAGGCTGTGAAATATTTGCATAAATTATTAGGGGGAAAATGTAGCTCAGCTTGAGAAAGCTGCGGCTTGCAGGCTGCTCATGAGCAGAAGTGAAACTCGTTGTGTGAATTATTTGTGAAAGATTTGCTCTCACATTACAGCACAGAAGCTGCCTGGGTTGCTGAGGCAAAGGGCCCTCAACATATGACCAGAAAATAAAGCCTCAGATGCTGTTTCAGTTGTAAAGCCCAGACGGTGCCAGCAGCGATGGGACCTGGAGGGACAGGGGATGCCCATGAAGGTCAGGGATGAGCTGGGGGCAGCAGGAGCTGTGGCCAGCACAGATGATGGGTTAGAGTTGAGGACAGAACCTCCCACAATGCCTGCTCTCTACAGTGATGCTGTAAGGCATAGCACTAATTAATGAAAGGTAATTTTAAAATCTTTAGTGCCAGTGAACAGCCCAGTGCAGACCCCTGAGGAAGAGGTGAGCGGGCAGAGCCGGTGCATCCTTGAGCTGGCAGGGCTGTGTCATGTTTCTCCAATGACTGTAATTGGTATTCCAGAAGACAAACTACAGGACCCGCAAAGGCCATCACTCCACCAGATCGTTCAATCATGTTGAAGACCAAACTTGCAATTGCTCTTAATGGAAATGCAGAGCCCGGGAGTTTTTCCGTTAGGAAGGGAGAACCTGTAGTTTTCGATGACCTCCTTTGGGTAGCAGAGTAGCAGCTAATTGCAGCTCATAGAGTTGACAGATGTCTCTGCTTTATGCAGCAAATTGGTCACATCTTTTGATAAATATGAGACCTTCTGCTGTTATATATGAGTCCCGTGCTTTAACCATCCCCCCTAATTCATTTCAGTTCAGTTTTCCAGTAGGTTGGTGATATTTTACTGAAATTTCCCCCCCTCCCCCATTTGGAAGTGTTTTGCCTCCATTATTTACTGTATCTTGTTCCCTGCTTTAGTCACCCATCAACCACTGACAGTCTTTATTAGATCCTTTGCCTGTGGCTCAGGAAGGAGAGCCAACCAATTTCACCTGAGGATGACTCCCTACAGCAGAGAGCTGCTGCCTCTTGCTTCTCCCTGCCCTTCCTGGGGCTGCGGGGTCATCTCAGACCAGGACAGCCTTTTCCTCCACTCCCAGCCCATGCCTGGTCCTTCTCCTGTCCATGAATCATCTTCCACTTGGGGTTTGGTGATGCTGGTGACCCCTCTCCCATTCCTGCATCCATCACCAGGCCCCTTGTCCTGCCCCATGGCTGAGTTTGGTCCAGCCTTGGAGGGTTGTATCATTGCATCTCTCTGGCGTGGCTCACCTTCCTCCTCCTCACCCTGCAGAGAAGCCTGGACCAACCTAGGGAAGGGAATATCCCCAGTGCTTTTCCATGGAAAACTTTCAGTGCTCTGCTCTCTGATCTACCACAATCTGCCTGAGCTCCCCCTGGGTCACTATTTCTTTACCCATTATCCCTGAGGTGGGTGCTTGCCCTGCCCACCATACCTAGTTTTCCCAGTAGAACCCTATCAGCCTGGCAGAGGGACAAAACTGTCTTGCAGTTTGATGAGGGCTTTTTCTTTTTCCCCTCTCTTTTCTTAAAAAAAAAATAATTCTGAAATAAATAGCAGGCAGCAGCAGGGCCACAGGCTGGGATGGGGAAGATCTCTGTGTCTCCTTGTCCTCCAGAGATGCTCCTCAGCCCACAGGAGGGCCAATGTTGAGAAGCTCACGTCCAACTTGCTCTTAAAAACCTTCAAAGAGGTGAATCCCTCAGCTCCCCCACGCAGCTGGTTCTGGGACTTAACGGGAGCCATCAGACAGAAAGGGGTTTCCTTTATATGTACATGCATGTGCATGTGAAGATGTATTAATTATACATTTAATAAGTGTATTTATTATTCATACAGAGATATTGAAGTATTTTATGTTTATTAATTATACAGTTCATCTATACAGGTGAAACGACACTAAGTGTATATATATTTAATATATAGGTCAAAATCTTTAGTGTATATACATTTTTATTCCTTTAAGTCCTTCCTGCAAATTAAGCTGATGGCTTTGTGATGCCCCTAAGGACACGGGAAACAATTGCCTGCTAGCTTCATTAGAGCAGCCTGGATTATCCCAGCCCCTCTCAGCCTTTTGCAGACCAAACCCCAGCTCAGCCTTTCTTTGCTATGTTTGCACAGCTCTGCTTGCCCACCCTAGGGAGGTCCCTGTGGGCACTGCTGACACTGGCTGTCCCCAGACAGCTGCTCTCCATCAGTGGCTTCTCACCAGGAGGATGCTGCCTCCTTCACTGGGGGACAGTGGGGACATCACCATCCTATGCCAGAACTGGCTGTGATGAGGACCCAAACCAGCCCTGGGCACAGAGAATGTTCATGAGCAGCAAGTAGCTCTTGGACCTGCCTCGGTGGTTTCTGTGTTGGTCAGGAGCTATGACCTAAAGCCAACACAGCCTGTAACAGTGGCATAAGAACAACAAACATGTTTTTTCCTTTTTTGGGGGTTTTTTTGGGGTGGGAGAGTGTTTTTTGGTTTTGCTTGGTTGGTTTGAGGGATTTTATTTTTTTTTAGATTAAGTGATGTAGCTAAAAAAAGCAAAGGGTTGAGGCACATAAGCTGCTCCTCCAGTCTGAAATATCTTACTCTAGGGACCTCATTTCTTTATTATAACTCCCTTTTGGGGGCTTTAGGAACAGCTTGGACTGGCTAAGGGCTGGCTTCATATCCACAGTCCTCCACAGCACCCCCAGTACTGCCATGCACCTGAACTGGGGAGCTCAGCTCCATGTTCACCCAGCTCTCAGGGGGTCCAAGTGGGTCTGTAGCAGAATTTTAGCTGTGCCTTATCCAAAATATATATGGTGTGGCAGGGAACCATATTGTGCACCCACTCCTGGAAGTTTTCCAGCCCCTGCCCTCCTTGCAGAGCTGCAAGCCAAGGTATAAACAAGGCCTCCAGTATCTTGTAGTGATCAATAGTGGATTTCACTGGTTTTTCTCCTTTTTTTTCACCCCTTTTTCCTTTGTTCTTCTGCCATGTGACACGTAGCAGACTTGTAAGACTCCATCTCTTTCACCTGGATTTGCTCTGCCCTTTCTGGTGGATAGGAGGGATTTAAGAGTATTAACTTAATTAGCAAACGTATTGTTCAGGCAGCTGTGACAGGGGCGGCTGCCTGCAGGAGCTGCTGGGTTAAGCAGCTCCCAGAAGCCTTTTTGGCACCTCTTGTGATGACTGGGACCTCCCCACCAGTTCAGGATCACCCAGCTTTGATGTGGCCTTCAGGGGTAACACACAGCAGGCTTGAAGGAAAGGTGCTTTGGAAAAAATGGGAATAAATGGAAAAACAAGGAGTTGAGGGAGTTGCATATTTGAGATGTGTGGGAAAACTCGATATGTAGCGCAGGATTTGGATGGGGCATTGCAGAGCTGGCCACTGCACTCCTGTTGCCATTATCAGCCATCCAAATCCAATAAATAGGTTTTTAAATCTCAACTTATTGCTGTTTTGTGCTTAGAAAAATGGAGCTGCAATGATCTGATGTAGCCCAGGTCCCTTTATTTCACTTGGTGCTCTGTGTACACCATGGTGAGATTGGATCACAGGCTGGTTGGTTGCAAAGATGACAACAGAGACAAAGGTTCCAGTGCTTGGGTATAAAGCTGGTGACTTGAGAGGTTATCCTCAGGTGGTTGTTTTGATGGCAGCAATCCAGCAAAGTGGTCACTTTATCCACTAAAAGCTCTTGCTGGAGCTACAGCAGCCCTGGGGTGGCTGGGGCTGGGCACGGGAAACAGGACCTTGCAGAAGTCACCACTGGATGCAGAAGTAGAGGTTGGTGTGAATTTTACAGCTGTGATGGAGGCAGAAATTCCTCTGGCCATGTAAGAGGCTCAAGTGCATAGAGTGGTGTTGGCAGCCCTTGGTGAGGAAGCAGATTTCCAGCAGGCAGCAAGGGATGACAAGAAAAATAGCTAAATCTCTCTGACTGTACTGATGGCCTCCCAGAGAAACACTGTCAGTCCAAAACTGAACCGTCCCCTTCAGTCAAATGTGTCTTTAATGAAAAATATATATCCACAGACTTTCTTTCAGCCTGTATTATTAATGTGACCTTTACTCAACTGCTTCCCTCTCCTTTTGATTTCTGTGAATAAACGTAATTAGGAAGGTGTACGTTTCAGCGAGGGGCTCCAGCACTGCAGAAGGAGGTGGTTCCAAATTAACTCCTTCAGTAATGCAAAGGCAGTGGCAAGTGGAGGCTTAGCCTGGGTTTAAAAACACCCTTGAGGAGGTGGGAAGGGTCCTGAGATGGGTGGTGCAAGGAGGCACATGCTGTACTTGGACCTGGATGTGGCAGAGCTTCGTGGCACTGGGATCATAGAATCATTGGGTTGGAAGGGATCTCTAAAGGTCATTTGTCCAACCTCAACCCCGTGCTTCAAAGTGGAGGAAAGTGTGACTAAGGTTAAAAGCTTTTGCCCAGAAATAGTTTGTTTTCAACGCTGCAAAGAGGAGTTTGCTGGTTCGGGTGAGGAGGAGGAGTGGGAGTTTTGCATTAGAAACACACAGTTTTGAATTGCTCGGTTCAAGTGCTCTCAGCCAAACGTGCTGCTGGAAACAAACCTGCACCTTGTCCCCAAAGCTGTAGCAACCTGAAAATGAATGTCCCAAAACCAGGATGGAGGGAGAGTTTGAAACAGCCTGAGTCTGAATCCTGCTAGTAGCGAGTCTGGCTTTAAATAAAAGCTGTAATTAAAATTAAAAAAAAAACAAACCCAAACAATCAGCCTTCAAGGCAGCAGCTTTTCCATGTTTTCCTCATCCCAGGACAGTTCCTGCAGCTAGAGGAGTGTGTGTGCAGCTGGGGCACAGCTCTCCCTGGCACACGTTGGCAGCTGCCAGGACACAGCCCGGGCTCAGCCCAGCTCTTCCCACTCCTCTCTTCGTGCCCTTCAAACCCTTTTTTCCTGCCATGGTGCCAAGAATGAGTTTCCTCGATGCACAGGGAAACACTCGCTCTTTATAGCTCTGCTAAAGCCACTTCAAACTTGTTTTCAGAGCCTCTCACTTCGTACCTCGCTGCACAGTGCCTGGTTCTGAGGTGGTTTTGGTGAAAATAATTCAGTATTTCTGCAGCACTTTCCATTTGAGGGCCTTGAATTAAGTGCAGAATAAGGACTCAATGAAGATCCCACCACACTGCAGCTTCGGTGCAGCAAGCTGGGAGTCCTGGCTGTGCTTAGAGCACCAGGGAAGGGACAGAGCAGTGTGTATTGACAGCATAGGGGTTTGATAAGGAGCTTGCTAAAAACAAAGTAGGAATTTATGGTACTTGGGAAAGTTCAGACAACTCACAAGAAATGGGCGTCTGTGCCCTTTGGATGGCAAGCACCCATGGCCCTTTGTAGGTGGAAATTCTCACTTAGATGGGAGTGAATCACTGGGGAGGCTACTCTGAGCTAAGGGCACCTTTTCTGCTCTAGGGACTAATTTATCCATAATTCTTCCCTTTCCTTTGCACCATTTTACTTCCAGAAAACAGATCTTGCAGCTGCGTAGGAGGGATCAGGCCCTTCCTTTGCGAGCTGCTTCACTGGAGCTTGGTCACATCCAGCAGTTTCTGTGGCCCTTGTGCATAAACATCCCCAAAGTATCCTGGATAAAGTTCCTGGAATTTTGCAGGAGCTGGCTTCTGTGGAAGAGCATTGGCTTTAGCTAGTCTGGGTTTGAAGCCTTTGGAAAATCACAGTTCACATGACTCACTTGAAGCCCCTTGGCCAAACTTTTCACTGATGAGCACTAAATTGTGTGTTGCTGGTTTTGGCTTGAGTTGCTGGCTGTGATTTGGGGCTGAAGCTGGGAGGACATGTCCCCTGAGCACAGCACTGTTGGCTAATGCTACTACATACCTGGGGAAAAACCCAAGTATCCTCCTCCCAAATCCCTGATGCTTTTCTCTCCTAAGTCTTTGTTCCCTTTCTGCAAAAATAAGGGCTGCAGCGTTAATACTGCCTGTTGTGGCGTATCATAAATTCATTCATATTTCTGAGGCACTAAGTAGTGTAGTTGTAATGCTGTGGGCAGGCCTGTGAAAAATGAGTAATTCTATCTTCAAAGCAGGGTTGATTTGTGTGAAGGTCTGAGTTAACAATGAAGGGAAAACAAACTACTGAGGAGCTGCTGGTTAAGGCAGCATCCTCCCTCTGCGCAGCAGCAGCCTGGGGTCCTGCGAGCCCCCGGAGTCAAACATAACCCACATCAGAAGGCAGCCGGCCCCAGAGTAACCAAAACCCTCGTTTCTGAATGCTTGCATTCACACCCCTACACTCATCTTAGTGCTTGCAACACCTAAGGGTGAAAGTTGTGAATAAACCAGGCTGTTGGTGCTAGTTTTTAACATTCGGGTGCGTTTGCTTGGGCTGCGTGGAGCTTGTTTTCTGCAGGCAGCTGAGCAGTGGGGAATTGGTGGCAGGAGGAGATTTTTCAGCTAGGCAGAAGTGGATTTTTCAGCTAGGCAGAAGTGAATGTGCACAAGCAGCTCCTTGGAGCAGTGGTCCTGCCTGTACCCCTGCCTGGTGTTCAACAGCACACCTTAAAATCTCAACGGGCATCACCCATCCCCAGAGAAAAAGGGGAGAGTTGGGAAGAGATTCTGTTACAATATGGTGCTACCACAGATTGCTGATAAACACTGGGAACCTGGCAGCTGCGTGTGGATAGTTTGCAAATAAAAAAAAAAAAAAGAAGGTTTGTGGGGGGAACTAATTGCATAAATATATCACTGAAAAGTATTTGCTCCACTTTAATATGTGTATATACATGGGCATGTGCGAGTGGGGGGGTGGTTATACTGAAACCATCACAGAGGCCACAACTGAGCTGTATTTGCGAGTCCTTTGGTGTAACCCATTAGGGTATTTTTCTTGCCTTCTAGATCTAATCACAGGCAGCGATGCAGGTTGCAGCATTTCAAGTGGGGTTTGGGTTTTTTTTCCTTCTTCTTCGTCATCTTCTCCGGCTGCCCTTTTCCCGTTGTTATTGAGCGGCGGGGCTCGTGTTGATTTGCATGCCATTTTGCTTTTGATCTCCATGGCAACCGCTACCAAATGGCCTGAGAATAATAGAGGTGCTTTTTGGAGCTGGAAGCAGGCTCTGAGCAGAGCGCTGACGCCGGGGGTTTGCCCCCAAATAAATAAATAACAGTAAAATGAAGATGGTTATTGTGACAAGGAGCCTCGTGAGTGGCACAGCTTGGTCCCCTCTCCCCGTCCACCTCGAGTGTCTACGTATGACAGATGTTTTTGACAGCCACTTAAAAGAAATAAATACATGGGGAGAGAGATGTAGGGAGGGCTGGACCGGCCCAGCAGCTCCTGGTACTGGGCTGGCAGATGAGGCTGTGGTTTGTGTCTATGGCAGTGCTGGGCATCCCTCAAGCCCACCAGCCTCGCTGAGGTCTCCTCCACAGCCCTGTGGAAGAGGATCCTCGCCTGGCTCCATGCTGGGGGCTGCTGGGGGTGCCCCTTTGCAGGCAGCAGGTGAAGTTTGGGATCACTTTGCTCACTTGTTCTTGGATATTTTCTCCTTCTTTAACTCATTTGAGGAAGTTGCAGAGTTTTCAGTGAGATCAGGATGAGGAGAAATGGGCCACTGTGCTGTGCAGCCTTGAGCAAGCCCCTGTTGTCTCTCCTCTGTTAAATCTATAGCTCGTTGTGTGAATAGGAAGGTTGGGGATGGCTCATGGGAGAAAACAGCCTCTGTCTCTGCCACCAAGATCTCCCAGCACAGCAGCACCCCAGCCCATGCTGTCTCCAGACTCTGTAATGTCAGTAGCAATAAAACCCTCCTCCGTAGACTTGAGCAAGCACTCAACAGCCAGGCACAACTGCTGGGTGTCGGTGTGTGAGGTCCTGTCTCCGTTTCAGCCACGTTTTGAGGATGCTAATCGGAGTGCTCTCCCCTGTCATGCCTCCTTTCCAACCCTGTTAGTGTTCGGAGGTTGCGTTGCAGGAGGATTTGTATGATTTCTTCAGGTTCTTGGACACAAGCCAGTGTCAACAAACCTCGGGGCAGAAACTGCGAGGAGCAGGAAATGAGGAGCTGTCGGGCTTAGTGGCTGCTTTAGATCACTCCAAAGCACGGCTTAAATTCAGGTTTGCAATTTCCTCCCTTCCACCTCCTCCACCATAAGCCTTGTTGCCTGCCTCAGCCTCTTCATCATCTAAACCAGAGCTGGGCTCGCTTTACGAGCGCTCGGCTGGCCACAGCATCCAGGAAAGAGCGAGGGGAGAGCTGATGGACATGGGGAGGAGTAACAAAGCTCCAAGGATCAACGTGATGAAAATTGAACGGTTTTTTTCTCAAAATCTGCTCCATGCTCCTTTGCTTGCTTGAACAGCAGAGCACTGGAGGAGCTGTGGTGAGCCCTGCTGCAGGAAGGGCTGGAGGAGATGCAGCCCCTGGAGCAGCTTCCAGCTCCTGCGAGCTGATCTGCAGCCTCTCCAGCGTGCTGCTTGGGTTCAGCACAGCAGAAGACAGCAGAGGTCCCCTTCCCTTCAAAGGCAGGGAACCCCCCAGCCAGGTGCCAGCCAAAGGGCTGAACATCCCTGTGGCAGGAGGGTGGGTACTGAGGGGTGGCCTGGCAGCTGCTGTGCCAGCAAATCCCCTGCGCTCCTCCCTCCTCAATTAACACAGCAACCACAACTTTGTTATCCTGGGCGTGAAATAAGGCTAATGAATCATGTCGCACTTTGAAGGCCCGTTAGATCTGGAATTTGACACAAGCTTTTACATCTCTGTCACTCCGCCCCCGCCGCTCCCCCCAGACCCAGGCGAGGCCACCTCCCTGTTTACCTGTCAGTCAGCGGAGGAATTTGCATGTTAGTTAAGCTGTTAGCATGAGTAATTACCGGGTGGGTCAGCGGCTCCTCCCCGCAAACCGCTCAGCAGCGCGGAGCCGTGCGAGCGACGTCTCTATCGCTGGGGGCCGGGCGGCTGGGGATGAACGCGAGCGGTGACTCAGGACTAATTGCTCACTTTCACCAGCGCTCGGCTGTGCGCTGCCGGCTTAATTAGGGAGCAGATTGGCCCCTCGAAGTGGGGATGGAAGGCTGCAGAATCGGTGTGTATGGGACGTGGGTGAAGGGGAGCCTTGCTCCTCGGCAGCTGGGGGACCCACAGCAGCGGAGTTGGTAGGTCTGGAAAGAGAGGCAACAATCTGCCTCTGAGAATTTTGGTTTCCACCAGCAATGAGCAGGAGAAATGAAGTGGGTCATAGAATCATTTAGGTTGGAAAAGACCTCCAGGGTCATCAAGTCCAACATGTCCCTGACCCCTAGACCAGAGCACCACATCTACGCGGTTTTTGAACCCCTCCAGGGATGGTGACTCCACCACCTCCCTGGGCAGCCTATGCCAATGCTTAACCAAAATAACACCTCCTCCACTAGGAAGGGCCAACCCTGCCTGACCAGTGACCTGCAGATGTCACAGTGTCTGTAGAGCTTTGATCTTGAGTGCAATAGCTTGTTTCTTGAATCTTTCTCAAGATTTACCCTCCTCCAGACTATCTTACCACCTTTACTGTATTCCTCTTCTCCATGTCTCTGTGAGAAAAGGGGATGCTCTTTGCAGAGAGAGTGGGTTACTCTCAGCATCACAAGAGAGGTGGACATCACAGCATCACGGGCGAGGAGCGGATGGGTGACCCAGTCTGGAAGATTTTGTTTCCAGACATCCAGGTGACATTGCACTGGTGAAACCCCAAGTTTTGCAGAGAGTCTGTGACCTGTTCTCGAGCATCTTGGTCCATGTCAAAGCACATCTGTCTGTCAAGTGATTGAAATTGCAGGTTTGCCAGGACTTCTCCTGGAGAAGATCTCCCTGGAGTTCGTATTAGCAAAGCAGTCAGGGAAACTGGTTCCCAACACCATCTCCTGCTGCCAATGTGCAGAGGAGGCATCTCAGCAGCAGAATAAATTCTTAGGTCATCCTAGGATCAAAAGGAATGGTAAAAACTAATTGGGGAGGAAACTGCCTCGGGGACTGGTGGTGGGTTAACAGCAGGCAGGACTTGAGAGGTGGAAATTTAGTGTGGAAGCTTCTCACTGCAGGAGATGTTCTCTAAGTTCATGCCATGGCTGGGCTGGAGCAGCACCAGGGGTAACACGGCTGTACGAGCCAGTCCCTTGGCTGCACGTGGAGCCTTGCACAGGCTGGAGGAGCTTTGCACAATTACTAGCAATAAGTCAGGGGGAAATTTTTATTCCCTTTATTTTCAAGTTTGCATTGTTTTGACACAGCTAAAAATTAGAGTTAAAACATGGATTTTGTACAGAAATACCACTTTCAGTGAAAAGGGTGCAAAAATAATATAAACCAAAACATTATCTTAGAAAACTGTGACATTTGGAATGTAACTTCACATAGAGGAGGTGAATAATTTAAAATATATTCATATCAGGACAGGGCACTGAACAACCTCTGGGTTATCATAATATGGCCTAAAATGAGGTATTTTATTAACGTTATTTTTTAGTCATTTATGAGATACTGGTGTTTAGTACTACTTGAAATATCTGTGTCTTTATGTCAGGCTTTCTACACAGTGAGTTTGGTGCGTGCTTTCATTCTCCTGAATTTTCATGTTGTCTTCTTTCATGTGTGAGTTTTCATTACATCATAAATGGGAATCGCTATGAATTAGATAATGAGTTTCAGTCGGGGCTGAGTAACAGACGATCTCACTGGTTTAAAAATAAAAATACAGACAGAGTTTCAAGTCTGATGTTGTAATATGTCATTAAAACATACCGCCCGCTGCCACTGCTTAAATGCTAGGCAATAATGTAAAGTTAGAGTAGAAGAATAGTAAAATATATCGTAAAAAATCTCACCTCAAAATTTGAATGTTTGGAAATTATGGTTAAACTGAGGGTTTTTCAGAGGGAATATTTTGCAGGATATTTTCAAACATTGAATAGGTTCCGATTCCACTTTTTCTCCCCAAACATCAGCACTGGCTGTAAAACAGAAATCCTGTGTTTTGACTGGCTTTGGCATTGACTGTGCTTCCCAGAAACCCATCCAGCAGAGGCCATTCCTTTTACAGTTCTCGAAGGCTACAGAATAAATCTTTTTTAAGGTGATGTTTGTTCTGGGCATAAATTGCATTTGTTTGGAATGCTTAAACTTTGAAAAGGACCTGCTCTAAAAGCCCAATTTTTAAACAATTGGATCGTGAGTGTAATATGAATGTAGTTAAGATGATAAATGCAGCTAATTTTCTCCCTCTATTAGCCCCTTTCACATGCTACTTACAAATGCCACTCAAACTCGGCAATCCTTTCATTTTATTATGCAGTGACGAGGCGGCTGGATTAAAAATACATGATGGCATTTTCTAACTTGGATTTATAAGTGCCGCTACCGTATCTAATTTTGGGCTGACATTTGCTAGGTGCAGGGGAAGCTTGGTTTGTTGGTGCACACCAAGGAGAGCTGCCTTGACCTCCTGGGGCTGCTGCAGAGTCTCCCAGCGGGACCCCGGCCAAGTCGCTTCATCTCCCTGGTGCTGCGGTGGGGATGGGACGAGTCCCCTCTAATCACTGCCTGCAGAGCAATTAAAGCTGCTTCTGCAGGAGGTGCAGCACGTTGTTGTTCTTGTGGGGCTTGTCCTGCAGTCACTTGGTGGGATGCTTGCAGTGAACCCTGCTCAGCCCTCTGCTTTGCTCTGGAGCTCAGCTGTCACCCTGATATCGTAAGAAGCTTAATTTCTCAGGCTTCCTCTCTAATAAGTATTCTCAACTTTATCTTAGTTCCCTTCTGCTCATTTAATCTCCAAGGACATCTCTCTTGGCCAATCCTTCCAGCTAGAGATGTTTTCCTTTTTGTTGTGGTGTGGTACAGAGGTGGTGTCCAGGTTTATGTATCCAACCTCACTGATGGTCATGGTAGTGCTTGCCCAGAATCTCCAACCTTCACCCATCTCTGCTTCATCAGCCTGAAGCTGTGTTTCTTCAAGGTCTTAGTGTGGCACCATCCAGATGCTGAATGCCAACAAATGCCCAACTGTGGGGGGATCTCTGATGTATTGGTCTGATTTTAATAATAACTATTATTATTGTTGTTGTTATACAATCATAGAATAGAATCACAGAATCATTTAGGTTGGAAAAGACCTTTAAGATCCTTGAGTTCTACCATTAACCCAGCACTGCCAGGGCACCACTAACCCACGTCCCTCGGCACCACATCTCCACAGCTTCGAAACCCCTCCAGGGATGGGGACTCCACCACTGCCCTGGGCAGCCTGGTCCTGTTATTGGTTTTATTATTATTTATTTATTTATTTATTGTTGTTATTTCCATGTAAGTGAGGCACTTGCTGTGCTGGGTTCATCCAATTATAGTTAGGTCTGTGGCTCTGGTCCCAGAGGTGAACCACCCTGTGTCCAAGCCATCAGCTCTCCAGATCAGCTATTGTTTCTTTAAACGAAAGGGACACTAAAGTCCAATTATTGCAATAGAATGGGCTGCTTCTTTAAACTGAAGAATTTGACTCAGCTCAAGGGATATTTGTGATTGCCTCTGGCTTCCCTGGAGCTAAAAAATTATATGCTTTCCCTCTTCACTAAATTAAAACATAGTTGGATTGGTAGTGGGACCGAAGGAAGTCCCTGCCTGAAACCCCAAGTGTCAGCCTGCTTTGCAGACGGTAAGCTAGTAATTGGTTTGGAAATACTGAGTGAATAGGTAAAAAGGTTTCTGAGCGTCTTGTGCTGGGTATTACAGCCTGTCTGGAACAGGGGGGCTTGGCTTTCTTGCAGGATTTTGCAACATCGAGTTGTTAATTTCAGGTTTTGATGCGTAAACACAATTAACATTTGTACTCTGTAAACACTAGATGTAATTCTGTTTCAATTGCACCTTCTCCTCATTTAAGTTCTCATTAAGCAATTCCTTTTGTTTCCCAAATGTCAAACTCGAGGCAGAACCACGGCTGCTGTTCTCTCCACTCATAAGCTCCAAAATGCCTCTTTCTGACATCGAGGCAGGGACAGGAAAAGACTTGGAGAGAGTAAATACCATGGCAGAGAGAAGCTGGAACTCAGGGTGGTCACACTGTGGCCCAGGAAGCCCACCCTGCATCTGCAGAGAGCTACCAGTGGTGGGGTGTCTGTTCTCTGTCAGAAGCTCATGGGGAGCATCCATGGCCCTACAAATCTGATGAACCATTTCCACATGCAGAATCATAAGGATATGGTTCTTTGAGCAACCTCTGCTATTTAAAACAAACAAATACCCCCACCTTTATGAAAAGGGTTGATTTCTGGCTTACTGGCAGAGCTTGAGCACCAGGGTCCTGCCATCACCAGCCTGCTTGCAGGCAGGGCATTAGAAAAAGGACAAGTGACCTGTGTGACCCCTTCTGGTTGGACGTGTATGAAGTCACAGCCAAAATGAAAGCTGCCCTCCTGCAAGTGGTGTTGATGGTACCTTGTCTTACCGGCAGTGAGTGGCTGATGTGTGGCCACTGAAGTATAGACTGAAATATCATAAATCTCTGGCAGAACCAAAGTCATGAGGTCTATGTTTTGAGAACATGGTAAAGGGCTGTGGGAAATGTGTCATCAGAAATGATGCTGAGCAATGCTTTGGGAGTCGTCTTTGAGAAAGATGCAGCTGAGCCATCACAGAGGATCTGGGCAAAACCCTGCCCATCCAGAAAGCTTCAGGGCACTTTTCCTTCTGCTTGGGGCTGTCATCTGACTTAAGACACAGGCACATTTCATCCATGTCTGAGCAAGGGACAGGAGTTGGCTTCCAGAGGTGTATGATGCACTCGAAGTCTCAGAAGCTGTTTTTGATGCCTTCAGAAATGTGAAGGAAAGCTCTAAATCCTGGTCTGTAAGACCTTGCGCAGGAATGTTTTCATGTGGAGTCTGAAACTCAGAGGGTTAAATGGCACCATTCATCTTAGCTGAAAAACCTGCTTCTCTGGAGACGTCCTTCCTACTTCACCCCAGCTTTGCACACTGTGCCACTGTGGTCTAGCTCAGCTGGTATCAGAACAGAAGAGCCACATTGACTCCCCCCTAGGTGCCAACAGTCTCTGCCTCATCTCCCAGCTGGGCCAGAACCCAGCAGGGCAGAGGAAGATGCTCCAGGCAGGGCCAAGGCATAAGGAGGTGGTTTGCAAATCCACTGGAGAGCAGGCACGGTGAGAGATGGAGAGGCTGAGGTGCTGTGGCCTGCAAGAACACGTCTGCTCGAGCACTCCCAGCTCTGCACTGAGCCTCTGGCTCATTGTACCATTTACTGAGGTTATAAGATAATAGCTATGCAAAATAGTGTCTCTTTTTTTTTTTTTTTTCCTTTAGTAAGTGAAAGTAAGTCTTCTAAGCCAAGGTTAACAATATATATTTATGAGTTGTAGCCAGCTGCTTCTATGTTTGCACATGTGTTTGTTAATGAAGAGTAACCTAAGGGTCAGGTTATTATGTAAATAACCATTGTCAAGGGTAAAGGTGAAGAACCCAGTAATGAGTTGTGTGTCTCTGTCTCTCTCACAAGCCACTAATGAATATTGGATATTGCCATTTGCAGGGCTTTTTACCCTCATTTTATCAGGGGGTGAGGGGCAAGGGTGGCAAGAGAGGAAAGAAAAGAAGTAAATTTGTAATTAAGCTCAGACAAGTTCTTTTTTCCCTTTCCCCAAACCAGCTCAAGTGAGTTATTTCTTCTGTAGGAATTATATATAACAGACTTGATCTGCGTTTGGGCAAGAATCTCCCGCCTTTGCCAGCTCTGGGCTGCATCATTTCTTCTGAGCCTCTGCAGCTCTCACTTTAGAGGATGCCCACAAATCAACAGTCTGCATCTTTGCAGATAATACTTAGCTGAGGCAAAGCCAGCAAGCCATTGAGCAGACTTTCCATTAGGAAGGTTAACAGCAAACCTGCCTGCACAGGATTACTGACAGAGTGTGAACAGAAGGTGCAGTCTCATTGCATATGCTTTTAATATCGTGGCACAGGCAGGGAAGCCTTTAGCTCGCAGACACCTGACACCCTGAGCTCTCGTTAGGGCAGGAGTGCAGCCAGGAGCTGAGAGGCTCTCTCGCTGCCCTGCCAGAGCACAGATGCTGAGGTAGCATCACACGCAGTTTATTATCTGCTGTGGTCACATAGACTCGCTCCAGGAACTTAGTAAGAGCCTTACCCCAAAGCAATGTCTCCTGCAAGCCTCCCTTTCTCTATTTTTAGATGATAGGTGGTAACTGCTGCCTCTAACACCCTGAGTCAAAGGATTTGATCTGCGTGGGCCGGGACAGGGATGGTCTTTGTTCTGTCCTTTGTGCATAGCCTGAGAAACACAGAATTATTTAGGTTGGAAAAGACCTTTGAGATCATTGAGTCCAACCATGAACCCAGCACTGCCAAGTCCCCCCTAAACCAGCCCATGGCCACAAGCAGTGTGGTCAGCACTGCACCCCGAGCCCATCACCAGCCTCGCAGAGGGATCAGAGTCATCCAGTGAATTTGCACCTCAGCTGCCCAGCTCCAACCAACTCCACTGGGATCTGGAAGCCAGGCTGCTTAGCTAGCAAACCCTGCTGGGTTCCTCTTTTTCCCCCACGTATCCTTTGACTCCCAACTCCTTGCATAAACCTGGTCCTTAGAAAGCCCTGGGCCAGGGAAGGATGAGTGGCGTGTCCATAATCCAGGCACAAACACATCCCGCGGTGCCTCATGGTGCTGTTTGTGATGAATGTCAGCCAGGCAGAACCCCAGGGGGCATCTGTCAAAAAATAAATAGTAAAAATAATAATAATAAGATGCAATGGTCAATAATTACCCGCTAAACAATGACAGCATTTGTTTTTAAATGAAGCTTTGCTCGTCCTCCCGAAATGTCAAAGTCAGGAGTCAGCAGTGATGGGGGAGGCTGGGGTTGGGGGAGAGCAGAGGAGCCCCAAGTTGCACAGTGAGATCCATAAAGTGCTGGAGGAGGAGGCTGCCTTGTCTGCACCAGCCTCATTTGGTGGTTTGAGTAATGTCATGTTGCCACTAGGGTGTCTCTGCAAACAAGATATTGCATCTCCAAAGAGTTCCTCGCGCAAATAAAAAGCTAAATAGAAATGATGGGCTGACTAGCTGAGCTGGTGCTTTTTGCTTTTATGATTGAGAAATAGTTGTTGAAATTGTCAATAAAAATAAATAAAATTAAGTTTCCCTAGTTAGGTGAGGAAAGGCAAGCCTACCTTTCTTTGCTGACAGGCCTTTTTGTTCTGTGTTGGCTTTTATATACATGAAAAAACCACCATTGAGAGCTTCCAGGGAGCTGCACTGGGGCGGTTATAGCCATTTTTACATCCTTTATATGGGCTTAAATCCATTTACAGATGTGCTGTAGACAGAGAGACATTTTTTACAAGTAATTGTCATGTATACAAGGGTCCTTATGTGTCACAAAAAGATCTCACTTAAGAGAAATAAATGTGCTTTTCATCTTTTGTTGGCAGGAGCAGTGGTGGTTGGGAAGAGGGTAATTGGTGATCTTTTCCAGTCTGATAACCAGGACAAATAGAGGGGGAGCAGAGAGTGGCGATGGCATTGGTCTCCTCCCTGCCTCCCTCCTGGTGGAGCTCAGTTCAGAGTCACTTTTCTGGCTTGGCTTTCAGTCTGAGCAATAGATCTGATAAATGCCACCAGCTGAACCCCAGGGGTGGATTAGAGGGGAGCTGTGCTGCCCTGGAGTGACCTCGGTGATGCTCAGTGGCTCTTCTCCAGCAGAACCACAGCTCTTGCCCACAGTGGGGATCGCTGACATCATCTTTACCCCTTTGGCAGCTAATCAGGACACCTCTGCTTGTTCTGAGACCGTGTTAGATGTGATGGGGATGCAGAGGTCTGCCTCTTTATTGCCTTTATTTGTAGGTTAGAGTTTCTCTTTTGTAATAAGTCCCATGTGGTTGTTTTTTTTTTAAGGTTATTGCTCTTCTCAGGGGCTGAGGTTTCAAAGACTCCCTGGAGGCAGATGGAGCTTTGATAACATCGTGCATCACCTGTACCCCAATGCCTTGGAGAGCCTGTGAGGCTGCAGATGTCTCCTGCGGGGACAGGACTGGTGTGGGGGGCACTTCTGTTGGGCAAGTGCTGGTGGACCTGGGTGGAGGTGTGATGAGCATCCCTGATTTTGCACAGGGCATTTCTCAATATCTCTGTGTTTCCCCCAGGGCTGTTATTCCATGATATTGCTCCAGAAGATGCCAATAATGCAGCCCAGGCTGTGTGTGGGAAGCCCTGGTGAGCACTCAGCGACTGGTCAGGCTAAGGAAATAACAGATGTAGGCAGCCTTTGTTGATGGAGGGTTAAACCCAGCCACAATTCAGGCCAAATAGCAAAAGGCAGGTCTTCCATTGCACAGATTTACTTGGAAATTGTTGTTCAATCACTAGAAGGCAAAGCAGGAGCGGGACCAGGGGCCTGAAGTTGAGAAATGCAGGATGTTTAAAACGATACTAAATCCCTTCTGCAACAGAAGCAGCTTTGTTTTTACGATTCCTGATTTCTGATTAATAAATGCTTGATGCCTGTAGGTGTGGGCTCGAAGGTGCACGTAGGGTTGAGATGTAGGAGGGAGCGTGGCCTTGGAACCAGGGACAGGTGAGCAGTAAACCCGGCTTGATAAATAATGGATGAATTGCACTTGGTTTTGCTGATGATGTAGTGACCTTTTGGGAGGCAAGAAACAAAGAACCAGCAAATGACCAGCAATACTGATGAACAGGCTAAGTGAACTGGACACATCATTAACACCAGCATACCAAAATAATTACATGCAACCAGGAGCCACGCGGTCAGCAAAAACAGAAACAAGGCAGCGGGTCTGTGTGGGTTTGAGGTTTCCATCTGCCAACAGGGAGGAGGGTTCCAGGGGATATAGTTTTGGGGTGGTTGGTGCAGTTGGATTTCGGCGTCACCCACTGTTGGGTGTTTGATGTTGGCACTAGAGCAGAGATGTGGCACGTGGGCTTGCAGAAGTCCTGTAGACCAAAGTGATCTGTCAGGATGAGGTATCATGGAGAAGACCCTGTAGAGCAGGGGTTGTCCTGTCCTGTAGGGAGAAATCGCTAATGCCCAGGATACACCAAAAAACCCCGAAGAGCTCTGTGGCTACTAAACGTACACTACAAAAATGTGAGCATTAATTTTTTTTTTATTTATTGTCTTATCATTGTAAAGGCAACAGGTCAACCCCAGAGTGGCCGCCTCCATATTTCAGGTAGGCATGGCGGTAGTTCTGGTGAGACAGTAAGACTGGAGTTTGTGAATGGCCAGATATTTGGCTGAATCAAGAGCCTGGTAGCTTTTCTCTATTAGAGAACATTATTGTGAATGGGGATCTGTTGACAAGGCAGTGGGGAGAGGCATTGCTTTTCACACGCTCATCTGTTTTCACATGAAAACAAGAGTATTCATTATTGGTTATTCATTATTCTCCCATCTAATAAACTTTCTGCCATTCAGGCAGCCAGTGGAAACAGCAACACGCTGCCTCGTGTAGCCCATCACACATCCCGAGCAACAGATAATGAATAGGTGAAGGAAACATGCTTCCCAAAACCACTGTCTGAAAATTATTCAAACCAGCAAATGCTGCTGAATAGCAAATACATCTGCAGAAATTAAGCTTGGTTACAGTGGACTTGTAAACAGAAGAAAGAATTGAAGCAGCCTTGCTTGGCAGTTTCACTTAGGCAGAAATAATGATAATTTTCACTTTGTTTAGCACCTTCCATCTGAAGGTCTGCAAATGCCTCGCAAACTCAATTAGTTGTGGCAAGACCCCTCCCCTGCTAATTTTGGCAGTGCCTGCACCCCTTTAATGCTGAAGCTTTGGGTGTTTTATATATGTGCACACAGCAAAGTGCTGCCAGAACTGCCTGCACAACCCAGCTCTCCTTCCTCCCCAGCCCTCCTAGACCCTGATTATTCTGTGCTGTTTGAACCAACCTAAAAGCTCCTGATAATGTTCAAATGGCATCCAATAGCCACCTATTAGCACCGTGTTAAGCTTACCAAAAAAAAATGCAAAATTATCTCCATTATTTATACTAAATGATCAAAACTGGAGAGGAAAATGTAGCAACTTTTAAAAAGCAATCTCTTTTGTATGAAAGCAGCGACAGTTTCAGGGGTGTTCTTTTTAATTTGGAAACCTCAAAAAAGAAAAAAAAAATCAAGCAATTAATACCTTCAGTCGAAAAAGAGCAGAAATATTCTGTGGGAAATCCACTTAGATCTCTTCTGAATTTTCTGCATATTTGACAACGGTGCTTAAAAGCAGAACACAGCGCCAGAATGAGCTTAGATTGCTCAGCTCCCCTCTCTGGTCTGCACAAAACCTCTGGTTTGCATTATCCCTGATCCCCATCCTACCTAAAACTGCTCCCATAAGGAAGCGAGGAGCATTTGCCAGGGCTGGGGCTGTGGGGAGGCTGGGGTGGAGTGAGCGCGGTTGAACAACCAGCCCTGGCTGCCTTGCAAGAAGAGTTAATCCGCTGCCATCTGTCTTTATTATGCTTCTATTGTTGGACACCACAGCCTGGAAATCTAGCAATGAAACCCAGTTGTTCGTTGCCATTCATCATAGTTATTGCTGGAGTTGTGTAATGAAGAGGGGAAGTGCTGTTTATTGCTCTCCCCTCTTTAGAAACTATCCTTAGGGGTAGTTATGGATGGTTATTGGATTCAAGCACAGGACTCTGGGAGGTCCTCCCTTTGCTCGGTTCGAGTGGTGAACCATGAGGTTTAATGGGGTTTTATGCCTACTTTTGCTTTGAGGCTGGTCTGCTGCCTGCCTTTGTTCTCAGTGGCGTGAAGTTTGGCTACCTGGTCTCTGCACAAAGGTGAATTGAAGCAGACCAGGACTATTGACATGGCCAAAAGGCTCTGCCATGCATAAATTGGTGAGTGTGGACCTCAGTCAGAGCTTAGGGATCAGCACCTTCAGGAATGGAGCTCTTTGAGCCTTTGAAAATAGCTAATTAGAAATAGAGGTGCTTTAGGTTGCAGCTCTTATCTCCAGTGGTTTCTAGAGGCTGAAAAGTCAAACCAAAACCAGCTGTGTGAGTGAGGGAAGGAAAAGGACCAGGGAACAGTGCAAGAGGTGGAAAACCAGCATAGTTCTCACTGGGCAGTGTAACGTGTCTCACTGGGGGTCACAAGGATAAAAATGTGGAGGAATTCAAGTAAATCTGTAATGAGGTCCTTCAATAAAATGGATAGCCAGTGTGCGTGCAGTGCAGCAGACAGATTTCAGAGGATTTGGAGTGAAATATGCTCCCTCTGGGTTTCATGAGGTAGTTCCTAGGCTGGTGGATGGTTGATCCAGTTGAGAGAATGTATTAAAGCACCTGAAATTCCATCCAAAACTCAAAACTACCTTTAGGCAAAGTTTAAACAATGGCTAACTCTTTTTTTTCCCCATAATTTAAACCTATTCTTGCAATAACTCTGGGAAACAGAAGAGGTGTGGGTGCTGTGCACTTCAGAAAGGCATCGCTTCCCCTGGCTGCTCCACTTCTTTTACACACCCACCCAGTGACACTGGATGCCTGTGATGGACCTTTGCTGGTGCAAGCAGTGGTACCACCCATGCTTGCTGTAGCTACCAAAAGCAGTGGACCTCGGGGAAGTTTGCAGAGCCCCAAAGTTGATGGGGGAAGACTGCATGAAAACAGGGTTCTGTGCAACACATAATACATTTTGGAGGTGTCTGGTGTGCTGGTAGCCAGCACCCTGAATCATCAGCAATTTATTGGTGCCAGCAACAAGGGAGGGGTATAAGGATGCTCTGGGATAATAAGCTATGGAGGGAAAGAGCTGCCTATCCAGGTATCAGAGCTCACACTCTGGCTGTGCTTCTGGGCATGATATGTAATAGGTGTGAGACAAGCTTCAAGGGCTAAAGACACGGAAAGAGTTAGAGATCTCAGTTGTGTTCCCAGATAACGTGTAGCCTGTGCCTGTCAAAGCTATTGCTGATAAGGGGATTCTGCGGAAAGTAATTAAAACTCAAGCCCCTGGTATTTATTTAAAGGGGAAACTCTTGGGACTTGATGGGATTTTGTTGAAATGGACCAGGAAGCTGATTCTTAACGTGCTATGGAAAAGCTCAGAGAATTAAATCTAAAAAGGGAGGCCAAGCAAGTTTCACACTGCCCTCACACAATCAGCAATGCTGCAGAAGCTGTTAAGGTCTCTGTTACATGCTGAAAATGCAGGATAAGTCAAGCAAAAAAACCCTCTTGGTGACATAGGAAAAATTTGTTCCTAGGCAAAAATATAGGTCTGTGTATCTTGACTGGGGAGGAAACCTGTGCCATTACTTTGGACTACAGTTCTCTTTTCCCTGAGGTAGCTTTACTGGAAGACAGATAGATCTAAACAGACAGCTTTGCATATTAAGTACATTTTTGCTAGACGCTGGTTGTCTGAGAAACTAATTTGTGACAATAGACTATAGTTTAGTAGACATTATCTTAAACAGTTTGCAGTGAAGTGTGGGTTCAGCAATATAACCCTACTGCCTGTTAAGTCTCATCTGGGGGGTGGTGGAAAATTATGCCCAAGTAATAGAGTACTTATTGATGGGGTCTGCAGACTCCAAGCCTGATATATTGCTGGCTCTTTCAATTATGGAACGACACCAATGAAGCATGGATTGTTATCTGCTGACATCTTGTACAGCAGAAAAATGAAAAGCAGGAATTCCTATGTCAGAGTCACTTGGGACACAGAGAAGTGTAAAGAAACAGATGAGGCAAAACAAAAAAAACAACCCCATCAGCATGGCTTAGGTCCCAAGAGCTGCCATCACTTTGTAGTTTTCCATAGAGTCCCAGCACTGGGAAATAACAGTTTTAAAGAGAAGTGGTGTCACATGAAGTTTCCCACAGCCATGTGTCCCCTCTGGCAGGCTCAGGAGCAGTGTTAGGTGATGCTGTCGCCAGATCCCAGGTGGGAGGAGGAGAAGTCAGTGGTGCAAACAGCCAGAACAAGTAGCCTCTTGGCTGCTCCTTGACAGTTGTAAGGCTGGTGTTTGGTGGTGAGCACAAAGCCAAGCAGCAGCCCCGAGAACGTTGAAAGCTAATCTATGAGTGTTACATGAGTGATTCCTTCTCAAGTGCTTCTGCTGTTGAATTTTGTAACAGAAGATGATGTTGGAACTCGTGCCTCTAAAGACAAGTAGCATCCTTGATGCTTAGGATATAGCAGAGTCATCTCATTTGGGTGCAAGCCCAGAAGAAAAAGTCCTTTGCAAGAGCTCTTTAAGCACTGAGATACTGCTGAGCTTCTGGGAAAGGCTCTTTTGAAGGAGAATGTCTGCAGGAAAGTGAGACATCACAGGTCCTGCTTGTCTCCAAGCTGGGGAATTTTCCCTTTACTTCTGGTAGCACCCTAATACTTCATAGTCTCATTCTGAACATCATCTTCCAGGAAAAAGTCCCAAGCGAATGGTCTTCCTAAGCAAGGCCCCAGTCATGGAGAGGTTTAGGTGCATGTTCATTTTCAAGCCCATAATGATCCTTTTAAACTTATAAGTCATGCTGCAGGTCATAGCAAGTCTCAGACCTAGGCTACTTTTCTTTTGAGTCATCCTTTCAGCTTGCTGTGAAATTAAAGAAATATCATGAGAGATTGATTTTAAAAGATACTAAGACAATCTGAGAATTATTTGAATATAAGTTATATTATTACTGTAATTTAAGAAAGTTTATTTGAAAGAAGCTGCTGGACTACAGCTTCCCCTCACTTTAATTAATAGTAAAATGTGTCATTGTATGTACATATGCACAGTTGTTCTTGATATTTGCTAGCAGCATCCTATAAGGCAATGCTAGAGATAGCAGATCTACTTTAATTTCTTCTTCACAAAAACTATTTTTTTGTTAAGGCTATGGTCCAAACTACCCTTTTCAGGAGAAAATCATGGCATAATCAGCTACAGATAGGAGAAGGAAAAGGCAGTGATTTTTGTGAGATATCAGGGGTGGGGTCTCTGGACCCTGTGACCTATTTTGCCACTGGGTAACTGCTCCTCCATCATTCTGCTGTTTGATCTCACCTCTCCTCAGCTTATTCATCTGGAAGATTCACTTAATTATATTAGTCAACTTCACGGAGGTGTCTTGAAGCTTAATTAAGGTCTGGAAAGCCCGTCAAGAGCCGCTGGCAGAACACTCTGAAGAAGTGTTGAGATGAGACATGGACATGAGGAAGGAAAATATATTGCAGTGGGTTTGGGAATATAGAGTAGGAATAGAATAGGAATAGAATAGAATAAGAAGAGGATAGAATAGAATAAGAAGAGGATAGAATGGAATAGAATAGAAATATGATAGGATGGAGCTATCAATTGACTGTGACTGTCACAGACTGAGTCTTCAGGGTACTGCCATGAATTCTGGGCAATTCCCAGAAGTGTTGATGAATTACCAGCATAAACATTCATTTTTCTGTTCTGTGGTATGTAAGTGTGCATTACCCTTATTTATGTTTCCATACAGCTAATTTTGAGAAGGGAAGGTATAAACCAACGCTGTGCACTGAAATGCAGCAAACACAGCTTCATTTTTCCCCAACTCTTACCAAATTTGGCCGGTGCCTGGAAGTTGGTGTGGGCACCTGTGGCCGATTGCTGTCAGCTCTCGTTTCACCCTGGGGATTATTTTCTCCTGACGCACCCCAAGGGGTGAATTGACATTCATCACTCCTCCAGGGGAAGAAACATATGGAGGCTCCACCGGGACAACCGCCGTGCTCTGAATTGCCAATCAGTGTGTGTCTGAGCCTCAGCTGGGAGAACCTTGCTGCTAACAAGCCTTCATGCTCCCCCAGTTCTCCTTGCAATCTGTCAGCTGCTAAGTACGGTTTGAGCAGTGCTCGAGCCGGGGAGCAACCTATGGCACCAGCTTATTACAGAGAGGTGGGAACCTCTGCATATTTTAGGTGCAGGCAGCTCCTGTTGTGAACATCTACCAGGTTTTCCCTATAGCTTGGTGAAATTGAATGGCCTTAAAAATGAAGTATTTAATTGGAAAGTAAAAGAGAATGTTTTCTGCTTAGCATGAGGAAAATTTCTCAGATTGTTGTATTCGGGGCATTCAAATATCAAAGAATCAATGAATCATAGAATGGTTTTGGTTGGAAGAGCCTTTTAAAATTGTCAAGTCCAGCACTGCCAGGTCACCACTAAACCATGTCCCTCAGCACCACATCTCCACAGCTTTGAAACCCCTCCAGGGATGGAGACATTTAAAATCCCCATGTATCACTCTCTCTTGAAGCTCTGAAATTTGTCTGTTTGTTTATACTCCTTTTGGCACACCATTGTTTCCTTACAGCTTCCACAGAGCTTGAAATCACTGGCTATGCAGGAGGAAATTAGTTTGTAATTAAAGCCGAGTTAATAATGATTCCCACAGAGTCTACTTGGTCCTATTGCTTGGAGCGAGGCCCTTTGGCTCTGTGGCTGGTGTGAGTGTGGTCAGGCACTGCTGCCCAGCTGGCCAGGAGGTGTTGGGTGGTTATCACACTCGGTCACATGTGCAGGCAGGACTTAATGTCTTTCAAGCCCTTACGCTCCACCAATTAGAGATGATGGCATTATATCAAAACAAGATGACGAGATAAGCAGTTTTCAACCTACAGCCAGCAGATGATTTTTGAGGGGTTGAGAAAAGGTGAGCAAGGAAAGCAAGCTTTGGGCTTAAACTGTGTACAAGTCTGTGCCTTTACCTGAGATTTTTGTGGGGTTTTAGAGGAAGTTAAAATTGGAAACTCGTTTGTTGCAATGTGCTGCCTTGTTGGTGTGGACAGAGCTGTGTGCCACTGATGTCTGCCCCTGCAGCAAGGACCGAGGGGCTGCAATCCCCACGGTGTGAGTGTGACATGTGCTGATAAGTGTGTGATCCAGTGCCTCTTACACTGCTCTGTCTCTGAGCCTCTCTATGGCCCCACATGCCCTGCACCCTTGTGCACCACAGCACCTGGAGGAGCCTGTACATGGGGTACACTGTACCCTTCATCCCTGCAACAATTCTATCACATGTCCCACCAGATCAGAAAGAGCTGAGCTGCCTCAACTGCAGCAGCAGGGAGCTGGCTAGCTCCTGCCTCTGAGATCTTGGGCTCCACAGCCCAAAATAGAGTTAAGAAGGTGATTGCTGGAGACCATACGCTGTCGTTGCCTGTGTCAGAAATGAAATTCAAGACTCAGCTCCTCCCATAGTGTACAGGGTTGTCTGTATGCAGTCAAACTCCTCAGCTAGTTAAGTGCTGCTTGAGGGAATAAGAGTGGGATGGGATTTGGTTCTGTATAGTTGGAGACACTCTAAGCACTTGCTAAAGGGAGTTCCTTGAATTTCCAGTATTACTTGATCATATTTTTGAAGCCGACTTTAATTCCTCTTTTATACTTAAAAATATTTGTGCTTTCAGTTGTTGAGGGTGAAGTCATGAAGGCTGCTGGAAGTTTTTCTGAATGTTTTGACTGAACACCTTGTTTCTCAAGGAAACAAGCCTTATAAGGGCACATTTCTCATGCCTGACTCTTTCTCTCACAAACTTCAAAATCTGCTGGCCATTCTCTAGGCAACATTGCACTGAGGTGGTGGACGTCAAATATATGAATTCCCTGCACAGAGATGACCAGCAAACTACCTTCCTGGTGTGCAGATACCATGGGCACGGCTTAAGTACCTGAGTTTAATGGGGGGAGGAAGGGATTCATATGTCTGGTCTGAGCTCTAGACTACAGTAAAAGAAGTTAAAAATCTCAAGTGACCTCAGCACTTGGCCAGAATCGCACGGAGCTTGGCTCCAGCTCTGATGTAAGCATTTAATCTCATCCTGGAATTGGTGTATATTAGGCACATGAAGCAGCATTACACACTTAAGTGCTTTTGCATATCTGGGCTTGAAAGCCCGTGTCTAAGTGGAGTTTAGTTCCTGAGTGTCTAAGTCACTCTTTGAGAATGGGATATGGGCTAGATTCAAGTGAGCTTAGAAATCCGAATATAAATTATGATACTGCAGGATTTGCCCAGCTCCTGCCATCCCCTGAAGGCACCCTAAAGGTCTCTTTTTCTTAAAGGTTCCCAGAGCTGCCTGCCCAGATGTGCTGAAGGGCTGGGTGTTACCAGGAGCAGAACATGCCCCTGCTGGCACCCTGAGCACCCCGTGGGAAATGCCCCAAATGGTTAAAATAAACTCCCTGGGAAAAGACTAGTAGTGAACCTCCTTTTGAAGGTTGTGATTGTGCCGGATAGGATCCGTCTCACCTGACTTGGGAGATGGTGCCTGGGTCTTGAGCACTCAGACCTCATTTACCATCAATGGAGAGAAATGGGCACCTCCAGCAGGCAATTGCTCTCATCTCATCTTGAGGTAGTTGCCTAAAATAGGTCAGATACATCACTCCAATTTCTCTCCACTTATGCATTTAAGAGTCTAACTCAAGTATAGACACTTGCCTTGTGGACCTCTGACACCAGGTGAGATGAATCCCTCCTGAAGTGACAACAAATCCTGTCCTCTCAAAGCAAGGAAGGGAATGACTGGGGACATCTCAAATCCTATGCTGACAGCGTAATGAGACAGCACCTGTGAAAAAGGGAATATTTCACCAGAACACACCACCCTTAGCTCTGACTACTTGGAGGATTTGGGAACATTCCAAGGGGTGATTAGGATTAATCCATTTACCTGAGTAAGTCACTTTGAGAGCCTTAGCTATAAAACAATATTAGTTATCAGCATCCTCCTGCGATGATGTAGTGTTCTGTGAGTTCTGAAAAAGGAGATTTTCCTCTGAAACAGCCTCTTCACACTTTCCCTGAGTGAAGTATTTTGCTACTCAGATTTGTGATTTAATAATCATAAATAATAGAGCCCTTAGTGCTATATTTTTAAATGACTGAATGGTGAGAATCTACTTTAAGAAATTGTATGAATGCCTATCACTTGTGTGCATATAAATGTATTCAATTAGCACTCAAATCTTGAGTTATCTCCTGATGGAAGGCAAAACCTTTTGAATTCAGTCCTATGCAAGAAATACTGTGTCATTTAACTCACAAAAGGATGCCATGCACTTAACAGATAATGACTGAAGAGGATTTTGCTGTATTGCCTGCTCAGCTGCTTGTGAGGACAAAGAAAATAATTCCCCTTTTAGGATCCTATGGGGTAATGAGGAAACCCTCTCTGCACTGATCTCAAATAATACTGAGTAGGGGAAAGGAAATAGCCCAACAGGCTAAACTGGCTGCAAATTTCATTGTCATGGTCTCCCATGTACTTTCCATGTTTTGTCTGTGATGCTAAGCCAGTGGCTAACCTGTCTCTGAACCTGCCACCAGCACACAGAGATTACTCACCCTGGATACTGCACTTCAGCAAATGCAGAATTAGCCCTGGCTAAGTAATCTTGTTAGCGTGATTCAGTGTTAAATGGATCTCGATTAAATGGGCCTTTATATTGTCCCAGCTGGAGATGATAAGCCTCCACAAGGAAATGGCAGGAGACCGAAGGAAATTGCTTTACTTCAGACTGGGACGTTTAACCCCATAAAACACTTTTGGCTCCCTCTCTGTCTTCACTTCTTCTCCCTTGCAAGGCACCATTTCCTTCTGCCCTTGGTGGCCTTAGGGGACAGAAGTGAGGCAGGGCAAGGGCTGGAGCATCTCTTTGTCCCACCCCGTGGATGATGGAGATGCACGTGAAAGAGCAGGGTGGCTCTGGTGGGAGAGGTGGTGATGGTGGCCTCCTTCTGTGGTTCTCCTATGAGACAATTCTTTTGTTAGCACAGTGTTTCTTTCAAACTCTCCCTCCAGATGTTGATGCTGGGGTGCCTGAGCATCCAGAGGTCAGCAAAACTAGTGCCACCAATAGCTTATTCACCACCAGGGAAGAATCTTCAGTCCCATCTTAAAAGAAATAGATTACTTAAATGTGCCACTGGGACTTGTTGGGAATGGTTTGGGGCTTATCTGGGCGAGATAGAAATCAGCAGGACGCGTTGGTGTATCAGAACCTGACACTTCATTTCTCCTCCCTATTAGATTTGGCAGCTTGTGCACGGTCTGGGTGAGAGGGAAATGGCATTAAAATCCCCCAAGGACTTCAAATGCAGAGACAACCATGGGGCACTGGTGTGACAGGGATGGAGAGCTGGGGCTCTGCACTACCAAAGTTTCCTTCCTAGCAGTGGGATTCAGCCTTGCCCTCCGAGGGCTTCTGCTGCTCTGGAGCAAGGGCTGGGTGAGATGCTGTGTTGCAGGTGAAAACAGGCAAGATTAGAAAGAAAAAAAAAAGCAAACCAGATAAAGCACCTCATCTACGACCCCTGCTAATGGTCATTGTTAGTGAAAGGCTTCCTAGGACAGATAACAAGGTAGACATCAAACTGCCTGTCTTACCCCCCCCATCAGCATATGCTCTCCTCTTGCCTCTGCTCTCATCCTGCTCTTTATTATCTAATAAATTTTCTCTATCCGTGTTTGATACGACTTCAAACTATGGATTATCTCCACGGAGTCAGAGACCCTAACAGGACACATGGAAAATCTCTGCTCTATAGCAAGTCAGATGGTCTGATATCTTTTTTTCCAGACCTTTGACAGAAATATGGTAAACATGCAATTACTTGAATTTTTCCATAAATTTAGCATTTGAGGTGGATTTACGTGCTTGTGATATTTTCCAGACGTGAATCCCAGCCCAGCAAAAGCAGTCAGTTTGAGAATGGCTGCAGACGGGCAAGAAATGATATAATCTAGGAGAGATTTCCTTCATTATCCCTCTAATCAAGGCTTCTATCAGTCTCCTTTGATGCACTGCTGGAAAAAAAGATCTTCAAGTAAACTGATGCTGGAGATAATTAATTAACTTGCCATCCCTCCTGCCTTACAGACAGAGACAGGATGAGAAAGAAGAAGTGTCCTTTGCAATTACTGATCTGTGGTTTTCCATCCTAGTGCTGACAGCTTGTAGGACATGAAGTGGAAAAGCATTTTACTGAACTTGAGGCTCTGACCATCAATTCCTTCACTTGAGAATATTTTCTCCTACTTGTATTTCTCATGCTGTTGGATAACACTCTTGATGGTGAAAAATGGATTTAATACTTGAACAGTTATAGTTGTATGTAGTCTAGCCTGGTAATATTATCTTCTTTATGCTTTCCTTACAGCAAATACCCTCACCTCTGCTATCCCCAGATTATTGTACATGAAATCCACCTTTATGAGGATAGAATAGAAAATTGAGAGGAAGAATTGGGTCAGTGGAGTAATATTGATGATGGAAGTTGCTATAGGCATTCCCCAGATTTTTTCCTAGGGGCTTGGCACTAGGAGTGGGGAATGATTGGTGTCCTGGGAACCCAGCTTTTCCACGGGAACTTCTTCCAAATATCTGCAATCTCAAGTCCTATAAAGACACGGCTTCCCTTTCTAATGATTTAAAGGATAAGACTTAAATTTCTCTGTCTCAGACCAAACCTGGGATAGCAGGAGGGGGTTTGCAAACTGGATCCTCAGACTTCTTTTACAAATTATGGCCTTTTTGCTTAGAATTTCCTGTGTTTCCAGCTCTTGGAGTCCTTGAAATAACATTTCTAATTCTAAAGTAGTCTAACTCTCCTTAAATTTCCCATTTTTGGTACTGCTTGAGCAGCTGGACAGGATAGAGAGTGGCTGAGCAGGCAGACTGACAGAGCTTTAAACACGGTGCTGCTCAGCACTGCTCAAAGCTGATCCCAAACACCATCAGCAAAGGACCCACAACAGCCTCTTTCCACAGAGAATCTCCCCAGAACTATCAAGAGTGGTAAAGCAGAGGGGAAAAGTACATAATATAGGGTAAGACTGAGTTTAGAAAGTTAAACCCAGGGATTTTGCTCTTTGTCAGTAGCCAGCAGTGTGCACACGCAGGGTGGGTTTATGACAAAGCAAAACTTCTCTAATTTTGTTCAGGTCTGGTCAGGGCTTGTATGTAAATCAATTAATACTTGCAGGAGTTATTAAAGACTAAAGAAGCCAGGGACAGTGTTGCTAATACAGCAGAAACTTGTATTTTGTGAAGCTGGTGTTGGTCTCTTCTCCCAAGTAACTAATGACAGGACAAGAGGGGATGGCCTCAAGTTGCACCAGGGGAGGTTTAGATTGGGCATTAGGAAGAAGTTCTTTCCTGCAAGAGTGGTCAGGGACTGGAACAGGCTGCCCAGGGAGGTGCTGGAGTCACCATCCCTGGAGGGGTTCCAAACATGAGTAGATGTGGTACTTCAGGACATGTTGTAGAAGTCAGGGATATGTTGGACGAACAGGGAGCAAAGGGGACAGATGCTTTATGGTAAAAAGTGGTCAACCTTAGAAAATCAGAAAGCCTCCCCCTTCTTGACTATTTTCTGGGAAAATAGGGAATATGTTAGTCTTTAAGGTGTCTGCTTGAAACTTTTAACAGCTTGAAATGGCCAGTTCATAAAAGGAACTCTCCTGAAAACTCTAAATCCTTCTCTTGGTCTATAAGTACTGAAAAGCTCCTGATGAAGGTCCTTTCTCACACACTCCTTGTACACAGAACTCTTAAAAAAAGCCCAAAATCTGCTAATTAATTTTAAGCCTCTTTGTGGTAAAGCCTAAGAACTGGATTTACCAAGAGACCAGGGGGTCCATCTGGTGCAGAAAGCTCTCTCCCATGCCAGGGTATTTGTTTCATGGAGGGTTTTAGATGTAGATATTTCCCTTTGGCAGTGGTCAGTTCTACTAACCAATGACATATTCCTCAATATGTTGAGGGGATGATGAGAAGGGTCCTCAGCCAGAAGCCTGAATGGCTTTACCTGGACTGCTCCCACCCATGGGACGTGCAGAGTGGCTTCTTTCCACAGGGTCCCAACTGATGGGGTGCAATTTGGTGGCAGTGATGGGTTTTAGAAGTGGGGCAAGTAAAGTGCAGTGTGAGCCCAAAGAAGCTTTTGCAAGTTGTGTTGTCCAGGTTCCCTAGAAACTCCTTTAAATAAAGACAATTAGATGCAGCACCATCTTATATCACCATAAACTCTGCTAAGCAGGTCTGCGTGGCACAGACGTTCACTGGAAGTCTCTGTAGTGAGAGGACACACAAGCAGGCTCCTGACATCTCTGCCCTTCCCCACCCAAACCAGGTTCAGCCAGGAGATGCAGAAGCTTGATAACGAAACTCATAGCTCTTAAACTGCAGCAAATCCAGACATAGAAGCTTCATGGTGATAGAGGAGATGGGTGCAGGTCACTCTGCCCCTAAAGCAAGGACACTTTTCCGACTGAGGGAAATTCAGTCCAGTAAAATAGCATCTCCAACACACGGCAGGGCCTGTCCACGCCAGCACAGGGACACACACATGTGCTTTTTCCACCTCCCCTTCTGCAAAAGCTGTTCTGTGTCTTTCATCATCTTGATCACCCTCCCTTACACGGTTTCTAATTCTGACATGTCTTTTTTGAGGAGTGCATGATATCCACGTTAATGAAAATTCACTTGAATTCCCCAAAAGACTTGGATTGACTTTGGGTTGAAGACAGGCAGGGAAAGCAACAGTGCCAAGAAGGAGGCCTACTTAGTTTAACTTAATCTGTTCCTCTGTCCTAATTAGCAGCATACTTGTTCGTAGAAAGAGAAGAGTTTGATGAATGGAAAAGAAAAATAAACTAGGTGGAGAGAATTATGCAAGTTTTGAAGTGTGTTGCATGCAATGGGGAGTAATCAAAGTAAACACAACATGCATCTTTTCTCCCCATGTAGGAGCAGCCCATCCTTCTTAGCTGAACTGCTGCTTGACAAGCATTTGTTCTTTGTTTTTTTCTCTCTTTCAGCAAAGGATAAACCATCAGATAAGCCCTTATCAGAAAACAGCCTTGGACGGAGTCAAGAGCAGGTAGGGATTTTGCTCCGAGCAATATCCATGAGAAATATTTGCTTGTGTGTTTGATGATGAGCTGTGTAACCATGTGGGACATGACTGGAAGGAGGATGGTTGGCCTGGCACAGTCATTGCTTGGCCAAAACCAATCTTGAAGCAGACCCCTCAGCCCACACTGGCTGAGGGCTTGTGCATGGGGCTGGCTGAGGGCCGGCAGAGCAGCTTGTGTTCCCATGGCCGAGTGACTCGGGTCATATCTGAGTGACCAGCTCACCACTGTGCTGCTCACCTGGCATACGAGGTGGTGGTGAGACCAGAGCAGTGTGTGACCTTCAGTGCTCGTCATGAGACTGACAGGAGAGAGATGGAGGCATAGATAGAGTTGAAGTGAGCTACTGAGATTGTCTTTTCTTCCTTTTTTTGTGTGCTTTTAATGAACAAGCTGGGCAGGGAAATATGCTCCATCCTCTGTGTGTATAAAAAATAATGCAGCTGTGAATGATGTAAAATTATCTGCTTCATGTGGTCACCTTGGAGGGTTAAGCTTGAACGTCTGGATTAGGAGAAATCAGATGCTGTGCCATGTGTCCTTCAAATGGTATTTCAAATGTTTGCAGTCTTGATAAAGCTTTCTTGCAAAGATGATATGAAATAATTTTCCCTATATGTTCAAAACAGTCTGTAGAAGCATTGAAATTAACAATCTAGATGTGCTGCTAAAATTCAACTGATTACTGTATCTTTAGTTTGAATTTTTAATTCCTCTCCTGCTCTCTCTCCTTGGTTAGTGGTCAAGTCTAATGTTACCTCGAAGCTCAGCCCTGTGAGACACAGCTTGTGGCTGATTGCATCTGATGGCAGAGAAACAGGCTCATACTGGCATCTTGCTCTTAATCTTTGTGCATAAACTAGGACAAATTAAGGCTATGTGGGACACGCAGCTGATCATGGCTTGACCATGGCGTGATGTGAGTGACCACCACTCACCAAATAGTGCTGAGTGGTGAGAAAGGACCTGGTGACTCTGTTGGCAATGTCCCCATGAGGACAATTCTTGGGAGAAGCTGTGGTAGTTCACAGTGGACATGGAAATGGGCTAAAAAAAACAGAGTTATTGGTTGCCTGGATTTCAGAGCTGGCTAAAACTTCACTTCTTGAGCTTTTTTTTCTGAAACAAAGTTATGAGAACAAAACTGCATTGTGTACTGGGCTTGCTTAATGCAGCTGCTAACTTGCTCTACCCATATTCCAAATCATCCAGAAATGATGCAAACATGCTTTGGGCAATGCTGAGCTAATCAGCTGGTTGAAAGAGTATTTTAGCTTCAGTGAGGTGCCAGGTTATCACATCCTTGCTTCTCCAGGCTGTGGGGAAGGCAAACACGTGTCTGCCTGCACCGTGCTGTGCCAGCAGTCCTGGGGTGATGGGCAAGGGCATCGGTGGCTCTGTAGAGCAAACCAGGCTCCATCCTGGGGAGCACAGCTGGAGAGCAATAACTTGTCCCTTCCCCTCAGCATCCTGGGCAGTATTCCTCTGGGTTTTGAATGGGAAATCTGGCTCTGCTGGGTTGGATTGCTCTGTTGGCTTTTTATGTCTGTGCATTACCAAAGACACGATCCTGTTTCATTAGCTGGATTCTTGCTCAGTAACGTGCTGTCAGCACAGGCTGAAGTTGTGCTCCCATCAGTGAATGTACCTATGGGTGCCAGTGATTCAAAGGAACCAACTCACAGACAGACTGTAAGCTCTATGCCTTAATTCACCAGTCCCTGGCTGAAGAGCAGGCCAGTTGCTGATGTGTTTACTTTTAGATGTGCGCACCATTGCTTGACAGATTTAGTGGTGGGTGCAGCTGGAGTCACTTGGTATAACTGAAAGGAAACCCAGGTTCCTTTTTCTTCATATAACCCCAGGAGCTTCGTGCTTCTGAGCACCCTGGTGGTTCCGGGAGCTGGTATTGGAGCTGCTGGAGCCAAAGCCCAAGGGAGCTGTGCAGACCTTGCTGAAGGGCTGGGTGACACAAGAGGCACTTGCACAGAGTGAGTCATTTTGGGGCATGTTTTAAAGTGTGCTTTTATCTATAGTTATCAGGGCAGACTTGGCCAGAGGTCATTTGAGGGCAGCCGGCTGCAGGGATGGCCAGATTGCCTTGGCTGCCTTTAAAGGGTTTATCCCAAGAGGCAGCTGTCCTGTTTGAAATCCAGCCAACAGCCAGGTAGGATCTCAAATTCCCCTGCCATACCCAGGCACTCACCCGCAGCCTCCTGAAGTGTTTGCATCAGCTATTGGGGATGTCTCTGGGCTTTGGACTGGTGCTCGGCTCTGCTCCTGTCCCTCCACCTCCTCCCCACCCAGGCAGAGCAAGGTGTGAATCTTCAGACTTCCTTCCAGGAGGGCAGGACCGAGCTCTCAAGAGCTCTTCCTCCTGTAGCAGATTAGAATATGCTGAACTGTGAAGACTTGTCTTAATTAATTCTTTAAATAAGGTTACAGCGAGAGCTGGGGAAATAATCAATAGTGAATCATCTACTCGGCAAATTCAGCTCTTTTCTGCGGGTGAGTTATCTGTAAACAGCTTGCACTTTTCTCCATTCATTCATTATTTAGAATTATTTCCCAAATAATTCCTTCAAATTGCTTTTGGTCTGCAGCTTGTTTGCAAGCAACGTGTTGAGAGCATCTGATGCTCTCTACTCAAGCTGTGATCAGTAATTTTCAGTGGGACGAGCAGGTTATGTGGCCTCGTGCTGGGTCCCTGAGTGGAGCAGCCCAGCTCTTACCATCCTCTTTAATGAGTTCAGCATAGCTTTGGGTGAATGTTCCCCACTCTTTCTGCAGCATCTTCACTTGCTGCCAACATTCTCCTTAGTTGAGTCCTTCACTAGGAGACTCATTAGAGTGTAACTGCTGCAGATCAGATTTGGACTCCGTCTCTTCTGGGTGTTTTTCTGAACCAATCTCCATTTTCTCTACTACCTTTATCAGTAGCAAGAGCTTCAAAATAAGTAAGTCTTAGTGGCTGCTGGTAATTTCATGGGATTGAGCCTGCTTGGGCCACCAGCAGGACAGTGGCGAAGATGCCAGATACCATCTGGCACCCCATTAAGCCCAGCCTTGCCTTCACAACCCTGGTTAAACCTTGCTGGTGCCCAAGTCCACAGCGGGCTGTTCCTCACAGCCAAAGATCAATTCTTTTACATGTGTTGCTGTGTCAGAAGTGGTTGTGACCCTGGGAGAAAATCAGCAGCAATTCCAGGGCTCTTACCACGTCCCTGGTTTGCGATGTGCCTTCCCCTGTTAGGATCACCGCCCCATCGCAGCTCCAACGAGGCTGTGGCAGTTTTGATGATTAAAAGGATTTCTACTTGATAAGAACTGGAGTGAAACTCATTTCAGGTAGCAGCCAAACAGCTGCTGGATGGTACACAGTTCCATTTACTGCTGACACGAACTGGATTGTTTTAAGCAGAGGACACAAATAGGTTCTGACATAAATCAAAGAAAGCACCAGCTGTGGGTCAGCCCCGCTCTGGGGATTCGCTTCTGTGTATCTGTTAAGAAACCAGCCAGGAGGAGCCTGCTGCTCTCCCGCATCGCTCAGGGCTTCTCTGGGTGGCACTAGGAAGGACTGCCCCGTGCTGGGGGATTTTGACAGGTTTTTCCCCCTTCCAGCACAGTTATAGTCCCCTGTAAGGCACATCTTAGGATGCGGCTGTAAAAGATGAGCGCTGGCAATTGGACCGAGGTATCTCCTGGCAACGTTTTGCTGGGGAGCAGCTGGTGTTGCACAGGAGTCCAATTCTCTTCTCTGGGAGGGAATGAGAACCTAGATCATCTGTAACTAAACTGAGGGGAAATGGTCATCCTGTGGGACATACCTGTCACTGTGCCTGGGGTTGCCACTAGGAAGGGTCCTTCCATGGTGAAGCCACCACCCACCCCTTCCCACTGCCAGGACCAATGGCTTGCTGGGGCCAGCATAACTTCTGCTGCAGATGGTGCTGAGGAGTATTTGGGGTGGTAACAGAGGCGTTTTCACTGTACAGTGTGACATAGTCCAGAGGTAGATAGAGATCACCCCAGCTACCTTTTCTGTGAAAGATAGGCAGGAGGAGGAGAAAGGAGTGCTGCCTAAAACTTAACAAATCCTGACCTCAGTAGGAAGATGAGCCAAGTGCAGAAAGCCACCAACCACCTGGACAGTGCAACCTGCAATCTGGGAAGCATCCCCACAGCCAGCGACAGCGTCCCAGGGCTTCAAACCCAGTCTGCTGGGTGCAGCAAACACTCCCAGCTTGCTGCCTTGGTCCTTCCAGAGCTGACACTCAGGTAAAACAGGAGCAGCCCCTTGGCCTGCCTCTTCCATACTCCAAGCCCCCACAGCAGCTGTGCTTCACCACCCTGGTGCCATATGAGCAGGGGGAGAGGGTTGGGTTGTGGCTTTTTTTTTTTCCCTCTCTCCTTAAGTCAAAATCAATGATGATGACAGAGTTATAAGGTGAGCGATGGGAAAGGAGAAGAAAGCACCCGGTGTCAAATTTGATGCAGGAGGCAGTTAGAGGAACCTATTACTAGTTCTGTTGCCTTAGGGTATGTTGGTGGGTACATAGGAGAGTGTAATGTCAGCGGAACGGGAGAGCAGTCTCTTTCCCCTTGAACCCTTATCATTAATGTGGAAGGCATACATTGTCAGCTATTAGTCTGGAGGGGAGGGAGAATAGCACGAGAGATGTCTTAGTTTGGAAATGGAGTCTGACTCATCGTCGTCTGGTGTGTGAAGGATGGAGGGTTATTGTAACTGTTGTTGTTGTGATTATTATGAGTATTATAGCATTTGGGAGAAGATGGGGCTCTGAGGGCTCTGCTGCCTGTCACTGCAGCCTTTGATGAGTAAAGACTGAAAAGTGTGTGAGGTGAATGTTCTGGGTGATTTGAGCCTAGTTTCAAAGCGTGATGGTGGAGTCAATGAGAAGGATGCTCTGTGTGACCAGGGAGGGAGCAGGTCCATGTCCCCACCCTGCATTTGCCCTGGATGCTGTCTAGGGGACCCTGATTGTTTTGGGAGACTTTATAAGAGAAATTAAATAAAATTGTAAGAAACTGGTCTCAATTATTTCTACTACTGCTGTGATCATTGGTGGAGAATGAGGACTTGCACCCCTGTGATGTAGGGAAGATCTGCAAGCACAGATTTGGGACCTGAAGTTTGCACAACTCCCTGGAAATGAGCCCAAGGATGATGTCAGTCCATCTATTTACAGGAGCTTTTGTCCAAAGACACTGAATATTTTGTGCAACCTCCTATGAACCCATTTTCAAGAAGGTGGCTTGTGGAGACATAGGTAGGGAGTCACTTTCCAGCACCTCCTCTCCCCTTCTCCAGCTTACCCACTTGATAAAGTTTCCCTCATTTAGGAAATGTAAATAATTCCTTGGGCTCCATTAATCCCAAGATTACACGGGTAATTCCTGTTTGCATTAATGGGAGGATCTCTCTCAAATTCTCTGCATGTGAATGAGCATCACACGGGCTGGCACAGGGAGCTCAGACACCTCCCCTCTTCCAGCGCCGGTTGCCTTCAGCGGAGGATCTGAAGGGAAACACCAAATTAGATCTTTTGCCTCAGGATGTTCATTTTTTCGGAGGCACATTGCAGATGATGTCTATTATTAACTCCGTCCGTTAGTCCCTTCCTTCTCTCTCTGTCTTTGCCACTGAAGCTTTCAGAGTCATCTCACAGGTGCTGCTGCAGCAGTGTGAGGAGGTGGAGAACATGGTCGTGCTCCATGAGGTGCAAGAAAAATGGGTTATGAGCAAGTAAAGCAAATCCAGCCTCTCTGTGCCTTTTTCTGCTGGAATATGGCATGTCCAGACTCCCCAAAATCCCAGACTTTGGGTTGCTGGGATGCCTACCCAGGGATGTTGCATTACTCCAAGCCTTTTTCTCCTAAACTCTGTCTGGTGGGAGAAGACAAGTGTGTTTTTGGCTCCCTTGACCCCATCTGCAGCTTCTTTTGGGCCCAGATCCAAAAACCAGTGGCAATGCTGAAAGCTGCCCAGCAGTGACAAGGGCAGAGCAGAGACTTGGCTCCCTGCATCACATCTCCTCACTGCTGTTCATGACTGAATCTCCCGCTGCTCACAGGGGAAAATAATTAATTAAGCCAATTAATGAAGATAAATTGGAGTAGTAGCTTTGGAAAAATACCCTCGGTCACCAGCGAGCTGTTCCCTGGGGCTGGCTGCAGAGGCAGTGGTCGGGTGTCCCTGCCCTGGGGCAGGACAGAGCTGGCCATGGCTGTGTCACACCACTCACCTTCCCTCTCCATGGCCTCACCAAGGTGCCACGGGCTGGGAGAGTCACCCCCATGGTGGCCAGGAGCCCTAGGGGGGGATGTTCTTGTGTTAGGAGCTGGGTGTGTTGAAGTTAATAACAAAAAAAAAAGGAAAATCCCTAAAATATCCCCCAAACTATCACCCATCAGCCCATGCTCCCAGTACAGTCCCATTCCCATTAGCTTGGCACTGAGTCAGGCCAGCACGTGAGCATGGTGAGGATGATGATGCTGCTGCTGAGGCTGCCTCAGCCCTCCAGCCTCGGGGGCTGTCACTCAGCTCCTTCATTAGGAGGGAAAAAAGTGCTCGAGAGCCTTTGCTTCCCACACTGATTTTATTTCAAAGCTCTTATAAATCAGGGTAAAGAGGGTACGGGGTTCACTTTTACATGTGGGTTGCTGAGTGAAAAAAAGAAAAAGAAATGTTCTTAATTTTGGGAATGATTTGGTAGCTGTAGAGAGTGGGAATCCAGGTGGGTTTGGGGGGATTTGGGGATGTTCTTGGGGTTGAGGTGAGAGAAAGGTAGAAGAGACAGAAAAACCTTCATGCTGCTGTGAAATCTGTGCCATCAGCATCAGCTGAAAAAAAAAAAAGCAGTTAGCTGAGCAGCAAGATTGGTTTTCTTGTATTATTCCAAAACCATAGGGCTGATATTTATTTCATTAGAGTAAACCTTTCTGTAGCTTGTAAATGAATTCCAAGAAGTGAGAGGAACCCCAGGATCAGGGACTTTGCTTCATTTGGGATTGTGTGCAGCTAATATTCTGGTTAAATAAATACATTTTACTAATTGGATTACTCAGACAGTGTAATATACTGCTGGATTTCCAACACGATGCTAATAAATTGTGTGAAGAACTTAATCATGTTAGCTTCCAAAAAGCTTGTAAGAGATGAAATTAAAAAATAAGTAGAAGTTGACATCTATTGCATTTCACAGTGTCTTCATTTTCCTCATCCTTCTTAGAGTTCTTCTCACCATAGCATGGCTGATGTGGATTTTTTTTCTTAATCTGCCTGTGATTAGGGAGGACACAGCATTAGAGCAGGTTCTGTGGGATGGTGACACCCAGCTTGTGTTTGTCTCTTCTTCTTAGGCTGATCCATATCGAAGTAGAGGGGGTGAGACCTTAACATCATCTTCTGGAGGCAAAGGTGCTGTGGTTATTTTCTTGGATGCGTGCAGAGTGAAATGAGGCTGGAGTGAAGATGGAGCACTCGGTGCTTCCAAAAGTCACAAAGGCTGATGCTGAGGATGGGCAGGGAGCCTGCAGGGGGGTCTGGCACTGGGGGGAGGGAAGCAGCCCCAGGGTGGGTGCTGCACCCAGCACATCCCACAGCTCGGTGCCACCCAGTGAGCAGGGGGTGTTTAATGGCAGGGTGGGATGGGGTGTGCTGTGCACCCCAGTTCCTCCACATCAGCAAAACAATGGAGCAGACAGCTCTGCCACCCTAATTCATCATTACCAGAACACTGCTCCCCTCACACCGCTCCACAATTCACCTGCGTGTTTCCACCAGAAAGAGAAAATGGAAGAAGTACCTTCCTTTTTTTCATTTCTTTGATAGAAATATACAGGGAGAGAGTGAATGGCTTTCCCTCTCCAGGAATCGGTGACAAATGGTCTGTTAAAAACAGATAACTTGTAGCCCCATCAATAGAATAACACCACGGGTTATAGAGAGAGCTCAAGATGTATTATTTAAGCTGCAGCCAGCTGTCAATAGGGTCTGCTCTTTACGGAGCAATAAATGGCAGGCAAAGGGAGCTCTGTGGCTTGAGCCAAGGGGCTGGGGAGCCTGCTAAGGGAACAAATCTACTCTGGAATTATACCCCAGCTCCTTCCCTGGTGGGTTCCCTCTGCTGCTGTCACAGCCTCCTTGTGTGGTACAAAGTTTGCTGTGATACCAGTTCACGTGAGCTTGATACCAGCACCTCCATATGCTGGGAATAATAATGTGTGTGTGTTTGCCTTTGCAAGTAGCTCACCAAAATGATGCTCCAGCACTAGGGGATAAGGAGTTAAAATGCTGCCTCGTTTGCTCATGAGCTGACTCTTTGGACTCCCCTGAATTTTCCGAATGTGTTTGATGCATTAAATGGTGATAATTGTTGTATCAAAGGGGCACGTGGGGGAATAATTTGCTTTTGTAAAGCACTGTGAGATCTTCAGATGAAATGCTCGGCTGCTGTGATTGGCACTCAAAAGGAGGAATCGCCAATTCTCATTACAGAGCTGGTTCCCCACATAGGTTTAGACATGTGCCTTGGTGCATAAGCTTTGGTAACCAGAAATACTGCCACCCATCCCTCCAGCAAAGCCCTTGGTTTTTAGTGTGATGCACAAGGTGTAAGTGAAGGGAGGCTCTGGATAGGAGACTTTTGAGGAGATGGCAATTCTCATGCAAAGGTAGAAGCCTGCTCCTCTTCCCAGCTGCATTTCAGAGTCAAACCCAAACCACCCAGGTCAAGCAAAGTGTTTGAGGAGCAGCAGGGACTCAGAAATCCAAAAAGCCAAGTCCAGCCTGACATCACAGTCACTGCTCTGGACTCCGAGCCCTTGGCTGAGCAGCACGGTGCACAGAGCCAGGCAATCTCTGCGCTGCTGGGCCCCCCCCTCCCGCTCCTATCTGCTCCTGATCAAAGTTTCCTTATTTTTAAAATTCCTCATTTAAAAGAAGTATTGTCTGCATGAGGCCTCACCCTGCATTTATTTATATTTTCGCTCGCAGCGGGATTTAAAAACAACAAACCAGCCCCTGAAATGGCAGCAGCTTCCCCATAACCTGAACCTCATTGAAATACTAATAACTAGGTTTTGATGCAGCTTTGTGGGTATTAATGCAAATGTTTTTCTGACTCTCCAGGTTTAATAGCAACAGCTTATACAACTCTAATTAGCATAACAAAATTCAGTGATGAGGAGTAAAATGCTTGTCTTGTTTGATGTTTCCTGGTAATTAGCAAGAATAATGATTTATGCAGCTCCTGGTTCTCAGCTCACAAAAGATGGCAGAGAGCACTCGCAGCAGTTAACTCCGGGCTGGTGGGGAGGATGGAGCTGATGGAAATCCACGTGCTGTGCATGCCCTGAGACCCAGACAGGCTCATGCTGTGTGTGCCTCACTGCACACCCAGCACAGATGTGGTCCAAGGGCTCAGGGAGGTTTCCCTGCACATGCTCGTGTGTGTTGGTCTGTGCAGGGTTGTGTGATGAGGTGTTGGTGGGCACATGGGTGTTCTCAGCAGGTTCTAGACGGCTGCCCTGCCTTTTGGATAGGGATGGGCAGCAATGTGCAGAGCCAGGGCATGGCTTTTGGTTTAGAGATTGGATCTGTGTGTTTGAGATGCCAGCTTTTTACTTCTGCATTCAGCTGGGGTGGTTTCCTTCTCTTAGAATTGTAGAATCTTTTAGGTTGGAAAAGACCTCCAGGATCAAGTCCAACCTTTGTCCAACATCTCCCTGACCCCTAGACATGTCTTGAAGCACCACATATACTCATTTTTTGAACACCTCCAGGGGTGGTGACTCCACCACCTCCCTGGGCAGCCTGTTCCAGTGCCTATTTGTTCTGCCAATATTGGAGACAGGGACCCCCTGAGGCAGGTCTGCTGTGGAGGGAGGAGGTCTCTACCCAGCAGCGCCCTTCCAGTGCCAGCATTCACATGATGAGAAGGCAAAGCTGCTGCTGCTGCTGCACAGCCCACGTTTGCTCTGCTGCCAGCAGCATTCATCCCAAAAGAAACCTCTTCTCCATGCCTTTGGCTAGGTGTTTGATCTGAGGCTTTGTAAAACACAATGACCTGACTTGTGTGCTCTGTTTTGGGCCAGGAGAAGTTAAAGGCCAAAAGAAAAGAGGCTGTTACTGGCGTGGCAGATGCTGGCATTCTCCAGGTTGCAGCTCTCTCTGCTTGGCCTGTGTTTGCAGGCACAGGGCTCAGCATTGCCTTTAATGCTTTTCCCCGGCTATGAACCCTTCTCCTTGGGTCCATGGGGAATGGCAGACTCTGCCTGGCCAAGAATCCTCTTTCATCTCTCCTTTGCATGAGAAGGGAAGGCTTAAAAGCTGCTGCTGCCTTCATCACAGTGGTACAGCCCCAGTGGTACCCGCAGCTCTCCATTACCTGCTGTGAGAGAGCTGGTGGGGCTGGTCTGTGCTGTGACCCTCTGGGGAACGCTCTGAACGGTCCCTCTCCTCGCCGGTGCCATTAAATGTGTTATGAGTTATGGTCTTCCCATAGGGCCAGGCCTTGCATTAGCTACAGACTGTTATCTTTGTCTCCTGCCCGATCCCCCAACACCATCCTCTCCTTACAAAAGCTTTCATTGTATTAGCAGCTGTAAAGTAAAACCATCCAGGGCAGTAAATTTTGAACCAGTAAAAAGGAACCCTCCTTTTATGTGGTAGGTAGTTGGCTTTATGGAGGGCAGTGCTGAAGGCACTTATCGAGATAAATGTTCTGGCTGAGTTTTTAAAAGGACTAAATAACGTTGCCCATTTGTGGGTATGTAGGATGACAAAATTAGGGGAGAAGTTAAACTACCTGCTACTAAGCATCGGATGGATTTCTGTGGTGATCTGGAAGCAATCTCTGCCTGTGCACACAGCTCCCCGGGCAGGGACTTGGCCAGCACAGCAGAGGAGAGGAGAGAAGAGCTGCCGTGTTTCTTAAGTACCAGGGCTTGGATGCAGCAGCAGACATGTCAGGAGCCTGATTCAATACAGCAAATCCTTTGTTTCCTTGCAAAGAAAGCTAATTTTGCAAAGCAAAGGACTGACTGATGTATAATCTGTGAGTGCCTCTAGTCTGTGGTGCTCCTGGGAGAGAGAAATTGTCATCTGAGGAATAGGACAGATGCAACCAGGGCTGCTCAATTGTATTTCTTCCTTCCCTCCACCCTCCCAGTGTTTCTGAAATGGCTCCTGCCATGAGACACCCCGAGACAAGATACATTCATTCATATTAATAACATTTGAGTATCTGCATGGGTAAGGTGGCTCAGAGAGAGGCATTCATGATGAGAAGAATAATTTGGTCCAGCCAGTCCTTGCAAACCACTCTGGGGAAAAGCTTTCCCATACTGAGTGCAGTGGGAAGCTTTCACTGTGCTGCTCACATAAGAAAGCACAAGCTGATCTGACAAGCTGTGAACACCAGCCTGGAAATGTCCCCTCCATCCCTTCCATCTCCATCCTCTTTGTGCAGGCAGCTCCTCCTTGCCCAGTGCCTCCTCACCCCTTCCCTGCCTGCTCACACTGAAGGGGCTGACCCCCTGCTGGCTGCTGGGGACATGAGGGACTCTTGGTGAGATCTGGGGTCACACTTTTTCAAGCAATGCAAAAAATCACTGAACCCGAGGCCGGGGTGCTCCAGCCCCTGTCTTGCAGTCAGCTGGGGGCCAGACTCCCTGCTCCAGGAGGTGGTTGCAGGGTGCTGAGCTCCCATCTCTTCCCACAGCAGTTTTCCAGTGTCTCCCACAGAGGAAATTCCTCCGCAATGAGATCATGTCTTCCTCTCCAAGGGAGGTCAGATGTGCTGGGGAGCCAGGAGCTGGTGATGTGGAGAGATCCTGCCTACAGCCTCTGGACTCCCACTCACCCAGCTCCTGCCAGGTGTAATAACATCCCTGCACTTTTTATAGTCATGTTTATTTGTTAGCAAAGATTCAGCCTGTGGAGGTGGCAAACTGTAGTGCTGCTTGTCCTGTCTTAGTGGAGGCTTTGGCATTTTTTCATGTTTGTGCCCTGCTGAAGGATAAGAGCATCCTTCGGTGACCAGGGCCCCTGCCCTGGTACCCAAGCCCTTATGGTCTGAGATGACCCTTTGGAAGGGATTTGTGTGCTTCAAATACAGCTCTCAAAAAGGTGTCTAGTCTGTGGATTCATCTAAGCTTTTCAGCAGGACATCTCCAAGGTGGTGATGCTCCATCCCTGCATGTGTTCAAGACCAGGTTGTCTGGGGCTTTGAGCAACCTGGTCTAGTGAGAGGTGTCCCTGCCATGGCAGGGGGGTTGGAACTAGATGGTCTTTGCGGTCCCTTCCAACCCAAATCATTCTATAATTCTATAAATGGGATGAGATTTCTCTGCAGATGGCAGCTAGTCAAGCATTTATCAACATCCTCCTGCTAAACACTGCCAGGCAACAGAGATGAGCCCCACTGGGATGCATAGACTCACTGGTGGGACCAGCCAAAGAGGCTCCTGAAAGAGATTTTAAAGAGGGGATTTGTAGGTAACTGCTATAAGAAGGAGCCCAGCATCAGCTTCAGCTCGAGTTGGCAGCCAGAGACAAGGTGGAGGGAGGGGAGCCTGGTGCAGGTGTTAGAGCAAATGTAAAACATTTCCATCCCTTTCCACTTCGGAAGGCGTGCAGGCTTCCCAGAGCCTGTGTGTGCACTGAGGTGAATGATATAAATGTAAAATTGGCCTTCTCAGGTTCTGAAGAGCACAGTTTGCAGCTGGAGATGGATCACCAATCTTCCAGGGAATTGTGCTCTACAAGGTTAAGCATGTTTGCAGAAGAAATATGGATAATGCTCTTATCATGTATGACCTTTACTATATGTGTAACATTGTCAGTGACAAAAATGCCATTTTTTAAATGGTTTTCACACTATGGTATCCAGCCATTAATCATGATGTATGTGAGTGACTCTATATTGTTTCTCTGAAATTGCAGCATTAGATTACTTTCCATCCCGGCTGCTCACATGAATTGTACCCCCTGTTACCACAAGCAAGGTTCCTATTTTCCATGCCTAATGTCATTCTGGCCCTACGTTTACCCAGAGGACTCGAGAGAAACTTCCAAGGCACAAAAGCTGCAGCTCTCCTCTCCTTCCTCAGCAGACAATTTGTGCATATGTGCGTATAAATGGTGCACTTACTTTAAGATGTCTCTCTAATCCAGGAGTTGATAAATGACTCTTTCAGACGTCTCTGCTGATGCTGCATTTTTAATGTAGACAAACTGTAGCTCTGGCTCTAGTCAGTGCATCCCTGCTCCTGCCATTGCCTCCCTTCATGGGTTAATGTTTCATCTTGTCTGGTGTAATTTGGGAGTTTTTACTTCCAAAGTGTATTTTGATTTGCAGAAAGTAAAAAGCAGTTGGCAGTTTGGTGTTTACTCTTTTGTGGGCTTTTTTTTTTAATGCAATGAGCTTCCAGGTGCAAGTGCTGCTTCTTGCTATACATAACTAATTTTTATCTTCCCTGCCTGAAGAAAGCTGCCACCCAAAAGGGATCTCAAACTCCCTTATATCCTGCTTGAGCTACGGTTTTGGGGTCGTGGTGTGAGTTGAGGTCTAACTGCTCCCTATGGTGCCTGGTGGCACAGAACACCTGCCAGGACAGGACTTGTGCAGAGATCAACAGGAAAAGAGAGCTCACAGGTAGTAACTAAATAATGTTGTCATGTAATGGTGAGTGTGTGTGTGCAATGGAGGCACGAGGCCAGTTGTTCTGCTGACAGCTGGAAGATGGCATCATGGGCCATGTAAACATGGATTTGGAGATATCCTTTGTCTCTAAGGAAAGGTGTTTGCATTATCCATGGTGTCACCATGGGCTTGTTGGGAGCTGATCTCCCTTGGCTGCTGGAGTGGACGTGAATGAAATGAGTTGAAGTGGAGATTTTCTGATAGAAATAATGTGGATGTGACCCATCCATGCAGGGTCATGTGTATCAGTGGAGGAAGAGGGATTCCCAGTGTTTCATGTCTCCAAATGTAACTCATTAAGGCCTCTCCTCAGTGTCAAACAGGAGTGAGGACACTGAGATCACTGAGCTCTGCTGCTGGAGGTGGGGAGCAGAGAACTAGCCTGTTGGGATGGCAATTTTCTTAGAGTAACAGCAAAGGTCAGTGTTTTTGTAGCCCATTGATGATTTTGAGGAAGATCTCATTACGCCTTGAACATCCTGAGTGACCCTGGGTGAACCATAGATAACTTTGTCTCTGGGCTGGAGTTTCTGTCCCTCCTGCTTTTGTGCAGAGCTCTTTGCTTTGGAAATTTTCGGTCTCTTACCACATGCAGATGTTATGCCCAGTACAGTAGGGACTGGTTTCCTTTACACCACTTCGATAGGGCTTCACAACCTTTTTATTTTGCTTTCTTACGTGACTCTTCAATATTGCAGAGAGGCAGCAGCTCCCCAGGTGCAGAGCACTGGACCTTCCCCAATGACCCCACCAGCCCGATCCCTCCTCCTGTCCCCACAGACCCTCCCAGGCTTTGATGCTGTGCCCAGAAATCCCTACTGCTTATTGAAAACTTTCTGATACCAAACCAAGTGCCCCACAGCACTGCCCTCCCCATGCCCAGCCCTTCTCACCAACCCCCCTGCAATGTACAGGAGCATCTTGACATGAACGAATCAGGGAGGGGGGGAGCAAATGCAAAACAAATTGCACGTGCACACGGGACCAGGCGTCTCTTGGCTCCTTGTCTCCATACCCCTATAGGCTTTTGCGTCTAACTCTTGCTTTGCTGATGAGTTTCTCCTCACCATGTGCACTGAACTTTGAGACCAATAATGCTACGAGAGTGTCTCATTTGTTGGTATCATCTAAAGATGTCATGTGCCTTTCTCTCTACCTGTATCAAACCCATCGTAGACTAACCATAGACCTTGTTTTCTCAATTCACTCTGACTTGCTGTTTCTCTTCCCTCGCTCTTTTACCTTAATAATAAGACCCGGAGAACAGTTTGGGATCTTGATGGTCTGGCTAGGTAGGGGTGCAAAGGGCATTTTGGGGGGATGGACCCTCTCCCTGCCTCCCCTCTGGGGAAAGGTTGATGTTGGAGGCATTTACTCCATGTTCTATGTCACACAGTGAGTCAAACTCTGCTAAGTAACTAAATAAAGATGTAATTTTAATGATGATTAAATTGAAGCACCTCATTAATTTCATGTGAGAGGTGGGGAAGTAAACGGCAGCTCTTTCCCTAAATTCATTGTTTGTCTGGCCGCGAGACGTCCCCTCTCAACGTCTGGTTGAGTCTAATTTAAGTATGTAAATTTAATGGTTCAGTAAGTAAAATTGCCTTTATTGTTTGGAATGGTTTGCACAGTAATTTACGAGCTAGCAAGGCTCATTTGATAGGAGTATATGATGGAGTAGGTGACTACAGTGAAGGACATGTTTATCTTGAGGATACAGGGGAAGAACACAGAGATGTAGCGTCTGTAATCAGGGACCTTGGGATAATGACTCTGCCGGGAGACTCGGGCATGAGCTGGGTCCCTGGGACAAAGGAGCCCCGAGAGCTTTGTCCTCAGGCATCCTGAGACATGGCATGGGATGGCATCACTCATCCTATGTAGCTGCTGTCACTGGAGGTCACACCAGAAGTGAAGGTGCCAGTGCATCAGCCACTCTGTGCAGGAGCAGAGTCGCCCTGATGCCTCAGAGAGATTTTTATCATCAAACCAAAGGACAAGAGACCTTGCAGATCACAGGAGGGGCAAGGAAATGTTTTCAGCTGCGTTCAAGTCTGGTTTTCCCCCATGATGCTGCTTGAAATGACTTTTGCTGGGCTGCCTGGTGGGCTCAGGCAGTGCCTGTTAGGAAATGAAAGGATTGCTCTGCATTAGGGGATGGTGTTCCCCAGTGACACCTGCATCTGGAGTGATGGGGAAGCCAGGCTGAGGTGTGGGTGGTCTCAGTAACCTCTCTTAGCCATCCTGCCACTGCTGTGTGTCGCTGTCCCTCTTCAAGACTCCTTCATACTGTAACCAGATTGTTGTTATACCATTTTTTTATTTAAAATGGCATGTGCTGAGGAGCTTGAAGGGCTTTTCAACTTTAATTAAGCCTCAGTACACACTTGTGTCCTGGGAAGTGATTCTCACTCTTACCTTGTAGGCTGGTGTGAGAGGTCTCAGGACTCTGCCCGGGGTGACCCAGCTGGGTAGTGATGGGGTGGGGAAGAGGTCCAGGACACCAGCCTCCCCCTCCAGCCCTTCCAGCAGCATCCTTGATATCAGTCATGACTTCCCAAAGCTGTCATTTGAACAGACAAATTATGGTAGCAAACTCTCATTTGCTTGACTGTAGGCTGGCTTCCAGAAAATCTATATAAGGCATGTTGCAGTCATGGAAAAATGAAAAGAAAATGGAAGTGTTCAAATGGGTGACTGCTCTTTATAAGGAAATGTGGTGATATGTGGATAGGTCGGAAAGCAGAATCCTTAGGAAGGATGGGGTCTTAGAGTTTGAGAAGGGTCCCTTGTCATCATTTTGGACATAACCCAGAAAAATGCTCACTGCAGTTCCCCTGGTTTTCCAGCCCACACGGTGCCTTTCCCCATCGCAGGTAGCTGGGGAGATACGGCAGCATTTGCTGCTCCTTCTGGTTGCTACAGCTGGTGGGAGCAGGGCCAGGGTTTCAAGGGCTGTTCAATTCAGTGTTCAAATCAGTGGTAAGAAATTTAAGATATACAAAGAGTATCTATGGCCCTGCTTTTATTCTAAGAATGACAACCAAGAGGGCAAACACCATCTTGAGATGCTTTGGCCCTTCAAGTGCCTTGTGGGTGGCTCAGAGTACACAAAGGTCACTACCAGCTTTCAGGGTTGGAGAATCCTCACTGCTCTTCCTGTACCTTATCTGTCTTTGCTTGGGCACAGCTCCTGGAGCTGCCAAGACATATTTAACCCTGTGGCTGCTGCGTTGCAACCAGAGGCCATTAGCAAGCTGAGCAGCCGTTACATCCCCCTGTGCTGAGAATGCAGCCATTTATTTTGCTAAGTAGACAGTGTGTAGTGAAGAGTGTGATGAGAAAGGAGGGAGGGCTTGGGTGATGTGGAAAAAGGGATAATTAAAAAAATTGCATGGACTGTTTTCAGGGGTTGTATTCCTCAGGCTGTGTTTGAGATCTCAGGGTCTTCTCCGTGGTGTGTCCTGCTGCTGGGTTGGGTGAGGGATTGATGAGACAGCTTCAGCCAAAGAGATAGGAAACTCCTTTTCTCCCACTCTCTTTTCCCATGTTTGGGGGGTGAGCAGGATCTGCTGAGTGCCATGGTGGTGTAAAAGGAAATGATGGACCCTTTTTCATGGCCGCCTTCTATTGAGGTCAGCTGCGGTGTTGCTCTCAGAGACTTTAAAAATCAAATTTTGAGGGTTGTTGCTTCCCATTCCCCTTCACCTCATGACCATCCACCAAAACCCCTGCTGCCAGTCAGTGCTGCTGCAAGGATTCTTCTCTGCTGAAATGAATATCAGGCTAAACCACAATACTTGTTTATTGTTGTGTTTTCCCCTCATTTCATTTGCTGCTGAGCCTCAAGTGTGAGGGAGCACACACCTGGGCTTTAAATGGCTGTTCCCTCTTTGCAGTTACTTCTTGGGCTGCTTTCTGAGGTCTTGCAGAACCCACCTGGGAGATGCTGCTCCAGGCAAGGACCCAGCTTGCTCATGTCTTGCAGGGAAGGGCTGTTGATGCAGAAAATACAGGGAAAAGGACAGTATTGGTGTGAGGGCAGTAATGTGTCCACAGCAGTAGCAACAGAAATGTGCAAAGAACATAGAAATCAGCCAAGTTTATCCCTAACTGAATTAAAACCTGATCCTGCACCCAGCCGTGAGCAAAGAGAGCCCGTGTGCTCGGCTGCTGGGGGCAAGCACAGGGGAAACCCCAGCTGGGACCACCAGCACCCACTGCTGGGATATCCCAAGAGCGATGGAGGGATTTGATGCTCCTGCTCAGATTGAGGGGTTTTTTTTTTGCATTCCTGCTGACAGCAGAGCTCCCCACCAGGCAGCCATGCAGGTTTGCAGCCTTTTGTCTCCAGCCCTGGCTGCAGTGATGGGCAGCTGCCTGTTCCTGTGTCTGCAACCCACCCCAGCACTGGCAACAGCGGCTGCTGCCTGAGCAGGAGCCTCAGAAGGACACAGAAAAAGCTGCAGACACTGAGGACTGCATACACAGCCTCTACCAAGGGCCTTGAGACCAATTAGACTATATTAATTACCTTTTGAGCTAGCCTGCAGCTTTTTGAAATTCCAGCATCATCCCCACCACCGACACCTTTTAGATGCTTCAAAGAGCTGGAGCTGTGGGTACCCCGGGCAGATGAACCCTCTCCGGTTGCCCAGGCTCAATTATGTCTTTCAACACAGCTCGACACCTCCAATCCTAGGGCCTGAACATGAGGGCACTGACCTTTTCAAGTCTTGGAAAGGTTGCTCAAATAAGGATGACAACCCAAAAGAAAGAAAAAAAAACAAGGAAAAGAAAGAAGGGGAAGAGGAAACTCCATGTGTCATGGAAATAATTTCTCGTGTTGGTGTGAAGGGTTTTACTCTGTCCTCACTGATATGATTTATCGATTTAGAGCTTAGTAAAATTGTGCAGTCTGCAAGGAGAGGCAAATTGGTGTGTTACAAAGCTTTGCAAAGTCTGTCCTGGCCATGGAGAACAAATTGCCACCCCTGGACAAAGCACTTTAGGGCTGAAAAAATGATAATATCAGTTTTGGCTTTGCCTAAAATTTCTATTTTAATACATGGGAGATCTCTGCCAAAGTCTTGAAATGGTAAATATCTTCAGGGTCTTTGTTTTAAATTTGTGGGAAGGGGGAGTTATGGAGGTAGTAGGGGGTAATCTTCTGTGAGGGGAGGTTGTTGTTATGGATATTACGGTATTAGGGTGCTGAGAGGGCTGCTAGTTTGGTTGGTTTTGATGGAAAAGAAATAAAAATTTAATGATGGAAAACAGATATGCAAAGAAACAACGAATTATCTGCCTGAGTTGCTCTTCTTTTTCCTGGGCGAAACACAAATAAAGAAAGTGCATAAATGATAATGAACTAACATGTCAATAATTGAAGATCTGAGTCACGTGTAGGGAAACTTTTGGACTGACTATCCAAGTTCCAATCTCGCAGTGTCTCTGTCAGGAGCAGAGCAGCTTTAGCTCTTTGAATCATTTCTTGATCATGCAAACATCCATTAAAATAAATTCATTTTTTCTCCCGTGCTTTTCAGCTCTTTTCCATAGCCCTGGGATGTGACTGTCTTTATATTAATAGGAACTGCTGCCTGACAACCATTAAATGTGCATTTAAGCCTTTTGCATACCCTGAACATGCTATAGCTGTTCCATGTCATGACTGCTGACGAGTGGGGTCAGGCCCTTTCCTCAGTAGATATTGCTGAGCCTATTAGGCTCTAACGGGGTTAGAACAATTGATATTTACAGCCCTGCCGTGGCCAGCCAGATTTTTGCAGCCAGCAGAAGGGGTCTGATATTGGGCTGAGCTGAGGAAAGGTGTTTATCTCCATTCCTGACGGGAGGTGAAATTAAGGGGAGAAGGTTGCTGGCTGGCTGGGGATGAGTGTGGCTGCTTTAGGATTTATTGACAGCACTAACTTTTTAGACAAAGTCTTCTGGGAATGTGAGTGCGTGGTTTGTCAGGCTGGAAAAGCAGGGCTCTACTCATGGCTGCAAACGTGCCCTTTGCCTGGTTTCTGTGCTCTGCTCTGGTCCCACCCAAAGCGCACAGGGATGGCACCAACTTGAGCATCGTGGGCTGGGATCCAAGGGTGCCCTGTGCCAGGTAAATGCACAGCAGGGATCACTGCTTGCAGGACACAGCCCATGCTCTGCCTCATGGATGGGTTTGATAGTGCTGTGGTTATAACACAACCGGGGAGTCCTGGTGGAGAAGAAAAGGTCAGAAACTCAATGTACACAGAAATAATGCAACTAGAGACTGGCTAAAGCCAGAGGTTTGAAGTTGTCACGTTGTGCTGCTCGTGCCATGCAGGTTATTCCCCAGGGCTCCCCAGAAGCTGGAGCTTTACATGTCCAGGTGCCATGGTAAAGACCTGGGGTGACAGTTGGGAATGTCATTAGTTAGAAGTCCATTACTTCTTCCATTACCAGAGTTCATGAGGTATTTTTTTTTTCCTTTGGCTTCAGACAGAAGTCAAAACCAGAGCAGAGCCTGACCTGGTTACGTAAGAGAAAATGTAAAAATAACTCTTGAGTGTGAGAAGGGAAAGTGCAGGAGAAGTGGACCTGTGTGACAGTTCCCAGAGCTGTCTTGGCTCCAGCAAAGATGCTCCTGCTCCTTGGTTGGACCACTCTCATGGGGTGATTATTTCAGCCTACAGAAGCCTGTTCTTGCAATCAAACACTCGAAGTGGAAAACAGAAGGGAACAGAGTGAACAGAGGTGAAACTGCTTTGCCATGCTGAGCAATAGGAAATTATCTTCTGCTCTGAAATGGTTTTGGGATCCAGAAAACAAGACAGAGAAGCGAGATGATGGACTTTGTTGGGAGCTGGGACTTTGGAGGACAAAAGGGACAGCTCTGCAAGGCAGGCTCCAGACAGGTTTTGGGGTTTCAGTGTTAGGATGAGACTCTTGAGTGCTGGCTCAGGGCACTTCTGGTCTGTGCCCCACATCTGCTGCTTTTCCCATTTGTAGAGATGACTTTGGGGAAGGGATGAGGAAAATGAAGCAAGGAAGGCCTGGTATCTCCTTTTGTAGGGCTTTGCAGAGCTGGGCAGGTACTGTCTGATAAAGGGAGAGCTCACAAATGGAGTGGGTTAAGTGACCTGCAAGGTGAGGCATTTGTTTCCTTAGGAAAGAGAAAGCAGAGCTCCTGAGCCTCAGGCTTCCTGAGCCACACAACAAAGCAAGAATTTACCAAAAAAAATAGAAGAAAACTGAGTAAAAGTCATTCTTCCAGCAAACTGCAGGTGACCACTTTCCCAGGGTAGTTGTTCTCCTCTTTATTCCACTCACTTTAGCATTCACGGTGCACAAGCAGCCGGCTCGCTCCCTCCTGGCAGCATCCAAATGTCAGTCAAGAAAGGAAAGTCCGAATCCCCCATGTCACAGCGTGACAAGGAGACTGGGACGGTGGTTAAGTGAAGAGAGCAAAGGCTGATTTAGCACTCTCCACGTTAAAAAGGCTTTGAACGGGCAAGAAAGTGTCAGCGCAAGGTGACTGAACAACAACCCTGAGTGTCCTTTGGGTGCACTTGATGCTACAGCAAGAGCTGTTTGTGTGCAAATGGTCTCTGGGAAGTGCCAGCCATCCCATGGAGTGGCTGGTGCTGCTGCCACTTCATTTTTTCCCTTGTAGTTTTAGAACCTGATGTGTTTTGGAGTCGTCAGCAAGGTGGGAGTGGGAAGGCGTATTAAGAAAAAACACCCGAACTATGCAAGGAGCTGCTTGAGGCAGGTGGATGTGGTTCATGGCCCAAAAGCTGCTGGTGATGCCATAGAGATGAGTTTGTGGCCCCTCCCTGCAGAGAGAAGCCCAGATTTCAGCCTCACCCCCCTTCCAGCTGCCCATTGCCATTCTGGCTGGCAGTGCATCCCCATTCCTCATCCCCATACCTAGGGCTGGACGACTCTGGCTGGGTGAACCCCAGGCAGCAGGGTGGGTGTCTGGCCCTGGGCACCCACAACCCGCTTGCAGCCCCTTCCCCACGCAGGGCAGCGGGCGAGCCCCGTGCTGCTGGCACCGCCTGCTTTTGTCTGGCTGGCAGCGGGCGCGGGGACGACACGCGTTGATTAATATTAACACTGCGTCAGCGGCGCCTTCCCCAGCGCCTCAGCAGAGGACTTCTGCAGCATTAATCCACCCTGTGCCCACCAAGGGGCTGAGGATCAATAGGCGAAGTGCAGGCACAGCTCGTCTGCCACCTTTTATTTATCCCTCCCTCTTATTTATTTATTAGTTAATCTGATTTATATTTTTTTCCAGCTGTTCTCATCTACCGCAGGGCAGACTGGTTTGTCTTGGGGGGGTGGTCGGCCATGAGGATGGGCTCTGCCTGGCAAAGCTGCAGGTGAAACAGTGCAATCCTCCACCCAACAGCCCACATCTGGCACTGAATGTTGCCATCCCGATGCTGTTTGCTGGGACGGTGCTGCCAGGCACCCCCCGCCCTGCCCGCCATCGCTCCCCCCTC
>VYZX01020738.1:0-24836 GCA_013401335.1 Brachypteracias leptosomus | reverse complement strand
TCTGCCACCCTCAAAGTAAAGACATTCCTCATCATGTTTAAATGGAACTTCCTGTGTTCAAGTTTGTGTCCATTACTTCTTGTCCTTTCACTGGGCACCACTGAAAAGACTGGCCTCATCCTTCTAACAACTACCCATTAAGTATTTATAAACATTGATAATATCTCCCCTCAGTCTTCTCTTTAGGCTAAAAAGCCCTAAGTCCCTCAGTCTTTCTTCATAAGAGAGTCCCCTAATTATCTTTGTAAGCCCTTTGCTGTACCCTCTCCAGCAGTTCCCTGTCCTTGAACCGGAGAACCCAGAACTGGCCACAATACTCCAGATGAGGCCTCACCTGGTCAGAGCAGAGGTGGAGGAGAACCTCCCTCAACCTGCTTGCCACATTCCTCTTGATGCACCCCAGGATGCCATTGGCCTTCTTTCATTTGCAAAACTTATCCAGAAGTATCTGCTTCTAGTATCCATAATGATGCTAGCAATGATTAATGTACCTGGCCAATATTCTGAGATACTTAAGTGTTAGAGAGTACAGAAAAGAAACTACTTTTTCTGTTTATATTCAGAGTTTATCTCCCACATGTAAGTGTTATTACTATTTTAAGTCTCTGACATCTACTCTGCTTTTCTATTGGTCTTAATTTGAAAGAGCAGTAGCTGTGGCGTGTTGCACCTCTGTTGGCAAGAATCAATAATCCTTAACATAGTGTGAACTAGCAAATTTATCATGAGGAAAAAAATGAGAGTTTGTATATCAGAAAGAGATGTACTGCAGGTCAAAATCATGCCAATACAGAACTACCTCTTCAAAACCTGAAGTGTTTGTTACCTGTGCAAAACACAGCTAAAGGTACTAAACCATTCCCTCCAGAAGCATAATCCAGTGTTTTTGTTTACTGACTCTTTGCCTTTTGAGCTTTTTGAAGTCTATGAGCTGTTGGCACAATCATTTGATGAGTAAGAATTGGGAGAAAGGAGATAGAAAATTATTACTCTTTTCCTGCAAAAATGCCATTTTCAGAAAATGAAAGATGGTCCCCTAAAGTACCCCTTAAAAATACCTAAAAGAACCTTTGTGTCCATAAAGCCAGATTTGTGCTTGTTGTGTATCTGAGGATTTCTCAAAACAATTTGCTAAAGCAAGGGAAAATGAGAGAAAAAATATTAGCGCTCATGTGCTTGTTGTAGTGTGGGAAACAAGGAAAATAACAGCACCTTGGTTTTCATGAAAAGGATGGTCATCACTAATTTTTACAGAGACTTTACTAGCACACACCCACAAAAAATCAGAAGCAAAACTGCATGCAGTCCCTTGATCCCAAGCTAGGTCGTTAGGGAGCATAGTCTTTTAGAAATCTATCAACTCAGATGGCCACATTTAATAGTTTCATGCTTGTTGAGAAATATTGTTTCATCTATATTGCCCAAACCAATAGGAAAGTTTTCAAAACAAGTAAAATCTTTCAAAACAGAATAAATTCCTTTGAAGTGAATAGTGATTATACAATCTACCACAATCCCTCAAATGTCAGTCCTTTACTGTAGCGACCATACTAGAGTTGGAACAATAGTTCAGCCTATGTCTACAGCTTCTGTGCAGAGGTTACAATTACGGACAATAATTAATCCCCATTCCAAGTGTTGTTTTCTGAAAAGGATATATTGTACAGAAAGCAGAGCAAGAGTATTAACCCATGTCAAATACACTATCATTGACTCATCACACACTAAAACCTCTTTACAACTGACATAAGTAATATTGGGATTTAAATGTTGCTAGGCTGCACATATCACAGATACAAACCAGAGCTCTGTAATTCCCCTCTGTACCTCTCTACTTAGTAATTAACAAAATTATAGGCTAATGCAACTTTAGAAGTCTAAAATTCTGGATCTCTCGCCAACTCACCTCCAACAGAGTTGGTCTTCTTAAGTAATTATTAATGCTATTAGGTGATAAAACACCATGATGATGAAGTGCTACAGAAATGCAGTCTTACAGTGTGAGGTGTTATAAAGGTTCCAGAGAGATAATCATGAACAATCCTATAAGCTGACTCCTTTCTTGTAATATGGAGAGGCAAATGATGTGTAATTGAGAGTTTTATATTAAAGGTACATTTCTTATTCCAGAATGATTCAGCAGATGAGGTGTAAATGTTAACCACAGTGATGTCATTGCCCCACATGTAAATCTCTGGAACAAGACCCTGGCAGCACAGGTAATGATGTTACTGTACTATAAGTAAGCCAAATATTGTTTAAGCAATTCTAGCACAGATTTTCCTACTGTAAGCCAAGAGGACTTGCCAAAAAGTTATCCTAAGGCTTAATAAATAATAAGTTAATCGTGATCTGTATGTCAATAAAACAGATGAACCAACCTTTATAACTCCAGAGAGGATGCAGTACACAACAAATGTTCAGGTGAATTACCTAGCAACACTATACTAATCAATCTTTGTGCTTGCATGATTAAGGAAAAGGCTTCATCATGTTATTTTTATTCATATGGCTATCCATGGATTGTCTGACAGGAAAAGTCTGTGTCATTCCCATACTTCATAAGAGAAAATGCAGATGTAAATTACCCTTCTACGAGCAGTGAAGAGTAAACCGCACCATCTCAGAGAGGAGAGGCTTTCTGGTGACATATGTGCTTCCAAGGCAGGAAACACTATAGAGCATGCCCTAACTCCAGATATTTTGCATTCAATTTGAAAACTTTATTGGTGAGCTAGTGTTTCCTTCCTAGATAGTTGTTGTCTCTCTAGTTTCAAAAGCCATGATATATACTTCAGAAGGCTGAGCATGACAACTAATGTCATGCCAAGTGATAGAACAGAATTCTCCCTTGCTTTCATTACTTGCCCCTCTGATGGAGCAAGAAACTTCTGTGCCACAGATATCCATAGCTCTATTGCAAATGATTGTTTCTCATGAGTCAAGAATAACATCTCTAAACAGCTGTCTCATCAGCTACACTATGTTCTTGTATTCCAAAGGCCCAACTTTAATCTGAAACTAAATTTTATTTCCAAGGAGTTTTTCTTTGTATTTTTTTTTTTAATAATTTCATACAGACTCAGGTTATAATAAGAAGTCATGAAGTACTACCAGTCCACAAAGTTTAATTCCACTTCTTGGTCTTTTTCAATGTGTCTTAAACACAAAGTGAATTTTAAAAATTGAGACCAACCATTAAAGATCCACTCCCTCTCTCCCAACAGCAACAATAACAGATGGGATACTTAGGCCAGATCATACTCAAATTCTTGCTCATGCATATTTGTACTAAGGCTATAAACCACAACAGAACTTTTATTTCTAGTCATATCAGAAATCTTACAGCAATTGAGAATTGTCAGCAACTTAAACTTCCACCAGAAATCAGAATGTACAGAGGTGCTTAAGTGCTGGGGCCTGGGCTGTGGGCCCCGAGTTGGAGTTGACCTATGGATGAGTCACAACTCAGCAACATGTTTTGTTCCTCAAGGCCCCAGAGGCAGAATCTGGCCCACCTGTGTAAGGCTCTGCTTTCCCCCAGGTGATTGTCATTGGGGTGGTGGGCAAGGCTAGAGATATATCAACCAGGAACCGGATCAGTCTGAGAAGACATAGGAACTGAGTCAGTTGGAGAGAAGCAACAAGGAGCTATTCAATTTGAAAAGAGTTCCTGCAGGGGGCCAGTTGGAGGAGCTTCTTGTTGGGAGCAGCTTGCTGAGCTATCTCAGTGGTGTGTTTCCATTTGGCTGATTTGAGATGGAGAGGAGCAAACAGATGAAGAATAAAAGGTGAAGTTATGCTGAGGGGATGTTGCTGAGTTTGGTGTTGGCCTGAGGAAGGAGAGAGATAGCAGCAGAGGTGTATAACCAGAGCAAATAACAGGAATAAAAAATGTGTACAACTGAGTGTGAATTTTTAGAGAAAATCTAAAGTAATCTTTGTTCACCATTCTCCAAAAAGCATGTTTGACTTATAATATGCAAGATTATAGTGTTTTAAATATTAATCTTTTTGAAAACAGGTTAGTAAAACTTAACTGGCACTGATATTTTCTATTTGAATTAACTATCAAAAATACCAATTCATTTAACTTAAAATGTTTTCATAAATTATTTATTTTCCTGTTGAAAATGAAAATATGTTTGAAAGATTGAAGTTATTTTATCTGAATATTTCAACTATTAAGAACAAATATTTCAATTTTCTTAGTGAAGTAGGAGCTTGTTTGTCTCTTCTTTGATCATATAAATCAAAATTAGGTGTTTCAGGTTGTGGTGGTTTAAACCCTGCCGGGACCGGGCACCACGTGGCCGCTGCCCTGCCACCCCGGGACGGGAACAGGAGAGGCAGCAAAACACAAACCCTGCGGGTTGAGATAAAATGATTGTTGCTTTTGCATCGCTGAATTAAATTTTCAACAACAGCAACAGGGATAACAATGTACAAAACAAGAGGTATAAAGGTACAGACAGCAGGGATACAGCTACAGACACAGAGCGAGGCAGCCCGGGTGAGACAAAGCCGGGACTGCTCTGCCCGTGTCTCGTGTGCCAGACATGACGTCAGCATGGTATCGAATAGCAACTCCTGGGGAAAATTAACCCTATCCTGGCTGAACCAGGACACGGGTTCCAGGGTTTTTTAATTTGTGTGTTTAAAATAATTCTGATATTTTAGGGGGTTTTTATACACCATTTATCTTCAGTGAAGATTCAACATTTAAAATATATATTTTGTTTCATCTCAAAAACAGGAAGAATTTTCAAAGCATCAGAATGTTTTGAAAAATGAAACAAAACCAATTCTTATACCTTAGTAGACTTGCTAGACTAAAGCTTCTTTAATTTAAGAACAGGATTAAATGAATTACATGTGACATGCTGCTACTATCACAGTCAACGATGATCTGTGTTTAAACAAAAATATTTCACATTGTTGTCAAACTTTGTGTGGTATACTTAACTTACTTCCTGTCAGGATTTGAATGGCCACTTTCAGTGGTTTTCAGCTGGGCAAGCAGAAGAGTGGAGAGACATATTATGGTCACAGAAAATGGAGTACAGAAGCAAAGAAGATAAGAAGATACAGTGACAGCATATTCCCTTAAAGAGCAGCAGTCAGGGACTAGAAAACTCCCTGCTTGCAGCTGTAGTCTGAACTAAAGAACAGATGGGGCTGGAGAAAAGTCATGTTCAGTACAAAACATGAAGGACGAGGTGATTGGGAGTAGTCAGCATGGATTTACAAAAGGAAATCATGCTTAACCAACCTGATAACCTATGATGAAATGTCTGGCTTGATAAATGAGTGGAGAGCCATGGATGCTGTCTGCTTTTAGCTCTGTAAGGTTTTTGACAGTGTCTTCCATGCAATCCTCATAGAGAAGCTAATGAAATATGGGCCAGATGAGCAGACAGTGAGGTGATGAGTTGAGTTCAGTGTTGTGATCAGTGGCACAAAGTCTAGCTGAAGGCCAATAACTAACAGTTTACCCCAGGGGTCAATATTGGGTTCAACCCTGTTTCAACATCTTCATTAATGATCTCGATGATTGAGCAGAATCAATCAGCCAGTTTGCTGATTATACCAAACTGAAAGAAGCAGCTGCTACACCAGAGGCTTGTGCTACCATCCAGAGGGACCTTGACAGAAAAAGGCTGTTTGGAACTTCATGTGATTCAACAAAGGCAAGTTCAAAGTCCTGTACCTGGAAAGAATAATATTGAAAAAACAAACTGCCCCAGAAAAGCATGATAAGTGCTGTATTACCAACTTGTTTTAATTTTCTTTGACCACAAACCACTACTGTAAACATCAACAGCAGTAACCTTCTGTTTTCAATTATGTTTTTCAAAAACTTTTAGAGGTAATGTCTGAGAAATACAAACTCAAAGTACAATATGCACTAATAACTACCTTTTGTAGGTTGTTTATCACAATTATAGAAAACAGAGATGAGACTTAAGTAGAGACAACAAAATCCCATCTGGTGGGCATACTGTGAACTTCATTTGTTTCCAAAAATTGACTTTGAGCCTAGTACAGAGTAAAAGGGTGGGGATAGAGGGGAAATGGAAATGTATTGAACAATATAAAAAATATCACTTCTCCAGATCACAGACCATTTTTAAGCTTTTCCAGAACAATTTACCAAATGTTTACCTTACCAAGTAGCTTTCTGCCTGCTTCCCCTAACCTTATCTTTGAAACATTAAAGAAAAGGCACAAGGAAAACCGGGCAGACATTAGCACCTACCTTAAAAACTCTCAACAGCTCTGAAGCCTGAAAATTCTAAGACATCTAATCAAATAGTTCTGGATTTTTTATGTAGAGTACAACCTGGGACAGGGAAAAGGACAGGGCTAGGGTTAGTGTTTCCATCTTCTACACCTGTATAACTCAATATAACACATTCCCATCTTTTAAGTCAGGTTCCTAAGGGACATGTGGCTACTTTTTTGATGTCAGTCTTCAATCATCAGGGGATGGAGTCCCAAGTGTTTATTTTTTCTAAACTAGACTTAATACTGATTAGTGTTTGTCCTCATTTTTTGGAGTCCAGTACTCTGCAAATTTGTTTGTTTGTTGTATTAGTCTGATTAGTTTTACACAATCTCTCAGACTAATTATATAGTGCATTTGTATGATGTTCAGCATGGTGTGATTTTTACTGATGTTATAATGACAGCATAACACAAAGACAGGGGTTCCAAACACAAAAGGACTTAGCAGGTGTATGAGGAGTATTTGATATTTGTGATAAAAGCAGCTTTGTACTTGCAAACTATCAAAAGCACAGTTATGTAAACTACCAAGAGATGTTGTGGAAAAGATAGGTGAGGCAGGGCTATGTTATGACAGTCTTCACATAACAGATATCTACTGTTCTTTCCTTATACCCCCTACAGGAAAGAGGAATGATATTTTTCCCTGCCTTTGGCTCTGGGAATTTGTGGCCTAGAAATGTATTATCTTACATTTGTGACATGCTCATGGAGAGTGTCTGAACAGAACAGTAGTTTAGAAAGTGTAGTTTTGTTGCTCAAGTGCTTCAGGCACAAGACAGGACCAAAGTGAAACCAACAGCTAAAATTCCCAGGCACCTTCTAGTACCACTCAGACCACACTTCAAATCAGAAACCCTGCAAAGAGCATTCAAAATACATGTCTGTCTGATAAGACCAAAATCTAAGACATGTCATGATGAAGTCAAAACTCAAAACATCTTGCCCAAATCTGCTTGTTAACAATTCTGAAAGGAACCTTTTGTATTAGCTATGCAATATAAATAAAAAGTACAGTCAGATCTGTGTTTTTGTATGGTTATCTCTGAAATACCTGAATGTCTGCTACTGTAACCCCACCCTGAATCAGGATTGGATAAATTTACAGATACTGGACAGATGCTTCCTTAATATAGTGCTACACTTTGTGTAATACAAGACATACATCAGTTCACCTGGCTTTATAAACTATTGCTGTACATGAAAAAAAAGTTCCAGGTTTCCTTTCCTTACATGTCTAAATCAGGATTGTTTTTATCATACTATTAAGAAGAGGGGAAGGAGAACTGTGTTTAGTATTTTCTAAAGTAATAACTGCTACTCTTTAGCACTTTGAGATTAGGGAAATGCATGCTGCATTATAGGGAGGATCATTACAGCAGACTACATACCCACAAAAGCAACATTTTCATCTCCCCTCACTAAAGGGTTCCAGGGTTGTTTTCCACCTCTCATTTCCAGAATGGGCAGTAAGTGTAACTTTATGGAAGTAAAGCCTCTTGACAAAGGAAACAATGTCTCACATTTTCTGTGGAAGATTATGTTCAACTACAAGGGTGTGATTTTCCCTGTCCATACTAGGAAGTCAAGCATATTCTCAGAATTCAGCCTGAAAATTTCAGAATACTGAAAATTTTAGTTAGATGATTATGGAGCTGTCTGCACACTTGGTTTGCTAAAAAGAAAGATTCTTTAAGGCAATGCAATGTGAAAGGAAGCCTTCTTTTTCCACAGCATTTTTCTTTCATTATGTTCTCAAGAGTTTATGTATATATAAAGATATCAATTCAAAATTTGCAGGAAGAGTCAACTCCTAGAAAGTTCATTTTATGTTGTCAATGTTACTGTAATATTTTAAGAGAAAACTTTCAAAGCTTACTGGATTGAAATACTCCCTACCCCAAGCATATATCTAAGAAAGTTGTGCTTGATTTTCTTTGTAACCTATACTCAGAATCAAGAGATATTGTGGCTTGAAATGCATATGCAACTTCAACATGACATTGTATATTTCATACTGCCTTTCTCATCCTCTGACATCAACAAGCTGCTTAGCTTTACTGTCAGTGATATTGATAGCTATGATTTCTCTTACATTTTCAAGTTTACTCTTGAAATGTTCCCTGAAGGGTTTCTTAAATGAACAGAAATTTGAATTCTATGCAAAAAAATATATCCAAAAAGGGAAATCTATTCCTGTTACTGTGATGAGATATCTGTTCATGTCGTGCAGATCTGCCTGTCAAGATCATACAGGAGGCTGGACTAAGAATTTTCTCATGTACATTATTATAAAGAAGCATTCTATTAAATAAAAAGAGCTACTTTCCTTTTTTTATTTTTTTTATTTTTTTTTTTTATAGTGGGGGATGGAGAGAGAGTGTGATGTTGTTTGGGATTTTTTTTCCTCTTTATAGCTCTGTTACCCCACTGAAAAGGAATTAAGAAAAAGGAAACTGCTTTTAGAAGTGATACAGTGTTCTAAAAAGAATTATGCCAGAATATGTGTATGCCAGTTATGGCTGAGGGAAGAGAGAGAGTAGAATCTTAAGCAATCTTCAAGTTTATTTTTAACCTTTGGATTGCATCTAGCCACTGGAGCCAGATTGTAAACTACAGAATTGCTGAGACAATAAACAAGTATCAAAGAGCCAGTGGTCTGGGCTAATGTTCAAAAGGAATATAATCTGAGCTAAAGAATCAGAGAATCAGGATCAGCAAATTTATACCGGTTTACACCATTACAGCATATGTATTTTTTCATGCTTCAACACTCCCCTGCTTCCCATGTGAAGTCCACACATTTTCCAGTTTAAGTACTTTATCATGATGATTGTGAAAAGTTTTGTCCTCTGAAGTCTTATTGCAGTTTACTGCTAGACATATACTGAATCGGAATGGCAATGTCAAAGATTAAATAGGAATTCAGGCAAGGACTCCTCTTATTTTGCTTCTTCCAAACAAATGGTCACAAATACCATACAATCAGAAGATTAGTGTTTCTAACCCAGAACCTTATTTCACTATTGGTCTATAAGATTTTTAATCTACACATTTTTTCCCATTACCACTTGGATCTCTTCAGAATTCCTTCTCCCTCCACCTCCCCCTCCAGTTTGTTATCTACAACCAATGAATCACAAACAGTATCAGCAAGTCTACCAACTTTTTCTCAAGAAAAATTAATCTGATATAATTCAGAGAGATTCATCATTTTATGTTCCTCCAGTAGAAACAATGTTTCTTTCTTTTGTCTATAGCTACACACATTGAGGAAGAACCACACAGAGAATGTGACACATATAGGAAGCTTAGATGAATTATCTGGGATCTCAGACACTGGAACATTTATTATTCTCTTCTGAGTGGTGTGCTAGCCAGGCTTACGTCACCATCAAGTGACCACTTGCAGACAGAAGGTTCTGGGGTTACTTGCACAATGCTTTACTGAGATATAACATGCTAGAGAACATCTCTGTATGAGACTGTCTGAAAGAATAGGTAAGGAGTCCTTTAAAAGATATGGATATGGTCCTCATGGGGGCCTTCAAGCACCCTGATATCTATTGGAGGAACAAGACAACAGGGCATAAGCAATTCATGAGGTTCCAGAAATGCATTGATTGTAACTTCTTCCTCCAATTGATAGAGAAACCAGCAAGGAAAGGTGCTATGCTGGACCTTGTTGTCACCAACAAGAAAGGGCTGGTGGGATCCTCTGTAGGCCCCTTCTGGAAGGAAATGGGAGGTCTGATTATCTGGGATATGGAGAAGGCTGAGGTACTCAATGACTTTTTTGCCTCAGTCTCCTCTGGTAGAGAAGATGAGCGCCCCAACCACAGAACCCAAGTTGCAGAAGACAAAGGCAGGGACTGGGAGAATGAAGAACTGCCCACTGTAGGAGGAGATTGGGTTTGAGGCCATCTAAGAAACCCAAGTTGAACAAATCCATGAGACCTGATGAGATACATCCGTGGGTCCTGAGGGAACTGGCAGACAAAGTTGCTAAGCCATTATCCATTGTATTTCAGAAGTTGTGGCAGTCTGGTGAAGTTCCCACTGACTGGAAAAGGGGAAACATACTCCCCATTATTAAAAAGGGAGAAAAGGAAGACCTGGGGAACTAGAGGCTAGTCAGTCTCATCTCTGTGCCCAGCAAGATCACAGCGTGGATCCTCCTAGAAACCATGTTAGGGTACATGGAAAATAAGGAGGAAATTGTTGGCAGCCAACATGGCTTCATTAAGGGCAAATCGTGCCTGACAAATTTGATGGCCTTTTATGATGGTGTTACAGCATTGGTGGATAAGGGAAGAGCAACTAACATGATCTACATGGACTTATGCAAAGCATCTGACACCGTGCTTCACAACATCCTTGTCTCTAAATTGGAGAGACATGGATTTGATGGATGGATCACTCAATGGATAAGGAATTTGCTGGATGTTCACACTCAGAGAGTTGCTGTCAACAGCTCAATGTCCAAGTGGAGAGCAGTGACAAGTGGTGTTCCTCAGGGCTTGATGTTAAGACTGGTGCTGTTTAGCATCTTTGTTGGCAACAAGGAGTGGGATTGAGTGCTCCTTTAGGAAGTTTGTTGTGTGGTGTGATTGACATACTTCAGAGAAGGGATACCATCCTTTGAGACCTGGACAGATTTCAGAGGTGGAACCTCCTGAAGTTCAACAAGGCTGAGTGCAAGGTCCTGCATCTGGATCTGGGCAATCCCAAGCACAAATACAGGCTGGAGGATGAGTGGATTGAGATCAGCCCTGCAGTGGAGGACTTGGGGGCGTTGGTGAATGAAAAACTGAATATGAGCCAGCAGCATGTGCTCACATGCCAGAAATCCAATCGCATCTTGGGCTGCACCAAGAGAACTGTGACCAGCAGGTCAAGGGAGGTGATTCTCCCCCTCTACTCTGCTCTGGTTAGGCACCACCTGGAGTACTGTGTCCAGCTCTGGGGACCCCAGCATGAAAAAGACATGGTCCTGCTCAAGAGGGCTCAGAGGAGGAACACAAAGATGAACAGAGGAGCTGGAGTACCTTGCCCTATGAGGACAGGCTGAGAGCGTTGAGATCATTCAGCAAGAAGAGAAGTCTCTGGGGAGACCTTATATCAGCCTTCCAGTACGTAAAGACCACCTACAGGAAAGATATAAGGGAATGCAGTGATAGGACAAAGGGTAACAGTTTTAAACTGAAAGAGGGTAGGTTTAAATTAGATATTAGGAAGAATTTATTTACTATGAGGGTTGTGAGACATTAGAACTGTCTGCCCAAAGAAGTTGTATGTACCCTCCCTAGAAGTGTTCAAGGTAAGGTTGAATGGGTCCTTGAGGAACCTGATCAAGTTGAAGGTGTTCTTGCCTGTGGCAGGGGGGTTGGAACCAGGTGATCTTTAAGGTCCCTTTCAATCCAAACCATTCTATGATTCTATAATTTTATGACCCTATGATATATTCAAGCAACATCTACTGTACTGTGGTATTTCTTTTAAGTAGCAGTGATTTATATTTTGTCAGGAAAATAAATACACCCTTCAAGACTACTGCTTTAGATAGCAACATAGCCAATGTAAGTTTTCAGAGGTCTGTATGTTCAGTCTGGACACGCAGTATTTCTGTACCTCTTGAAACATTAAAATATTCACTTTATTAATCTAATGAACCATCTGCAAGCTCCTACGTGTTTGTTTTTTTTTAAGGGATGATTGGTACTTTTAGCCAGAATTTGATCAAATCTGGTCAGATCATATTTCGTATACATTCCATGGCAATAAACTCATTATCAAGTCTAGACACATGATACCTTAAATGTCATCAACATCAGCCATCACCCTCCTGACTAGCTCCTGGACCTGGTCTAGCCACTTTACTATGGTTTCAGGTAAGATATCCTGATAGTCAGGTATACAAAGACTGATTTAATACAAGGAGCCATACAAGATCGCATACTAATGAAGCACTTCACTGTGTCCGCAGTCTATTCATGCTAAAACATGCATTTCTATACGTGGTAACAGAGGAGCACAATTACTTGTGTATAAGATGGGCATCACTGTTCTGAAAGGAAATACCGTCTTAATGGGTGAATGCCTATACAACTCATTCCTCTTTGAAAAAAGAAAAATCTATCTTTGTATGCAATAATATCTTCCTCAAAGGAAACAAGAACAAAAAAGCAGGTCATGTGTCACAGTGATTTAATATGTTGCTTTTATGCTGTAAGACATCTTTATAACACTCAGGATTTTCAACAAATACAAGTTCAGTCATAACTATTGGCATGACCAATGCATGATTGCAGAAGCATGGAGCTCCCAGCACTGTCAGTGAACATTTTCCAATGGCATATAAGAATCCTGGAACTCGGCAGGGCTTGCTCAGCATTTCCCAGAACTGCAGGAGGTAGCAATTTTGTAGCAGCATTATCACTATTCTTCCAAACAATGCCATCCATGTGGGGCTCAAAACACAAAATTTCCCTATCTCTACTGGCTGGATATGCAGCTGAGGTCTGTGCCCACCTTACTTTTACCTGCTTATCACTGGGAAGTGATGGGTACAGGAGAGTATGGGATAGCAGATTATCACCTGCTAGAAGAAGAACAAAGAGCACAGCCTACAGTTAGATTATTTTCCTCTCCCTTTTGTCTCTTCTACTCATTGCTGAAGTGATTAATGACTTGCACAGTTTCTTTTGCCTTGGTTTGCTGGCCTTCAGTAGAGGTTTTATTTATAACATCTGTCAGTTGCTTATGCCTGTGTCAGAAGAGTGCCATTCAGCACCTGGTGTTTCTTTTTCAGTTACACTGAGGCAGCTTTAAGGTCCTCTTAATAAAACAGAGGAGTCAGACTGGTCATCTTCTAATGTTTAGGAATAATTAGGTTCTTTACTCTCCAGAATTGGGGGGGGGAAAAAAGGGGCAAATTGATTATTAAGACCACCTTAATAGTCAGTATAGCTGTTGTAACTAATCCCTATGATCTCAGTGAAAAACATGGCTTATTTTGTGAGATTTAAACTTTCAAACTACTTCCACTGTTTCTATGAAAAGTTTAAATCAGTGTGTAGCCACAATGTCCAACCATACACTAATATAGAGAGATCCAAGGGCATACTTGTACTTTAGCTGTTTAGCCTCTTAATATCAGCTCACACTTGATGTTTCATACATATAGATTACCCTGTAAGGAATACACTGAACAGTTTGGTCATTTTTTATTACACCTGAAAATGAATGCCTTATTCCTTTATGCTATTCATAGTGAGAATAACAGATTAAAAGCATTAAAAGGAGCAAGAAAATCTTAAAGGCTCTGCCTGATCTTGTGTTGTCCTTTTGGTAGAATTTTTCACACAGTCAAAAGGGATGCTAAAAAACAGACAAAAAAAGTAAGAGGAGAGAACCTGAGCTATTGTCTAAGAGAAAATTAAAATTGTCATTGGGGAGGTGTTTCAGAAGCAGCAGCCCCTGCTCGAAGCCTGAGTAGCAGAAGGAGAAACACTAGGAAACAAGTTCACAGGTATTAGAAAATATTACAGTCTCTTTGAGTTTTACATACATCTCAGAGTTGAACATACTTAGTTTGAATTATTTGGATGCAGTAACAAGGATTCCAGGTACACAGTATTTTACATTAAGATTGGGAGGTGGTAAGGGGGAGATAGCTGACCATTTCTATAAGCACCTAAATATGAATAAAAAGGACGAAAATCAAGCCTGGATCACTGATAAGAAAGGACATTAGTGCATGTAAATTAAAATATCATTAAATATAAAGCTAGAGTAAATCTACTGGTATCAAATAACATTTCAGAGAGCACTCTGTGCTAAAATATTGTTCTAAAGGAAGAGGTATTCTACATGTGGTAATTCAAGTAGAAGTCAGCTATTTCTTTTTCTTTGATGAGTAACTATGTACAGCTACTGTATACATTGCACTAAATAGTTAATAAATTTTGTTTCAAAGGGCTCAGTGTCCTAGAAGGAATTGTTCCTAGATTTAAAAATGTTGAGCACGAGAAACATCATAATATTAACTTTAAATAGTGTTCAAAGGTAGACTATACATTACACACTCCCTGTGTTTGCATTGGTTTTCCTCCCACTACTCTATCTCTGAATTCCTGTCATTCAATACTGAACTTCATGTATGCCTTGTATCTGGAATGATGGGTGCTATATCAGGCCCTGGAACCCAAAGCTTCATTGACAAATCAACATATAATTGTGTTAAGAGAACATCTGTTTTTTTACAATACTGAAATTAAATTACAAGGGATATTATTTCCTCCTTCAAGTGTTAATACAAATTTCATTAGTAATTTTTGCTTCCATGTGAATGATTTCCTCTATAATTTTTCTAAATTAGGAAAAAAAAAAAAAAAAGCCCACAGGAGTGACAGGAAGACTAGCTAGCTTTTCTCTTGCCATCATTGTTTCTTTTATAAGTAACATTGACATATGCTGTCATAGTCTTATTTCTTCTTAGGTGCCTTGCTGTTTTAAGGCCATTGGGTTGTGGTTCTGGTTTCTATGCATTTGAGGGTTTTACAATATGAAAGACTGTTAAAAGATAAGCTTTCAGTGCTGATGTGCAAGAGATCTCTGGCTACCAAGAGAAGCTTCCTAAGGTGAAGCACATTCTTTTCAGTAAGGATCTACAATATACATTAACATCAGCTACAAATGCTGTAAGCAAATTTTACATGTTTTTAGTTGAGCATGCCTTAAGCACAATACTGAACTTCCTCATGCATTCAGATTCTACACAATCCACATTTTAGTGACATGATATGTCTCCTGTTTCTCTGTAGCAATGAAAATACAGGGACTTTTATTTGCAAAGTATGTAGTATTGTTAAAATTATCTCCATGCAGTCGTAAAATTTAGTGCACCAAGAGATATCTCTTTACCATTTATTGCTGCAGGCTTCATTTAGAGGAAAGCTTGATTCCTGGCTCCAAAATATTTTAGTTTTCTTTTCAGGATGGTCATTGAGAATCTCTATCTGTGCAAACTGTCCTTTCACCATTTGATGCAAAAAGTCTGGAAAGGAGCAAGACCGTTTCCTGCTTCTCATTCCTGTTTCATACATTGAGTTTGTTATGTAGTGGAAAGCTTTATGGTTCACAGAGAGTTAATATCTTCAAAACTACCTTGGATTAATAAAGGCCATGTAACCTGCTCATAGCTGAATACTGCAGTATAGAGCTGAGCCAAGTGGTCACCTCTCAATTCCTCTGTGGACAACTAGTGAAGTATAAAAGCTGCTGTTCTTGGTGACCTCAGCAAAGAGGCAGTAATATATAGTAAATTCCCTTCCAAAAGGAAACCAAAAAAAATAGACATGTGAGATCCCACCTGAACCGCACCAACCTGGGACAGGGAATTCCAGTCTCCAAGGGTGTCAGTAAGCAATTCTTTCACATATAATAAACTCAAATTTTCAGACAATGAAAAAAAAGACACATTAAGAGCTCTTTTTCTGGCAGTGCACAGGGTAGGTCTTTTCACAATCCAACTATGATTATAATAGGAAAACTCTGAAAACAAATTAATTTCAACACAGCCTTATATATGTTCTCTCCAGGACTGTACGGCCTTTCATTGCAGATATTCTTGTATAGATACCTGCCTAAATTGAGATATGTCCTTAAGTCCAGCAATCCTTCCTTATCTGGCATGTGTCTGCAGCAAAAGACATATTTATGTGTTTTCTAGAATCTGGGATGAAATTAATAATCTACTAGAATGTGAAACTGTTTCAACATTTAAATCCCAAACCTTAGCCACACTGCTGGATAAATGTAAGCTTGTTTGTTTGTTTGCTTGTTCTTTTCTTCAAACAAGAAAGAGGAACACTTGGAAAGCCAACAATATTTGGTCACATGAACTTTTTTCTTTTGTTAAGATTTCTAGAGAAATAAAAAGAGAAAATAAGGAAATCTCGAGAATATTGCCACAGAACTAAGGCAGTGGATCAGTTTGGTTATATTATAATACTATAAATTTTAACATTTTTATTTGGAGTTGCACAAAAAAATTCATGATGGAAAAAATCTGTGTCAGTTAGAAATTGTTGAGGTTGTAGTGTATTGCAGAAGGAGTGGGACACTTTAGATATTTCATGATTTATTCTTAGTTGCTGTTTTCATCTTTTACACAATTTAAAAATATTTCTATAGCAAAGCAAAGATATTTCAAATGGCAGGAATAAATATACATGACAAGTGAAGCTGGAGACATTTTTGTTTGCCATGTATTTAAAATATGTTTCACAATTAGAGTAGCAATTAAGTGTCACTACATTGTTATGCATGATGTAATCTCAGATGGGAAAATGAAATCATACAAAATGTTTTTAATTTTGAAGAAAATCAGTAAGTGAACAGATTTAATAAATACCACTGCAAGACACTGGAAAACATTTCTACAGAATACTTTGAGCTCTTAAGATTGAAAAAAAATCTGCTTACAAAAAATGATAAACAACCATATTATCCAACTACACTAGAATAACATTAAAGTTGTTTGCCCATCTTTAGATTAGGAAATGGAGAGGAACCTTACAATATTGGTGTGTCTGCTTATTTTCATATCTATGAAAAAGACCTCTTCTCCAGGCACTAGAAATACTAAAATTCATAGAATCATTTAGATTGGAAAGGACCTCTAGGATCACCAAGTCCAATCTTTTTCCAACATCTCCCTGACTGTTAGACCATGTCTTGAAGTACCACATCTACTTGTTTTCTGAACACCTCCAGGGATGGTGACTCCACCACTATCCTGGGCAGCCTGTTCCAGTGCCTGACCACTCTTCTAATAAAGAACTTCTTCCCAATATCCAATCTAAACCTTCCCTGGCACAACTTGAGGCCATTACCTCTTGTTCTGTCATTAGTTACTTGAGAGAAGAGACCAACACCAGCCTCACTACAACCTCCTTTTAGGTAGTTGTAGAGAACAATGAGGTCTCCTCTAAGCCTCCTCTTCTCTAAGCTAAACAGTCCCCGTTCCCTCAGGTGCTCCTTATAATACATATTCTCCAGACCTCTCACCAGCTTTATTGCCCTTGTCTGCTTCTGCTCCAGCACCAAAATGTCCTTCTTATACTGTGGTGCCCAAAACTGGACACAGTACTCAAGGTGCGGTCCCACAAGTTCCGAGTACAGGGGCACAGTCACCTCCCTAGTCCTGTTGTTCACACCATTTCCGGCATAGGCCAGAATACTTTTGGCCTTCTTGGCCACCTGGGCACACACTTGGGTCATGTTCAACCGCCTGTCCACCAGCACCCCCAGATCCTTTTCTGCCAGGCAGCTCTCCAGCCACACTTCCCCAAACCTGTAGCATTGATGGGGTTGTTGTGACCAAAGTGCAGGACCCAGCACTTGACCATGTTAAGCCTCATACAATTGGCCCCAAAAATTCAAGGACATATTATAATAGATCTTTCAAGGCTGCAGAGCGCAAGGTTAAACAAGTGGTCTTCCATCATAACTAGTTGAAGCTGCAGCTATCATCACTCTTAGGAAGACTAAGGACTCTGACAGCTCTCTGAGGAACACACTGGCCTCATGAAGGAGTATCTTTTCCTCACACATTAGATAGATAGCTATGATAATCAGCTAGAATTAATGGAGCTTTTAATCTGCCTGTTAAGATAGATGCTGGGATTCTGATGTTTAAAAAAAAAAGCACAGAAAATAAAAACCTTAAAGTCTATAGTGGACAAATCAAGTCTCAAAAGCTCTGTCCCAAAGTTATATGTTACAGTATGAAGAATCAACACGTGATCTGAGAGAGGTTTTACATATGTTATGACAATGTGTACCAACTTCAGATAGATTATGGCTATCTAGACACGTGACACAGTTGCTTTCATCAGCTTGACTCTTGCAAAAGCTGGGAACCAGTACTTGTTTCAAAATTACTTTCAGATGTCTACCTAAATCCACTGCAATTCCAACTGCCTGCTTTTTCTGCTGTGTAGCACTTTCTGTTTTCTGAGAGTATGAACTACCAAGACTTGTGCAGAAACATTTTTTATATTCAAGATAAGGATATATTTATTTGAATTATGCAAAATATTATATATATAATGAGCCATATGATATGTAAATATGTACTGCAGGTGCTATAAGAACATTTTCTGGTGCTTAAACAAAAGTCAAAAAGTGATAAAGCTTTACCATCCATAAAGTGAGCTGTCTTTCTATAAGGTGTTGACAAGTCCAAAGCACAGCTTTCTTCACTAAGATTGAAAGTTGCATATATAAGAATTTAGAGACTCAAAATTGCATTCAGTGTGAGTACAGGATTTGACCTAATGTTTTGTTGCAGTAAAAATTTCCTTAGAAATTTTTAATTCCTATATAATTAGTTTCCAGTTAATTGGCATCAGGTTATCTTCAATTTACCTATCAAATATATTATATGAGCACTTGTACTTCTCTGCAACAGCTTCATTATAAAGGAAATAGTCACAATACGAATAATGATAATAAAAAAATCACCTCAAAATTGTCTACATATACATGTGAACACCTACCCTTCCTATATATAAATATAGTACAAATAAATGCTTATGGTAGAAAAGATCCTGACTTTCCTGGTGCATATCAGCAAACATTAGTGAAACTGATGTCTGTCTTTATCTTCTTCCTACTGGTTTTTAGGTTACTGTACTCAGTACAACTGGAGAACCAAGAGATCTGTCCTCAGGCAGAAGCTAAGAGAAGATGTGAACATTTGTCTTTTTCTTGTATTTGATTCAAGATGTCACTCTTTTCTTTGAGTACTAACTGTTTGAAAAGTTTATTAATTTGATTTATGTCACTTTTGGGTCAGTACAGCAGGAAAAAGGCAATTAAATGTACTATGCTGCCCTCATTTCTAGACTATGAAATGAGTGCAAATTTCTGAGTCAGTAGCTTTGTCAGGAGCCACAACAAAAACAAAATTAAAACCATTCAGTCATCTCACAGAACAAAGAAAATATTTCTTGCAATGACTTGACAATCCATGACAAGCTCTTTATGAACTTAAGGATCCATTTGTCTGGAAAAAGACAGCTTAAGACCTATAAAGTAACTCAATTTTGGAAGCAGATTCTTGCCAAATGGAATTCAATGTTCAAATATGCATCAATAAATAGACCTTCTGTAACAGAAAACATATTATATCTCCTGAATCAAACAAGGGTGTGGGCATAATGTCCAGCTGGCTTTTTTTGTACTCGAGGATATTTTCTTGAAATATGAGGCAGGATTCAGACTGCTGCAAACTTTCAGGATTTGTTCAATTGCCAGAAACAGTGGTAATAAAGAAAACCTGCTGTACTCTTCTAGCACATTTCAACAAACTCAGAAAAGAACAATTTAAAATTCACACAATCTGATTATTTGCATATATTAAAAAGACTTATGAATATTGAAGCTACACATTCCAAGTTAATTGGCATCAGGTTAGCTTCAATTTACCTGTCAAATGCATTATATGAGCATGTAGTGAACCAGCATCTTGAACTTTACAAAGTCTGACTTCGACAGCTGGAGCAGCTCCTTCGAAGCCTGTATTGCTGCTGATCTATTCCATTTTCTTTTCCTGTTTACTTGCTCTTGAAGAAGACAGTTAATTTCTCCATCTGGCAAAGAGTGCTATATTCACATTACTTATGGCATTCATTGATAAAGCTTCAGATTGCTGAGATACAGTAGGCCAGGACTGATTAACTTGATCAAACCAATGCTTGCTTCTGCTCGTGTTAAAAAACAGATAACTGTTGGCATTGCAGTTCCTCTTCCTTTACAGAATAACCTCCTGCAACTGTTCAGGTTGAGAGCAGATGAGAGAGAAAGCAGCTTTGCAGAAGAGAACTGAGGAGTCCTAAAGGTGAGCAAAAGTCATCAGTGTGATCTTCTGGCAAAGAAAGCCAAGCACACACTGGGCTGTATTAGAAGAATGCAACCATTAGGCTACAATGACAGCTTCAAAGGAAGTTTCTCCATCAAAATTTATATTGCATTTTCTTAATGGGAAAAATAAAAAGCTGCTCGATATATATTTTAAACTTTGTAACGTGGCATCCTGGTGCTATGGGTTTCTTTGCATTCATTTTCTCCCACAGAGCAATGGGAAAGCATCAGACACTACTCAAAGAACACTTCTTGAAACACATTAAAAAAAAAGTTAAAACCCCCCAATTTAATATGATTCCATGTACACATACATTTTGAAGAATCAATTCTGACAGAATACCTGGGAACATACAGAGAGGCAGAGGATGCAACAGTTGCTGTCATGTTTCAGTGATGTTGGTATATTTCTTTATATGAGTCCAACCAGGGTGCTAAACTATCCATCAGCTACAGGCAAATATGCACATTTAACATCCTTTAAAAAATGACAGCTACAACCAGTACTAGTTGCATTGAGTAAAATTAAGACAAAATTAGGATTCTGTTAAATTTTGTACATGCCGGGATCTGCAATGTTGCAAAAGGTATGCCCTAGGAAAATCAGAATGGTTGGAATGGTTGATATTTCTTTTTTTACTTTTCTCTAATAGGTGCTCATGAAATCCTTCTTCTGCAGTCCTGAACTTACATATAACAACAAGTATCAGCAAATCTTTCAAACATAGTTTCTAATGACCATTAATATTCTGAAGGGAAATAGCCTGACATTAGGTTTTACTGTTAAGCTCTAGAAAAAAGATGTGAACAAACTACTCTTTGAGGATGATAATTTTTCAGAACTCATGCCAACATTTATGTCATAAATATCAATTTCTCATTCACCTCACTGAGTACTGTAGGAATTACTTTTAACTGTACTACACCAAAGTCATAGTAGTTTCAGTCACCTCATATCAAGAGACCTATAAAATCTTTGAAGATGATATTAATGTGTAAGCTGGAGAAACATGACCTTAAGCATTAGATGTATCATCCTTACAATTATGGGACTCAAGGTGATTACTTTTCCAGTAATTTATCCAAGAAGAATAGGATTTTTTTTTGTAAATGGAAGGAATTAAACACAGCCAAGTTCAGAAAGACTGACCTGAAAACAGAAAACTGTAAAAAGAAAACATGACTATAAGTGAGCAATTTCTATTTCTGTGGATGGAACATTTTTATGCTAGCATATTGTCTGCTATGTAGTGCAAGGATAAGTGGACAGCATAAGAAACTATTAAATGCTCATTCTTATAATCACTCCTCTTCCATCCAAGTGTAACTACTAAGTAACCTATGGGATACAAATTCATAAACTAGAAATAAACTATATAGCATAGTACCAGTAACATAAACTGGATGCATTCTACAGGAGAAAAGGACGAGTCATATCTATTGATCAATCATTTGATTACTGAATTCAGAAAGTAGGGCTATCTCAGTTGTATTGAGGAAGAAGAGGTAAGAAGAATGTATTTGCATTTCATGTGTTGGATTAAGCTTTGAAATACTGATTCAATGCCTTCTTGTATCTCTATACATTTCCTCAGAAGGTAGTCACAGAATTTCAATTTGTCTCTAAACCTGCTGGACTTCTTTCCTTTTGCTTTCTTCCTGTGATTAATGTTTAGATAGAAATTCAGCAAACATATTTGGAGGTCAGTAAGTTTTCTCACTGAATCATTTTGTAAGTCTACACTAGGTCTCTAAACACTTTCTAAGAAATGACTGTTTCTCACCGTATTTGTGTAGTACCCTGTGGTTTTAACTTAACAGAAGCATACAGTGATACAGAAGCATACAGTGATACAGAAGCACACAGTGATACAGAAGCACTTGAAAATAAGTGGTTGTAGATATCAGACTCTTTAATATTCCCTTTGCACCTGCAGAAGCCCAGAAACCTTCCACTTTCTGGAAGTACCAGTAGCTGTTGACAAACTCAATCAGAATCTCCAGCATATGCAAAATTAAAATACATATAAGGATATGCAATACTTAAATACAAAAATTTGAAATGGAATACATTTCTTTAGGACTACAAGTGGTTCTAAAGTCTGCTATAAATAAAATCTGCACCTTCATAGACACGGTGGGCATAGACTTCTATGGACAGATTTTTTCCTATTTTAGCTTAGTTACACTTCTGAGTTTAAGAACCTAGGTTTTCTTTTTCGGGGGGGAGGGGGCAGGAGTATAAAAATCTTTGGGGTTTGTGGTTTTTTGTTTGTTTCTTTTGTTATGCTATGGGTTTTTTTGTGGACCTCACTATAGCTCTTGGCCAGACTCAGAAATCTGTCCAATTAGTGACACTAAAGTACTTCTGTACTTCACTGGAATTTTTACCATTTCTGGAAGGCTCAGGATAGGTGTCAGCTGGTCAGCTTTGACAAAATTTCTGAACTAATTTAATTTCCTTTCTAAATGTAGAAACCTTTCCCATTAGAACTGTAAGAAAACCACTTGTAATTTTTCCTGGATTCTCAAATTATAATCCTGAGACTCAGTTATCTAATAAGGATATATTCCAGAGTGCTCTGTGACTTTTAAGAGCTTAGCAAGTCAAGAGCTAGGATCTTTTAGATAAGGCTCTGTCCCCTACATTCTTCACTTTAGTGAAAAAGGATGAAAACCAACTGAAGATTCACTTCAACAAGAAAATCACAGACCAACAGGAAAACAAACAGTACCAACAGCTGCTGTTAAATCTAACAAGAGGAGCAGATCACTAGCAAAATGAGATAGATACTTATTGTAAATCATGCATAATGCCATATGTCAATAATTTGATAAATCGTGTAATCTTGTCTTCTCATGAAGATAGATTTGACCTTTGATGCTGACTTTTATGACAAAGTTTCAGGTGGTTTTTAGTATCACCTCTGTAAAGAATTTTAATTTAAATGGCATTTTTTTGAACATCATTATGCCTAATAGATATGTTTCTGATATACCAAATCGATGTTTTTATTTCTCTCAAACTATCTGAAGTCACTTATGTATGTTCCTTAGGTTTACTTTGAGCAAGAAGATATTTCAATTTTTTTTTGTAATTTATTTTCATGAAACTAGTAACACAAAGTAATAGGAGGAAAACAATACTTCTTATGTTTAAACATAACTTGATATAAATGATTTTGTGTGCAAGGAATGTAGTTTGATTTCTCTTGTATCTCATAGACTTTCATCCTCTAGGGCTCATGTTTGTGTTTTTCAGTAGGCACAGATTTCATGCACACAAATGCTAGGGAGAAATTCTTTGAAAAGCACAGAAAGCATGTAATATGGTGGAGCAAGCCTGAAGTATATGTAGCAGGATTTGAAATATTATCTTCTATCTCCAAAGAGAGGCAATGTTTCTGCCATGGCTATGGAGCAATTATTTTAAGATCTGTTTGTCATGTAAGTGGTAACATCACAGAACAACATGTTTTAATGAGAAGCAAAGTGTCTCAAATTTGAAAGTTATATTGAAACAAAACACTAACAAAATTATATTGGATTATAGAGTTTCAGCTGTAGCTTCTCATGGGTTTTAAGAGAAATAATGAAGTGTTCTTCAGATCACGTGCAGAAAGAAAACTTCTTGCTAATTTTACTTTTTTTTTTGTTTCCTGTTTCTGTGTTAACTTGGCAAACAAGAAAAAAATGCGAAGGAAAAGAAGCCAGATCAATCCTTATACCATATTCTACTAGCCTTAGGTAAACTATCTGTCTGTCTAAAAGGCTGTATAATGCATTAATATAGAAGTACAAAATGCAATTTTAAAAATAATTCCACTGACAAGAAGGAAATAGAAGGTATGTAAAGAGAATCATAAATAAAATAGAGGGCCTGTTCATCATGTCTGAAAATCCTCTTGAGGAACTACTTCAAAATACAAATAAGTCTTAAACTCTAGCCTTTTTGCCCTATGTTCCTTAAACTTCCCAATGAATCTCAAGGGAAAGGACTGTTAGAAAAAAAAAACAAAAAAAAAAAAGCTAAATGTAGCCACCACTTAAGAGAGAAAGGATATGGCTTATGAGCCATGAAATTTGAATAATGTTATAAAACATCTTAAATTTTATTTAAAGTGTAATAAACATTGATCAGTTCTTTGCTATTACTATGCTAGGCAGTTTAGTGTTTTACAGAATACCAGCTAAAGTTGAGATTATATCTTAAAGTTATTTTTTTAGGGAAGTTGCTAAAGTTGTATTTCAGAGTGCAGTAGTCTGGTTCAGGAAGTGCTACTGCTGATAGGAGTAGCAATGAAATTAGCTTAGCCTCCAAAGATACTAAACCTCCTACACACTTATCTCAACATCAGATATGTCATTCATTAATTGACCATATTCAGTTCTTGGAAATATTAGACTGCCTTATTCGTTTTTACTGGCCTCAATAGCAAAAAAAATATTTATTGATCATAGACTCATACAATACCAGATTGGAAGGTACCTTAAGGAGCATCTGGTCCAACCTTTCTTGGGAAAACCACGGTCTAGACAAGATGACCCAGCATCCTGTCCAACTGAATCTTAAAGGAGTCTGATGTTGAAGGCTCCACCACTTCCCCGGGGAGATT
>VYZX01020737.1:4367-15979 GCA_013401335.1 Brachypteracias leptosomus | reverse complement strand
AGCTCCAGCCTCTCTCCACCACCAGCCCCAAGCTCCAGCCTCTCTCCACCACCAGCTCCAGCCTCTCTCCACCACCAGCCCCAAGCTCCAGCCTCTCTCCACCACCAGCCCTGAGCTCCAGCCTCTCTCCACCACCAGCCCCAAGCTCCAGCCTCTCTCCACCACCAGCCCCAGCTCTGGCTGACACCAAACATGACAACATGGAAATTCAGCCACTTCTTGGCTGCCCAGCCAAGGAGAAGAGACTCTGGGCTATAAAAAGCCCCAGACTAAACTGTTTGTGGTGGGAGCAGCTTTTCTAATCAAATTGTTTGTCTGCCCGGAGTGAGTTCCCAGTCACAGCAGCTGGGAGGGGAGGGACCTTCTGGGGGGGGGGGGAACCCCTGGGATGAGCTAATCACCAAACCAGGAGTGTTATGAGAAACCCACAGGCCTCTGGTGCCAGGAGGGGGGAGTCTAACGGGACATTTCCAGAGGGTTTGGACAGGAACACGTTGATCCCCCCTCCCCGTGCTGGGATCCAGCCCAAAAGGGCAGCAAGAACCAGGCCACAAAGAGCAGATTCCAGAGGAAGGTGAAGGAACCAGGGGAGGACAAGGACACAGCAAAGAGGCTGCTCCTTGGCTGGGGAGCTTGGGATGTGTCCAGTGAAGTGCTGGGAGATGGGGGCACTGGGGGCCGAGGGCACCTACCCACTTGTTCCTGAGTTACTGTCACAGTCGGGAGGGAGGAGATCTTCTCCTTGTCAGCTGGAGGAGGCCCCGTGTTCTCCAGCTGCCCCAGGAGCTGTGGAGGAGGAAAGAGCAGAGGTGAGGCTGGGGCTTGGCTGTGCAGAGCACCCTGACATGGACACGGAGAGAGCTGCATCCCCAGGCCTGGCAGGTGTCCACAGGGACACCTCTGGGCTGGGTCCCTCACCAGCAACGCTCCCGTTGCCCAACCTGGAGCACGTGAGATGTTTGGGGAAGAGGAAGAACCTCGAGCTGCAGAGACAAGTGACTGAGCAGCTTCTGCTCAACCCATGGCCCCAGGAAGGACCTTGAGGGGCTGGAGCGTGGCCAGAGAAGGGCAATGGAGCTGGGGAAGGGTCTAGAGCAGGAGTGTGGTGAGGGGCAGCTGAGGGAGCCGGGGGGGTTGAGCCTGGAGCAAAGGAGGCTCAGGGGAGACCTTCTGGCTCTGCACAACTCCCTGAGAGGAGCTTGGAGCCAGGGGCAGTGAGATCTCTTGTCTGCAAGGGATGGGATGAGAGGAACCAGCCTCAAGTTGGGCCAGGGGAGGTTGAGGTTGGAGCTGAGGAACAATTTGTTGGTGTTTGGGGCTGTGAAGGGCTGTGCCAGGCTGGGCAGGGCAGGGGTGGAGGCCCCATCCCTGGAGGGGGTTGCAAGGCTGGAGATGTGGTGCTGAGGGCCAGGGGTTAGTGGGGGCCTGGCAGGGATGGGGGGGACTCAACCTTCAAGGTCGTTCCCAACCCAAACAATTCCATGATTCCACGTTTCTACTCTCCCAAGACCTGAGCCAGGTGTCAGGAGGAACCAGGAGACCTTCCAGGGCTCTAGAGAAGCTTTCTCCAAGCACAACCACCAAAACAAGGAGCAGCTGCACCAAAGCCTGAGCTCCTGGGGGTCTGCACCTCCCAAGGCTCTCTGATGTTTGACACAGGCTGAGCTGGAGCTGCAGTGATGCTGCCAACTGAGCCTCTTTTCCCAGGGTTGCAGGATTTCCATGACTCAGGAATTTCATCCTGGCAAGACCCAGATCCCAGCAACCAGCCCCAAGCACACAGAAGCATTTGGAGGAGCCTCATTTATCCCTGAAGGCCACATCCAGCTCCCTGGGATGACACCAGACCCCGGGATGGGCAGAGCAGCAGCTCCATCCCACCCAGATCCCACTCACGACACCAACCCTGGGGCCTTCTCAGCCATGGGGTGGGAGGAGGGGGGTTGTCTCCATGGCCACAGGGGCTGCAGGCTCCAGTCAGGGCTGGGGATGGAGCTGGGGGGTGGGGGGATGGCAGCAGATGCTCTGCCGGGCACTCAGCAGCAGCCAAACCAGCTCCCAGGAGAGCTCCCCCCTCCCAGTGAGGCCACCCCCCAGGAAGAGGCTGTTTGGGGATGGAGGTTGGACACCAGATGGTGCTTCCAGGAAGGGGAGTGGCCTCAGCTCCTCCCTCCACAAACCACAGAGGAAATGGCTCATGGCTGAAAACTGCTGGATTTGGTGAGAAATCTGGGGCTGAGGCTGGAGATCTTCCTCCCTGGCCTCTGCTCAGCCTGCTCCAAAGCACCACGTGGGCTGACAACGAGGAGAACCAAGATCTCTCCTCAGGGATAAGGTCCAGGCCCTGCTCCTACATCCTGAGGATGCAGAGAAGGAGCCCACACATGGTCTGACAATGGGGAGAACCAAGATATCTCCTCAGGGACAAGGTCCAGAACCTGCTCCTACACCCTCTGAGGACACAGAGAAGGAGCCCACACGTAGTCTGATGAGGAGAACCAAGATATCTACCCAGGGATAAGGTCCATGTCTTGCTCCTACACCCTCTAAGGTCATAGAGGAGGAACCCACACGTGGTCTGACAACAAGGAGAACCAAGATGTCTCCACTCTCTGAGGACACAGAGAAGGAGCCCACAAGTTGGCTGATGAGGAAAACCAAGATATCTCCACAAGGATAAGGGCCATGTCCTGCTCCTACACCCTCTAAGGACACAGAGAAGAAGCCCACACATTGGCTGACAAGGAGGACCAAGATATCTCCTCAGGGATAAGGTCCACGTCCTGCTCCTACACCCTCTGAGGACACAGAGAAGCAGCTCCCCCTCCCCCCAGACACCAACACTGTTCCCAGTGCCAATCCAAACCCCAGAGCTCATCCCACCACTAGGACTGACCAGAGAGGCCACCAAGGCCCAGATCAAAGCCTCTGGGGCCTTTCTCCAGCCACCAAGATCTTACCTGGGTGACAATAGCATCGAGGCCACTCTGTCCCCACGCATAGTCCCCAGGGTTGGAGTGCAGCATCCCACTCCTGTGGGCAGGAGAAGAGTCCAGGAACCATCTCACCAGCTTGGAGGAGCACAGGATGCTCCCAGAGGAGCCAAACTGGGGAGGATGGAGCTCCCAGACACCAGCCCACGGGTGTTTACTGGCGTGGGGAGCTGGGGTGGAAACCACCCCTTGGTACTCACCAGGAGAAAGGGTGTTGGGAGCCAGGGATGGCTGAGTTTGCAAAGAACCCTGCAAAGATCTGCTGGATGATCCTGGGGAGGAATCACAAGAGGGAGGGACACAAAAAGAAGGAAGGAGTTGAGCAGTCATGGAGACAGCAGCAGGTTCAGCCAGAACGGGCAGAGGAACCTGAAATCCTGCTCCTGGTACAGGAGGATGAGCCCTGGAGACAAGGTCTGAAGGGACATGGGAGATGAACCAACAGCTGGGAGGGGAAGGGACCCAGTTCAATCAAGAATCATTGAGTGGTTTGGGTTGGAAGGAACCTTAAAGCTCATCTAGTTCCAACCCCCCTGCCATGGGTGGGACACCTTCAACCAGGGCAGGTCAGGTAGACCCCATCCCTATTCATGAGGGTTTGTAGCAACAGGGGTGATGGTTTTAAGCTAGAAAAGGATGGATTTAGGTTGGACATTAGGAAAAAGTTCTTTAATCTGAGGGTGATAGATCAGTGGAAGGGGCTGCCCAGGGAGAGGGTGGAGGCCCCATCCCTGGAGACCTTCAAGGTCAGGTTTGCTGGGGCTCTGAGCAGCCTGCCCTAGGTAGAGATGTCCCTGCTGGTGTAGGGAGGGTGGACCAGATGACCTGTGGAGGTCCCTTCCAGCCTCAAACATTCTATGAGTCTATGACATGGGAGATGAACCAACACCTGGGAGGGGAAGGGACCCAGTTCCCCAATCAAGAATCTTAGAATGGTTTGGGTTGGAAGGAACAAGGCTGCCCAGAGAGGGGGTGGAGGCCCCATCCCTGGAGTTCTTCAAGGTCAGGCTGGATGGGGCTCTGAGCAGCCTGCCCTAGCGGGAGACATCCCTGCTTCTTGTAGAGGGGTTGCATGAGATGACCTTTGGAGACCCTTCCCCCCCAAGCCATTCCATGATTCTCTGAGCCCATGTTTTTCCAGGAGGCTCTTCCAGGGGGGGATCTCCCAGCACTTACCCCTCGATGGCGGGGGAGCGGTCGGGGCGGGAGCTGCCCCGGGCCCGGTACCGCCGGGTCATGGGCAACCGCGGGGGGCGGCTGGGCCCCCAGAGCTCGGCGTGGGCTTGGTGGCCCCTCTCGTTGTCCCTGCTGTCCTGCTCCAGGGAGCTGCTGCTCAGGAAGGGCCTGAAGTCCGGGAAGAACATGGTGTGGTCCAAATGGTCCCAGAGCTGGGGGAGAGAAAAGGGGAGACACAACGTGGGGGTGGTTCCGTCACCGAGGCCGAGCGGCGGCTCCGCTGCCGAGACGGGGGCAGGAAAGTCCCGTGTCCCCCCTCCCCAAAGCCACTGAGAAGATCCACATGGTTGCCATGGCTCCCTGGAAAAAGTCTGGCAAACGTGCTTAATTATAGCCCAAACTAACGAGCTGCACCACCCCCGGGAAGACCAACCTGTCAGCTCCTTCCCCAACAGCAGCGAGCACGGAGCTGCCCCGGGCACTGAGAGGGGGGGTGGTACCTCCAGAGACATGATGCTGGGGGGAACAACCTCCAATGCTGGGGGCAGGTTTGGGCCCCTCACTCCCACAAGGACCTTGAGGGGCTGGAGCGTGGCCAGAGAAGGGCAACAGAGCTGGGGAAGGGTCTAGAGCAGGAGTGTGGGGAGGAGCAGCTGAGGGAGCTGGGGGGGTTGAGCCTGGAGCAAAGGAGGCTCAGGGGAGACCTTCTGGCTCTGCACAACTCCCTGAGAGGAGCTTGGAGCCAGGGGGGGTGAGATCTCTTGTCCCCAAGGGATGGGATGAGAGGAACCAGCCTCAGGTTGCCCCAGGGGAGGTCGAGGTTGGAGCTGAGGAACAATTTGTTGGTGTTTGGGGCTGTGAAGGGCTGTGCCAGGCTGGGCAGGGCAGGGGGGGAGTCCCCATCCCTGGAGGGGTTTGCAAGGCTGGAGATGTGGTGCTGAGGGCCAGGGGTTAGGGGTGGCCTGGCAGGGATGGGGAGTCGATGATCTTCAAGGTCTCCTCCAACAAGAACAACCCCACGATTCTAAGATGCCCACAAGAGATGATGCTGGACCCTCAAGCCCCACATCCAAGGGTCACTGAGGGCTCAGGGTCCCCACGGCCACCAGCAGCAAATGGATGCAGCCAAAAGAATCAAGTGCAGCCCCAGGAAGGAGGGTTCATGTCTCTGGTTCCATCATCAGGAGCTGCTGGGGGGTCACCAAGGGATCTCCCCAGAGCTCCAGCCTGCAGAGGAACTGGGGGAGGTGCAGGAAAACCCCCAGGAACCTGGTGCCCCAGCTTGGAGAGCCCCCTCCATGAGCAAACCCCATCTGCTTTTAGTCCTCCTGTGACTCAGAGCACGGGCTGGAGGAAGGGCTGAGGAGGCCACTGAAGATGAGAAGAACTCAAGACCTGATGTGCATGTTCTGCCCCCACCAGAGCAGCTCCAGCTCCACATCACACCAAAGGACCTGCTTCAAAACATCTCCCTGTCCAATCTGGCAGCAGGGGAAGGGGAGAAGTCCCCTTGACAACCTCTCCTCTGAATTAACACCACCCAGGTGATGAAGTTCTGCTGCTTCTCCTGCTGGCTGTGGCCAAGAGCAAGCCCTGCCTGCAGCCACCCCACTGAGAGACCTTCCCAGCTGCCTCCCCAAGAGACCTTCATTTATAATTAATCCCAAAAGGCAGCTCAATTAACACCATGCCCAGACATCCCTCCCTGAGCTGACCCACGGGCTCCCCCTGAAGCCCAGGAGCTCCTGGGGCTGTGGAACCAGCGGGGAGGAGCCCTGGGAAGGGGGGGGTTGGTCCAGGATCCAGCTGAAGAGGAGGGAGGAGAGACACAGCAGCCTGGGGAGCCAACAGGAGGGCTCCAGATGCCCAAGCTGGGGAGGAATGTCACTTATTTGGTGGGGCTGGAGGGAGTGGCTTGGCTGTGACACGGGGAGGAGGGATTGGGAACCCCAGAGAGACCAAACGGAGCTGGGGTAGCCCCAGGGAGAGGCTCTGAACCAAGATATTGGGGGGAAAAACAGTTAAAACCCCTCAATACCCGAGCAAAGCAACGACCTGGGCTCTGAGCAGGGCCTGCTGGCAGAGGAGAGCTGGAGAAATTGCATTTCCATCTGGGTCAGGCAGCTTGGCTGAGCTCCTGCTGGGAAGCAGAGCCCCTGGTGTCCCCAGGCTCTGGCGAGGAGCTGCTGCCATGGCCAGGAGCCCAGGAGAGGCCACAGCCCGAGGGCAGGGGATGGGGATGGGCTCAGGGCAGGGGCACGGGGCTCCCTGGGGCTTCAGGTGATGGGAAAAGACCCTCCCAGCCCTGGCTGCCCAACAGCCCCTGCTCAGGGACTGAGTTATGGGAGGTGGGCTTGTGAGTCTGGGTGTTATACAGACAAATGGGTTGGGTGGGAAGGGACCTTCAGAGCTCATCCCATCCACCCCCTGCCCTGAGCAGGGACATCTGCACCTAGAGCAGGTTGCTCAGAGCCCAACCTGCCCTGGGATGGTGCCAGGGATGGGGCAGCCACCACCTCTCTGGGCACCCTGGGCCAGGCTCTCCCCACCCTCAGCACCAACAAGTTCTTCCTTCTCTCTCCTCTAAATCTCCCTCTTCTACTTTCAACCCATCCCCCCTTGTCCTGTCCCAACAGGCCCTGCTCAAAAGTCTCTCCCCAGCTTTCTGACAGGCCCCTTGAAGTCCTGCAAGGCCCCAAGAAGGTCTCCCTGGAGCCTCCTCTTCTCCCAACAAGCCCAACTCTCCCAGCAGAGGCTTCCAGCCCTCCCAGCATCCTGTGGCCTCCTCTGGCCCTGCTCCCCCAGCTCCATGTCTCTGCTGCCTTGTCCTGCTGGCTCCTCCTCCTGGGCAGGAGGAAGGGGTGGGCAGGGAACACCCTCCCTGCCAGGCTGAGGGCACTGGCAGCTCCCAGCACCCGGGGCCAGGGTGTCCTCCCCCCACCCTCCTTTTCCTGCCCTGCCCAGTGAGCAAATATTAAAAAACCCAAACCCAGCAATGTCAACAGAGCCCCACAAATCTGCCAAGTTCCTGGAAACCCTCAGGAAGATGAACTGTCCTTTCTGCCAGTGATGACACCATCAAGAGCTGCACCTGGAGCCCACGCTGAAAACCTCTTCATGGCTCATCAAATAAACCTCTTGAGGGGTTAAAAGAAGAAATAAAGGAAGCAGCAAAACTCACCTCTGCAAACTGTGTGGAGGGGCTGTCGTCTATGGCACTGCCATCTAGGAAACTGGGGAGAGAGGGGAGTGAGAGCAGGGACCAGCCCCCCACACAGACCAGCCCCAGAGAGACCAGCTCCAGACACGGTTGGACACAGGTGGGATCAAGACAGTCCCCCCGTGGTCTGAGAGGGGAGGGACAAGCAAACACCAGGGGATTGTTCCTAGCAAAGGACTCATCAAGTGAAACTCCAATTAAAACTAAGCCTTGGATGTGTCAGCACAAGGTGAGCATGGAAAAAACCTGGTTTCCAACTGTCCAGGTGCTGGAGAACATCCTGAGAGAAGGGGTTGGGATGGAGCTTCCTTGTTCTGGGGAGGGGATGGGGGGTGGGGGCCACACAGGACCCTCTGGTCTTGCCTTAATGGACAGGTTTATACTGGGAGACTCATCAAATGGGGTGGGTTGGAAGGGACCTCAAAGATCATCCAGTTCCAACCCCCCAGGGCAGGGACACCTCCCACTAGAGCAGTTGCTCAAGGACCATCCAGCCTTGAACACCTCCAGGGATGGAGCATCCACAGCCCCCCTGGGCAACCTGGGCCAGGGTCTCTCCACCCTCACAGGGAAGAATTTCCTCCTAATTTCTAATTTCAACCCACCCTCTTCCAGTTTGAGGCCATCCCCTCTCATCCCATCACTACAAGCCCTTGGAAAAGGTCCATGTCACCCCCACTGCCCTCTCATCTCCCCCATCTCCAACCCAAACCCCACTTTTCTCAGCAATTCCTTGAGATCAAATGTAGAAATTGCCCAACAGGCCCCATCTTTATCTCCTTAATTTACCAGCCCCATGTTCTGCTGGGTGACCAACACCCAACTGAGGGAAAAGGGATTTATCTATTCCTGCTCTGGTGGGAGGTGTCCCTGCCATGGGAGGGGTGGAATGAGATGATCTCTGAGGTCCCTTCCAACCCAACCCAACTCATTCCATGATGAGCTGAGACTGGAGAGGACTGAGCTGGGACCAGCAGAAGGGCAACAAAGCTGCTGGGAGTCCCTGAGATGCCTTCAAACCAACAAATGACACTTTTTACTCCCATAACCCAAAGAAAGGCTGCAAAACCCCATCAGCACCTTTATTCCCCATCAGCACCTTTATTCCCAGTGCCTTGTAGGCCCTCAACCCACAGCTCCCAAATCCCTCCAGCCTCAGCCCAGGGGCCACTTGGACCTTCAGCCTCAGCTGGGATTAAGCCCAAATTCCCACAAATATTTCAGGTTTTTCCTTGGTTTTGGTGGGTTTGCCCCAAATATCTTGGGAATTTGTGGTGGAGCCTTTACCTGGAATCCTCTGTGACCTCCTCAATGAAGCCAGACTCACATCTTGGGCAGGTGTATTCCTGGAAGAGAAGAAGAGGAGCCATTAGGGTGGGAGGAAAGCTCAGAAGGTCACAACCCAGGAGCAGGTTCCTCAGCCCCACCACCTGGGGGAGTTTCTTCCAGAATTCGAAGCCCCGTGGGTGCTGCAGAGATGATTAATTGGAGAGATGATTAATTACAGAGATTATTCACCTCAGTGGAGGGTGGAGGAACAGGAAAACACCCTCCCTGGGATCACACAAGGCTGGGGGGGGACTGAGGACAAATTGGGGAGATTCAGATTGGAAATGAGGAGGAGATTCTTCACTCTGAGGGTGGGGAGACCCTGGCCCAGGGTTGTGGCTGCTCCATCCCTGGAGGTGTTCAAGGATGGATGGAGCCTTGAGCAACCTGGTCCAGTGGGAGGTGTCCCTGGGGGTGGAACTGGATGGTGTTTGAGGTCCCTTCCAACCCAACCCATCCTGTGATTCTATGACATTAAAGCCCCAAGCCAGCAGCAGCTCGAGGCTGCTGAGGTGATGACCTCAGAAAGGAGACGCCCAAACCAGAGTCACACCAGTTGCTCCAGCACCTCCCTTGGAGCTCCCAGCACTGCTGAGCTGGAGGAAGGATGGGGCTGCTGGGGGGTGGGGGAGGCACCTCCCAGGGACACACCCCCAGTGCCAAGGCAGCTCCAGATTCACCTGCTTGGTCTTGGCTTCCATGAACCTCCCTGTCCCATCCCAGGATAGCCCCAAACCAGTGTCCTACTGGAGCTGGGAAGGGCACAGAGTCCTCTGGGCACCTCAACTCATCTCATTCTGCTTTTCCCCCCTAAGAAAAACAAAGTATGAGAGTGATAATCCTGGAATCCCAGCCTGGTCTGGGTGGGAAGGGACCTTCAAAGCTCAACTCAGCCAAGAAATGCTCTTCATCCAAGCTGAGGGTGGGGAGAGCCTGGCCCAGGGTGCCCAGAGAGGTGGTGGCTGCCCCATCCCTGGCACCATCCCAGGGGAGGTTGGGCTCTGAGCAACCTGCTCTAGGTGCAGATGTCCCTGCTCAGGGCAGGGGGTGGATGAGCTGAGCTCTGAAGGTCCCTTCCCACCCAACCCACTCTGGGATTCCCTTAATTTCACCCCCATCTTCTCATCCCACCCTCCAGAGCCACACTGGACCAGGACGTTCTTCACCACCATAAAACCCCTCCCTTAACCCCCTTCCAGCACCTTCCCCCTCCCAGTGACCACCCCAGCAAGAGGATTTTCATTATTTGGGGGGTTCTAAACCCAGCAGGAGGCCCTGGGGGGGATGTGGCAGCTCCAGAGCCCTTCTGGGAGCTCTGGGGCTGTTGAATTGATGGTAGAATCTGGGTGGAATTTCCCAGCAGGATGCCCAGAGGCTCCTACGGATAAAATAAGAGCCTGGAGAGAGATAAAAATGGTATTTGGGATAAATAGCAACAGGGGGGAGGGAGAAGGGGAACGGGCACAGACGGTGGGAGGTGGGTGGGACACTGAGGAGCCATCAGGCTCCTGGAGCAGCTTCTGGAGATGTTCCCAGACAGGATCATGGAGTTGTTGGGGTTGGAGGAGACCCTGAAGCTCCTGGAGTCCATCCCTGCCAGGGCACCACTAACCCCTGGCCCTCAGCACCACATCTCCAGCCTTGCAAACCCCTCCAGGGATGGGGACTCCACCCCTGCCCAGCCTGGCACAGCCCTTCCCAGCCCCAAACACCAACAAATTGTTCCTCAGCTCCAACCTCAACCTCCCCGGGCCCAACTTGAGGCTGGTTCCTCTTGTCCTGTCACTTGCACACAAGAGATCTCACCCCCCCCGGCTCCAAGCTCCTCTCAGGGAGTTGTGCAGAGCCAGAAGGTCTCCCCTGAGCCTCCTTTGCTCCAGGCTCAACCCCCCCAGCTCCCTCAGCTGCTCCTCCCCACACTCCTGCTCTAGACCCTTCCCCATCCCCGTTCCCCTTCTCTGGCCCCGCTCCAGCCCCTCAAGGTCCTTGTGGGAGTGAGGGGGCCAAACCTGCCCCCAGGGTTGGAGGTTGGGCCCTCAAGATACTGGGCAGCAGTTTCTACCCACACCTGGCCCCAGGTGGAAGGTCTGTTGTCCTCAGGGTCCATCCAGAGCTCTCCAAGAGCAAGGGAGGGTGAAGCAAGAGCAGCTCCTCTCTCAGCTCAGACACCTCGGAAGGGTTCAGCCCATTCCAGCAGGACAGGGGCCCAGCATGGATGGAACCATCTGGCCCCAGCAGAGACAAGCAGGGGGAAGGCTCCAACCTCCTCCCACCGTGTCTGGGGCCTGAAGAAGCTCCAACAGCAGTGGCTGGAGCTGCAGGACCTGGGACACCAGGAGAGCTGGAACCCCACCCAGCTCTGCCTCCCATCCAGCCACACGTCCCTTCTCTCTTGGGTTGTTCCTCCATTGAAGGCCCATCAAGACCCAACACAACCCTTTAAAGACCAAGTGGAACACATCAAAGACCCAACACAACCCATCAAGACCCAACGTGGGCCCATCAAGACCCAACACAACCCATCAAAGACCCAACACAACCCATCAAGACCCAACACAACCCATCAAGACCCAACCATGTCCTGGTCCCAGCAAATGGCTCCAGCTTCTCCCAGTTTATCCCCTCAGTTTTGCAGGTCCACCCCATGGAGCTGGTGATTGTTCTGCTGAGGGGAAACTGAGGCATGAGGAGGAAGATACTGGCCCCATAGAGCCTGGGGCTGGGTGAGATGGGGGTGATGTTGCCAGAGCTTCTCCTGCAAGGCTGGAGATGGCCACAGCCCAGGGGGACCCTCTGGGGACAGAGCAGAGGACGTGGCAGGAGCAGCCCCATGGCCACCTCTCCTCCATGGCCAGGGGCTCAGGTGACACCCCCCCACCAACTGTCCCCCTCTC
>VYZX01020736.1:0-10139 GCA_013401335.1 Brachypteracias leptosomus | reverse complement strand
TCAATCCTACCAGTTTGATGCCAGTGCCAGCAATAGGTGCCCAGAGCCTGCAGAGGGATCATAGAGCAGCAGGAAAGTGTCTGAAGAGCAGCAGAAAGGAATTCTGCTCAGTAAGACAGCTTCATCGGAGGCCCAACTTAAATGCCTCTATGCAAACACTCATAGCATGAGTAATAAACAAGAGGAGTTAGAGATGTGCACACACCTGCAGGGCTATGATCTTATTGGCATCATGGAGACATGGTGGGATGGCTCCTATGGCTGGAGTATTGGAATGGAAGGATGTGAGCCCTTTAGGAAGGACAGGGGAGAAGAGTGACCTTGAAAGGTGGGACCATGACAACTTCATGAAGTTGAACAAGGCCTAGTGTAAGGTATGTTGGTTGGTTGGGGCAATCCCAAGCAGAAACACAAACTGGGGGAGCAGCCCTGTGAAGAAAGACTTGGGAATGCTGGTGTATGAAAAACCGACTATAAGCCAGCAATGTGTGCTCATAGCCCAGAAAGCCAATCCCATCTTGGACTGCATCAAGAGAAGAGTGGCCAGCAGGTTGAGGGAGGTGATTCTGCCCCTCTACTCTGCTCTTGTGAGACCCCATCTGGAGTACTACGTTCAGGTCTGGGTCGCCCAGCATAAGAAAGACACGGAACTGCTCAAGCAGATCCAGAGGAGGGCCATGAAGATGACCAGAAGGCTGAAGCACCTTTCCTATGAGGATAAGTTGAGAGAGTTGGGGTTGTCCAGCCTGGAGAAGAGAAGGCTCTGAAGACACCTTATAGCATCCTTCCAGTATGTAAAGGAGGCCTACAAGAAAGATGCTGAAGAACTCTTTATCAAGGAGTATATTGATAGGACAAGGTGTAACGGTTTCAAACTGAAAGAGTGTAGATTTAGATTAGATATTAGGAAGAAATTCTTTACTGTGAGGGTGGTGAGACACTGGAACAGGTTGCCCAAGGAAGTTGTGGATGCTCCACCACTGGATGTGTTCAAGACCAGGTTGGGTGGGGCTTTGAACAACCTGATCTAGTGGGAGGTGACCCTGCCCACGACAGGGGGGTTGGAACTTTTGGATCTTTAAAGATCCAAACCATTCCATGATTCTACAGTTCCAACCCAAATCATTCCATGATTCTACAATTCTATGTCTCAGAGGAGAGAATTATGCAAAGGATGCAGTAAAAGGTCAGTATGTTCTTTAACACCAAATGACCACAAATGCTAAAAGCCTCTGGCATGTCTGTTTACAATGAGAAATAATTTTAAAAAAAGGTTAGCAGCACAAGAGCTTTCAGCACAGCTTCTTGAACTTTCAGTGCTAGATTTATTTTTAATGTTGATGTGAAGTACATAATTTACACTATACATTTCAAGCATAATTTTTAACATGCTTGTTTCCATAACAAACTGTCATTGTAGGATGAATGGGATTTCTACACGGATTTCTGGGTGACATATTTTTGAATGTTTCTATTTTGGAAGTTATTAATTGTTATTATAATTTCTGAGAAACCATGTAGTGTAATAACTAGGCACCAAGTATATAATTATGATTACTCTGAAGTATGTTTTTCAAACTAGGACACAGCCTTTCTTGCATGCTTAATTGTATTCAAAACTCTTAGAAGTATGTTCAGTCAGGAGGGTTCATACAACAGTGATTGCTCCAACCCTTAATTTTCTCCATCATTCTCTATTCTTGAAAAATATCTCCTTAAATAATGTGTCACGTACCTGTATTTGTGCTTCAGGTACCTGTTCTTCTTGCCAAGTGTGTCCATTCTCCAGGACTTCCACGGATTTATAGATAATGGCTCTCGTACATTTTAGAGTCCTCATTTCACTCCTTACCCAAAGAATCATCAGACATTACTAGTTCTTTGGGTTTTCTGAAAAAAAAAAAAAGTGTAGCAGGACTTTAATTTCAAGGTAAATTTAATAGTGCCTTTTAGGATCTTCTAAGGCAGATCCCTTAACCCGCATGGATCCTTCACACTGGTGTTAAGTGTGAAAACCCAGACATTCTCCTGGAAACCGCATTTATTATGATGGTGTTCCTTTCCTGAATTGCTAAATCTGGGTGAGGAAACAGATCCTAAAGTTATGACTTTTTATAGTACAAATGTAGAGAATTTTTTTTTTTTCCCAACTAAGAACCAAACTAAGCCCATATACTGAGGCTTTGCTGAAATATCTGTCTGAAAGGCAAAAAGGATCTGCTTGCTTTAGGTAGCAGGCACATGATTAATTTTGGGGCTCATGTTTGAATCTGAAGCCCAGGATAGGCACAATTCCTCATAACCCCATGAAAGTGTGCTAGAAGTGTTCCAAAGACTGCAACTGAGCATCTTGTGGGTTATAAGAAATTTGCCCTGTGGGCNCCTGGGAGTAACCGTAAGGGACTCTGGAGCACAGGCAGGTTTTTCTATCAGTCCTCCTGGTCAAAGGGAAGGGATTTGAAAGAGCCAGTCGAATCTGGCAAATCAACAAATGGTTACAGGACTGGTGCCACAGCCAGGGGTTTAGCTACTTAGACCATGGGACTTGCTTTGAGGAAGCTGGTTTCCTAGGGTCATTTGGGGTCCAACTGTCAGAGAAGGGGAAAAGCGTCTTTGGTCATAGGCTTGCCAAGCTGGTGAAAAAGGCTTTAAACTAAAGTTGGTAGGGGATGGGAACCCAAATCCATCTCAANAGAGAAGGCTCTGAAGACACCTTATAGCATCCTTCCAGTATGTAAAGGAGGCCTACAAGAAAGATGCTGAAGAACTCTTTATCAAGGAGTATATTGATAGGACAAGGTGTAACGGTTTCAAACTGAAAGAGTGTAGATTTAGATTAGATATTAGGAAGAAATTCTTTACTGTGAGGGTGGTGAGACACTGGAACAGGTTGCCCAAGGAAGTTGTGGATGCTCCACCACTGGATGTGTTCAAGACCAGGTTGGGTGGGGCTTTGAACAACCTGATCTAGTGGGAGGTGACCCTGCCCACGACAGGGGGGTTGGAACTTTTGGATCTTTAAAGATCCAAACCATTCCATGATTCTACAGTTCCAACCCAAATCATTCCATGATTCTACAATTCTATGTCTCAGAGGAGAGAATTATGCAAAGGATGCAGTAAAAGGTCAGTATGTTCTTTAACACCAAATGACCACAAATGCTAAAAGCCTCTGGCATGTCTGTTTACAATGAGAAATAATTTTAAAAAAAGGTTAGCAGCACAAGAGCTTTCAGCACAGCTTCTTGAACTTTCAGTGCTAGATTTATTTTTAATGTTGATGTGAAGTACATAATTTACACTATACATTTCAAGCATAATTTTTAACATGCTTGTTTCCATAACAAACTGTCATTGTAGGATGAATGGGATTTCTACACGGATTTCTGGGTGACATATTTTTGAATGTTTCTATTTTGGAAGTTATTAATTGTTATTATAATTTCTGAGAAACCATGTAGTGTAATAACTAGGCACCAAGTATATAATTATGATTACTCTGAAGTATGTTTTTCAAACTAGGACACAGCCTTTCTTGCATGCTTAATTGTATTCAAACCTCTTAGAAGTATGTTCAGTCAGGAGGGTTCATACAACAGTGATTGCTCCAACCCTTAATTTTCTCCATCATTCTCTATTCTTGAAAAATATCTCCTTAAATAATGTGTCACGTACCTGTATTTGTGCTTCAGGTACCTGTTCTTCTTGCCAAGTGTGTCCATTCTCCAGGACTTCCACGGATTTATAGATAATGGCTCTCGTACATTTTAGAGTCCTCATTTCACTCCTTACCCAAAGAATCATCAGACATTACTAGTTCTTTGGGTTTTCTGAAAAAAAAAAAAAGTGTAGCAGGACTTTAATTTCAAGGTAAATTTAATAGTGCCTTTTAGGATCTTCTAAGGCAGATCCCTTAACCCGCATGGATCCTTCACACTGGTGTTAAGTGTGAAAACCCAGACATTCTCCTGGAAACCGCATTTATTATGATGGTGTTCCTTTCCTGAATTGCTAAATCTGGGTGAGGAAACAGATCCTAAAGTTATGACTTTTTATAGTACAAATGTAGAGAATTTTTTTTTTTTCCCAACTAAGAACCAAACTAAGCCCATATACTGAGGCTTTGCTGAAATATCTGTCTGAAAGGCAAAAAGGATCTGCTTGCTTTAGGTAGCAGGCACATGATTAATTTTGGGGCTCATGTTTGAATCTGAAGCCCAGGATAGGCACAATTCCTCATAACCCCATGAAAGTGTGCTAGAAGTGTTCCAAAGACTGCAACTGAGCATCTTGTGGGTTATAAGAAATTTGCCCTGTGGGCCTTTGGCACCATATGTCTAGCAGGTAGCTGACAGCTGTTCAGAGTGAGTGCAAATCAAGAAGAATTTAAGTAAAAAGCAGCTACTACAGTAAAGCACATCAGCAGTGTGACCGAGGCAGAATGCATGCACTATGGTGGGCAAAGATGAAATTTGAATGTGACATTGCAGACTGTCCTCATGAACATCTAGGTGTCTTTCCAAAAGTCAGCCAGAAGGAATCGTGAATCATGCTTAAAACTCTTATTAACTGGAATTGCCTTGACTTGCACAACAAGGCATCTGTCTCTCTTTTAATTTTTATTATGTAAGTAGAGCAAATAAAGACAGGTACTTAATCCTGTGTAGCACTCTGCATGCTGTAAGTGCCTTTAGGAGGTGTTTATGTTACAGAAAATATAGAATGTGTTGTTGAATGACATTTCAATAATAACTGTCTTCCTGGTTCAAGGTACAGCTATATTCTTTATTGATTTGTGCAGATATAGCTGTGGTACAGTTATCATGAAGCACGCAGTTCATGCCTGTAGCATGTTGATAACAATTACTAACCATGCATTAATTCTTCACAAGTCATTTACATCTGCCATTTATGCATGAACAAACACTGCCTCTAAGAACTTTGAAGCCGACAGGCTAATCCTTTTCACCACTGATTTGCATCCCAATTCTTCAATGATGGTATAATCCATAAAAGAAATTATGCTGGTACTAAATGTGTTAGGCCAGTTAATTACAGTCATACAGTTTTATTGAAACATAGGGGTTAAATGTGAGCATATGAGTTAAATGTGTATGCATACAAATGAGCACCTCTTGATTTATTATTTTTTTTTCCCACAAAAAAACTGGTGTGATGATCTTTCTGAATTTTCCAAAAGATTATCTTACAGGTAGAAAATGAGCCTAAGTAATTTTAAAGACAGGTTTTGTTGGTCTTTTAACACTATTGTATGTGTTTGATTACACTATTGTAAGTGTATGACTGTGTGTAAAATATTTTTTTAAGGTACTATGCTGAGCGTGAGTGTTATAAGGTACAATAAGAGTTTAAAGTTACTTCAATCTCACTAGTAAAATATTCATCACAAGGAGTCATGTTTCAGATGAGAGAACACTTTTTTACCAATTAATACATTTCTCAGGATGATTAAGCTGTCTTTTAGGAACATGTAGAATGTCGCATAGCAATATTATTAACACTAGGTCCTAGGTTTATTTGCATAAGAACAGGAACTATGAATTTAATCATTTTGGAGCCTGTTTTTTAGGTTGAAAACTATGCTGATATTCATGAGCAAAAAACTCTTACAATGTAGATCTTACTGGCTTCAGTAACCTGTAATTAAACTTTAATCTTTTTGCCAATGACATTAGAGAACTGTAGAATCAACTACCACTCAGACAACTGCCTCTGTGGTCTTTCTATACAATGTATGTTTGTTTATATTCTAATGTGGATACCTCCGCTTTTCATATTGATCAATCCTTTCAGGGATTACAGGACATGTGCTCTGTTCTGTTAGGTTTTTTCTCAGATTTGGAGTCATTGCTACAGTACTTTCATTTTAGCAATAAGAGAGCAGGGGAAAAGAAATCTTGAAAGAAGCCATGCACATAGCTTGACAGTGTTTTCACATGGAGATCTGTCAGCAAAGGCATAGCTACATAGGAAATCCAAGTAATAAAATACATAAGCCTGCAAGTAACATATGTTTTGGGCATCTTGTACAATCTCAATTTTCTGTATATCCATGACAGTGATAAGACACGTGGCTGCTTCCTGTGAAGTATGGGCATTATCAATATGATTATGTCTATTATGATCAATATATGCCATTGCATATTGATCATAGGAGCCCTGTAAACTTCTACACCTTCTGAATGATCACCAAAGCCATCAAGATGTGACAGGTGATTGAAATCAAAAACATCTGTAATTACGAAGGTTGCAGAACATGAAATCCTTTTTAAAATTGTGTTTTCTAGTCGTGGAAATTAAATGAACTCAATTTAGAAGAAAAACAAAATAGTTTGGTTAGCATTTCAACTATTGAGATCTGATTTCCAGTAAATGTGGGTCTTGTGGCTGTCTGGCTTTTTAACTGAGTTAAACTGAATGCTAAAGCATGGGTTCTCCTGTTAATAGAAATTTAAAAACAGATATTTGCTTTCCAGAAAAAAAAAGCTTGGTAAAGACATTAATAACATTTTGTCAGATATTTGACACTAGAAGTTCTGTTTTTCAGGCATAATTCCTCCTCTAGTAAAGCAGATACTTTATGAATTAAATATGTTTGCGTTCAAAGAATTTATAATAGCTTTCTCCCAGGTGGATTTTCTGATATCTAGTAATCACTCATGCCAGTCTGCTCGCTTTCTCACTTTTTTCCTTCTGTGGGAACATTAACTCCATTTGTCTTCCCAGCCGCTGTCTTTACAAAACATATAGGACTTAGTATCTCTGAGTTCTCTGCTTTTTTTACTTGTTTGTTTTTCATAAATGTGGTATCAATCAGTTGAAAAAAGTCAAAAGTTTGCAACAAACTGAAACATACACACATACACGGTGTTATTACACAAAACTCATTACTTTAAGAAAGTAGACTAAAAAGGGCAACAAAAGCAAAGAAGTTCTATCTTATACAGCTACGAAGTATCTTTTGTGTGATTGAACAGCAGAGCTTGAATACTGGATCTCCATGTTCAAGTACTGCAAACTGAAGAGAGGACTAACGTTCCTGGGCTGATCAGTAGGAAAGGTCTTGTTATATTTTGCATATGGTTTACAGAAGTATTTTCTAGTGATCAAGATAATGTCTACAATCAGGAATTCCTGGGAATTATTCCCATACCAGAGAACGAACATGGTTAGGCAGTCCCAACAGTGGACACAGCAGCAGTTGCAAGCAGTGGAAAGGTAGCTAAGTCCACCCTTACAGCATGAAATACAATGAATGCTGAGAGAGAGGTGGGTCTGTCCTAATGTTTTCATTTGCTAGTAAAACTTCTATTTTATGTACTTATTTGTCTTCAATAGGACCTCTGAAATACAAAATAACACCAAAACCAATCTGGAGAACATGGCCCATTGCACATGATCAATCAGCTTGCTGCAAAGCTTTCATAGAGGGCTTTTTTCCCAGTCCTTCCCATTTGGGTATTGCTAGGTTGGCTGGCACTGCACTAGGACATCTGAATGGTGTGGAGACTGTGCTTCAAAGTCGGGCATGCATGACAGCTCTTCTGGCAAGTGCCAAGCAAGGGGGGGTGTGAGCGGCATGATTATTCTGTCCCTGCTGGCCTGCCAAGAAGATGCTACCAGGTAGGAAAGCAGCTGTCTGTGACCTTGCCCAGCTTTTATATGATGAGAGACAGGAGAATGGGGCTTTTCCCACAAACCCTTCACTGCCAGCACTTGCTTGAGAGCTGACACCGATTTAATTTCAGTGCATTAAAAAATAAAGGGATATTGAAATATATATTGTCATATTTGATATGATTTGTGGAGTGCAAGACACCTAAAGATACTGCACACATCTTACTGAAGCAGCTCCCTTTTCTTGCCTTGCCACATATATCTCCCTTTTATTAGCTATACAAAGATAATAGCTGTATGCTCTTATTTAATGTGAACCTGAGAAGTGGATGGTATTCATTTCTATTGTATACATTGTCCTGTTGAGTTACCACAAATATACATATATCCTTAGGTGTTTACATCCATAGCTGCATCAGGAAGCACCTGCAAATGCCAGTGGACTTTCAGACAGCCCAAAGGAGGCAATCAGGTGTTTTCTGTACAAGAAGAGGTAACAAGCGGGTGGGCTCAGTGACTGCAGGAAGCAGGATGCAGAAAGCAGAGCCGGCTGTGGCTGCAGTAGCTCGGGCTGCTGGTGCTGGCAGTCATTTGTTCCTCTGCTGCTGCTACTATGGCTGTTGTAGATGCTTGTTCTGCCCTACTGTGTTAACGCTTTCTTAATACAAAAAAGGGACATGTCTGTCCTTATGTCTTAAGCATACTACTTATTTTTCATGCCCCTATCCCCACTATCACAGCAAAAATGCAGAAAACCAGAAATGGCAATTGGTGGGTACCTGATCTCAAACACCTTTATGCCAGTCCTTCCAGAACAACTACAGTGTGCTTGTTTCTATTCCTGAGATAAAGTTTGGAAAGATTTTTAAAAAATAAGCTTAGCTTTTCTTTATTCATGGAGACAGTGTTATGGGAAGCCTCTGGGCTTTGATTTCTGTTTTAGGAAACAACTTCACCTTGTTTAATTTGCAAGTTCCTGTGTTTGAGCTGGAAAACTGTGTCTTTAGAGACCTGTGGCCTTAAACTGACCCATGGCAGTAGGTATTTGCATCTAAATGCACATATGTGTACACACACACCTGTATATGATAGTATATGTATACCATATGGCAGCAAATTCTGAAGGGTATGGAATTATTTTCAGAGGGTGTCTATAATTCATCGAGGACAGGAATGTTGCTCAGAAGGTAGAGCTGAAGGTACCTGACACTTGAGTATTACAGAATCTACACACTGCTCGCTGCCTGCCATGGCACCACATCATGTGCCCATTTACTTCTCATTTGCCGAAGAGGTGACTCTTTACTTTTTATCTGCTATTATATTATAGTCTAAACCCCAACAGAGTTACACAACAAAGCTCGATGGGGATTACAGGACATTGCAGAAAGCGTCCATTAATGTATTACATCTAATCATTGGATCCATTCTGAAGAATAAACTATTCTTCAGGTGATGCTGCTCTTTTCTCATACTGCAGACTGGAACTCTGGCAGTGTATAGTAGGAGTGATAAGAAATAAGTCTGGAAGGTAAAGAAAACCTGGAAATAGCTATGATTCTCAGTGACTTGGTCACAAAAAAGAATATAAGACATAAGGGAGATGATGCCTTTGAACTATAAAGGAAGGATGGGCATTTGCTAACCTAAGACTACTTGGCTCTGTAATGATATCTGCCTATTTCCAAAATGCAGGCCAAAAAGTTCATGTAGGCAGGAAGGTCAGCGTGTATTTCTATAAGTGTGAGACACAAGGAGCTCCAGAAAGAATTTTATGTTCAAATTTCCATTCCATTAGGTCTTTGTTCATAACACAGTTAAATTCTATAGCAACGGGAAAAACAACATCCTTTGCACCAAGGACATGACTCTATCCCCAAAACAAACCTTCTTGCTTTGTCACAGGGAAAGCCTGCGATTTAAATGAAGTAACGGTAACAACTGACTAAATATGACATAAATAAAATCTATGCAGCATTGTACCTCGTCTTCCTCCCGTGCTACTCATCCCCTCTCCGTCCATATTCCCTTGCTCCTACCAAATCTATTAGAAATCTTTCGACACCACCACTGAAAGCGTTCTCCTCCCTCCAGACACTGGAGGATGCTCCCCCCCAGACCTCTCTTCCGTACCTCCCACCGCCCCGGCGGTGCCCTGGGTCGGTCGGCGGGAGGGTCAGGGTTGGGAGCTGCCCGGGCAGACCCTCCCCGCTTCCCCCGCCCCGTTCTTCCCGCCGCCGGAGCCGCGGCTCGCCCAGTGCCCATGTGCGGGCGGGCGGCCGGGACATGCTCACTGGCGGAGCGGCGCGGCTGCCGCACATGCTCACTGGCTGCGGAGGGCACCGCCGGAGGTAGGGGCTGGTTCTGCTGCCGGAGGAGCCGCGCTCTAGCCCCGGCCGGGCTGCGGCATGGCCCGCCGCCGCTTCCCCGGTGGCCACCGGCCCTAATCGCGGAGAGGGGGGGGCCGCGGCGGAGCGTCTGGCGGTGAGCGCTGGGCAGCG
>VYZX01020735.1:17429-34910 GCA_013401335.1 Brachypteracias leptosomus | reverse complement strand
ATCCAGTTGATGACCAGTCACAAATGATGTTGCCCAAAGCTCATTACTGGGGCCTGTTCTCTTTATTAAACAGAAGGAGGAGAACGGGATCAAGGGCATTCTCATGAAGTCTGCAGATGACACCAGCTGGGCAGGAGTGTTGATCTGCTTGAGAGTAGAAAAGCTCAACAGAAGGATCTGGACAGGATGGATGGATGGGCTGAGATCAATGGTATGAGATTCAACAAGACCAAGTGTCAGGTCCTGCACTTGGGTCACAACAACCTCATGAAATGCTATGGGCTTGGGAAAGAATACCTGGAAATTTGCCTGACAGAAAGGGACCTAGGGGTACTGATCAACAACCAGCTAAATATGGGACAGTAGTGTGCCCGGAAGACCATGAGTATCCTGTCTTGTGTCAGAAATAGTGTGGCAAGTAGGACTAGGGAAGTGATTGTCCCCTTGTACTCCATGCTGGTGAGGCCACACCTCAAATACTGTGTTCAATTTTGGACACCTTACTACAAGAAAGACATTGAAATGCTAGAGTGTGCCCAAAGAAGGGAAACGAAGCTGGTCCAGGGTCTAGAGCACAAGNGGGAGAGAGTAAGATGGAAAAGGAAAACCCGTGGGTTATGATAAGAAGCAGTTTAATAAGCAGCAGAGAAAGCAAGGTCGCGTGCGCGCAAAGCAAAAGCAACAAAGCCGTTACTCTCTACTTCCCATCCGCAGGCGGTGTCGGGCCTGTCCCGGGAAGCAGGGCTCCAGAACACGTACCGGTTGCTCGGAGGACAAATGTCTTCCCAGAATCCCCCCGTCCTCCTCCCTTTATAGTTGAGCTGACGTCATATGGTATGGAATATCCTATTGGTCAGCTCGGGTCGGCTGTCCGGGTTGTATCCCCTCCCAGATCTTGTCCCCCCCACACACCCCGTACCTTTGGTGCTGTGTGGGAGTCATAACAAGGGTGTGTGTTATCAACACCTTCTGGCTTCCAGTACTGCAGCATGAAGGCTGTATGGGGAAAATCAGCTCAGACAGACCCACTACACAAATCCATGAGGTTTGATCTCCTTTCAGTGGCATTTCATAAACCAAACTTCTATAAAATTGGTACATACTTTACAGTTTCATAATCTCTTTGATAATCTAAGCTCTGCTTATGATTTCAAACATTGAAAAAGCAGGCCAAGCAAGTTAGTGCCTCAGATTTCATTTACAATATTTCTAGAATAGATATTTCACCTTTATTGTATCCTTTTCTACTGAGCATGTATAATCTGATGACTAACTCTTTTACAGTTGCTACAAAGAAACAATAATCACTCCTCTGACTAACCAGGGCATCTAATCATCCTTGGCTATCAAAGGATTTGTAAATGTCACTGCATTTTGTCACATCCTTCCAGCTGCCAGTGCAACAGTGATGATTTCATGCAAATGCTAAATTCTTTTGTCTGATATCCAAACATGACACACATGAAGAATAAAGGAATCTGAAAGCTGGCATTTTCACATAGAAAATTCTTAATCAAAGTTGTTGAATGTGTTTATGTTCAAGAGAGATAGGGTCCCCCATACATTTTAATTAACATAATTGACATAAAACATGTTCTCTGCCTCATATGATTCTGTCTGAATAGAATCTTAGGCCCAAGGTTAACATTTTCCTATGCTCCGTGAATTACTAATGAGCCTTGTAAACTATAATCTGTAACATATATAGGAACAAACAGAATTGCTTTCCATCAGGAGAGTTTACAGGATACAACACTTACAGTGGGAAGATAGTGAGCTATATCATTTAAAAGGACAGCTTAAGGTTTAAATTATTTTAGCCTTCGAGTCTTTTTAAAAAAATAATTCTTCTCCAACTTTATGTAACCATAATGTGTTATAAGTGACATAGAAAATTTAAAATATTTTTTCTTGTGGTGTTGTCAGTATTATTCTACAACTTTTCTGCTTTTTCACAGATATTATGGATAAACAAGAAAACAAAAACATGAAGTCTACCTAGACTTTAGTAAAGCTTTTGACACTGTTTCCCACATCATTCTTCTGATGAAACAGGGTGTTCATGGCTTGGATGGCCATACTGGATAAAAAATTGGCTGGATGGCCCAGTCCAAAGACTGGTGGCTAATGGAGGTAAATCCAGTTGATGACCAGTCACAAATGATGTTGCCCAAAGCTCATTACTGGGGCCTGTTCTCTTTATTAAACAGAAGGAGGAGAACGGGATCAAGGGCATTCTCATGAAGTCTGCAGATGACACCAGCTGGGCAGGAGTGTTGATCTGCTTGAGAGTAGAAAAGCTCAACAGAAGGATCTGGACAGGATGGATGGATGGGCTGAGATCAATGGTATGAGATTCAACAAGACCAAGTGTCAGGTCCTGCACTTGGGTCACAACAACCTCATGAAATGCTATGGGCTTGGGAAAGAATACCTGGAAATTTGCCTGACAGAAAGGGACCTAGGGGTACTGATCAACAACCAGCTAAATATGGGACAGTAGTGTGCCCGGAAGACCATGAGTATCCTGTCTTGTGTCAGAAATAGTGTGGCAAGTAGGACTAGGGAAGTGATTGTCCCCTTGTACTCCATGCTGGTGAGGCCACACCTCAAATACTGTGTTCAATTTTGGACACCTTACTACAAGAAAGACATTGAAATGCTAGAGTGTGCCCAAAGAAGGGAAACGAAGCTGGTCCAGGGTCTAGAGCACAAGTCTTATGAGGAGTGGCTGAGGGAACTAGGGTCATTTAGACTGGAGAAAAGGAGGCTGAGGGGAGACCTTACTGCACTCTATAACTACATGAGAGGAGGTTGTAACGAGGTGGGGTTGGTCTGTTCTCCCAAATAATAAGCAGTAGGGCAAGAGGAAATGGCCTCAAGTTGCACCAGAGGAGGTTTATATAGGATATTAGGAAAAATTTCTTCACTGGAAGGGTTGTATAGCATGGAACAGGCTGCGTGGGGAGGTGGTGGAGCCACCATCCCTGAAGTTATTTAAAAGACGTGTAGATGTGACACTTAGGGACATGGTGACCTGGTATTGTTGGGTTAATGGTTGGACTTAATGATCTTAAAGGTCTTTTCCAGACAAAATGATTCTTTGATTCTATTCTATACATATACTACCCTATTTTCTCAACAAAAATAAAGTTGAATTTTTGCTGCCTTGTTAGTTATAGAAATCAACAGTTTTGTCTAGTTTTGCAGAAATTCATTAAAGCAAGAGTTTGAAGCTCAAAAGAAACAAATTAGAAATTGGCACAGAGAAGGTGAATAGATATGATTATTCATTTTTCATGTTATAAAACCTAGATGATTTCACATGAAAATAACACTGACGTGTTTAGAATGAAAAAAAAAAGGTTAGATGAGAGACATACTAGATATTAGAAGAAAAGAGATTAGAAAAATTTATAGAAGAAGGAAAAAATGTGATGCATAGATTCTATGAAGTAGAACAGTTAGTGTTGTCTTTGTTTTAAAGAGCTCATTTACAAATAGAAAGTAAAAAGTATTTGACAGGAGAGAAGCAGGAAACAAATTCAACAACTTTTTAAAATCTGTCCTGTAGGGTCTCTGGATACAAGTCTTTTAGTTGGAGCCTTTGGAAAGATCTGAAAAGAAAAAAGGTGCTCTACTGAAAGTCTAGTTATAGATACTCTTAATGCTTGTGAATGTTTTGGTGCAAAAGTGCATTCCAGCACAGACACATCCTCAAGAGTCACATGTGAAACTCCAAATGCTGCCATCTCAGGAGAGATACTACTCCTTAGAGGCACTGTTCTAAAAGCCAAATGAAAGGCACATGTTCACTGTTTTTACCTACAAATAAAAAATGTTTCCGCTTTCAAGGTTGAAAAAATGATCTAATACACTAAAACACTATTGCACTGTGTTCCTGAAGCAGCTGGTAACTTTTTCAGTTTTCACTGCAGAGGCCATACATTATTTATGAGAAAGCCAAGTAGCTTTATCTTCAAAGAAAGACCAGAGACTCTCATTGACACCCCTGAGAGATTTTTTTATTATTATTTTAAATTGAACTATTTATTTAAAGACTTCATTAAGAACTTAAGAGCCTCAGTTCAAGCATATTGGTTGGAAAATCTTGGTTTTCTTTAGCAGTTTTTCAGCAAGCAGTAGAATGGAACCTTGTCAGGTAGAAAGGGTGAAATCCATGTGATATTTTCTCCTTTATTAGTAGCAGAAAAGTATTTCAAAGGAACACATCTTACTATAGAGCATTTGACAGTGCAGAAGTGTGAGCTCTACTGTTTCCAGATCAGTATAAATAAGCCACAACCCTGCATATAATTTATAGATAAGTAGCACTAGATAGAATTAATATACCCTAATTTTAGCAGTTAAAAATTCAGCATTTAGCATAAACTAATTATCCAGCCTCACTATATAGAGACCAAAGAGCAAGAGGCTCCTCCTAAAACAATTATTAGGGATTGTCATTTGTAGAATTTTGTCTTTCTTGTTGACTGAAAAGGAAGAGAAATTATTATTTAGAAAAATATCCAGATCAATACTTAGATGTCCACCATCTCTAAATCTCATCCAGTTCTGTAGGTTGTTTCCATTATTAATGAAGAAGAGTAAGTATCACCAAATGCACTTTCTCAAAAGTACAAATATAAGATAGCTCAAATGAATCACTATCTGCAGATGCCTATTTTTCTATTTTGACTATAAAAGACTAGTTCATAATTTGATATCTACATTTTATTGTTAAAATTAAACAGGTGAATGCCACCCAACCTTACCTTTTTATTGCTATGCTTAAACTTATAGAATTAAAGCATTTCCCCAAAATCTCAATGTGCCTCTTTTTGCATTTGCAACTGTCTAAATACATTTAAATACTTGACTTCATAAAACTTATCCTCTCATGTAAAATAAAGGCATTAGTAATTTACCTCAAAAGGATAGCGAAATTTAAAATGCACTAAAGACTGTGAGATAGCCATTTCTACAAAAAAAAAAAAAAANNAAAAAGGACAAGAGTCAACATGATAAGTCTGCAGAATTAAGGTTTTATCTTTATATTCAATATAACACTGGTGGACACAGTCGGTCATTATAGTGTACAAAAGCCATTGTATTACCTGTCTCTAGTTTTTTTGCCTGTCTCTCCAAAATTCAGGTAACACCTTCTAGAAAATAAATGAGGGCTGGCTGTACTTTTAGACGTATGCTTAAACTCTATTAATCTCTTTTCCACATGTGAAAAATAATTTCATTGATACAAAAGGACAGTGACATTACACTCTAATAGACATAATAAAAATAAGGCTCAGTCCCACTTTGAGAGATGTTCCATCCTTCCAGATTACACAGTTCTACAGATCTGTCATTGTGGGGGAAATAAAAAAAATAGAAAAAGCCAAACACCCCTTCATTTGCAACAAACACAGAAACCGGTTTATTTCATAGCAAGCAAGAAAATAGGCCTTCATTATTTTGTACTAATGTCATATGCACGTACACTGCAGTAAGAATTAAATATTTGGGAGTAGGGAGTAGTAAGACAAAAACTTAGAGGATTCCTCAGAAGGCTACGGTGTGCAATAGTATCTGCAAAAGCATTTAAAAAGGGAGCTGATAGTACCTGACCAGCTTCAAACATGTTAGACAACAAAACATATTTTAATGCAGAAAATAAACACAACTTTCCTAATTAGTTGTTGGTTTGGTTTTTACTTATTTACTTGTTTCAAAGGGTATCCGATGAAATATCACCATGCACAGCCCCTTCCATTGGTTCTGTTCTGCTCCCTGTTGGTTCTTCATACCCCCTGCTTTTAAGCAGAGCACTATATCTAGCAAGTCATGAGAGGTATAGTTGAAACCAAAGGAACAATGGTAGCACTTAATGGTATAATGGGACTGTACACTCATTAAATGAATTTTTAACTTTTAATCTCTGAGGAAGTTGAACATTAAACTTCTTAGATGAATAATGAGAAAGTATAGATATTTCTCACACTTTCTCATTTCCTTTAAAAAATAGTAATGATGGATTCAATATCTATTAAAGTTGCAGGTATTTGTCTTTTACAACCTGTTGCCACCAAACTACATTTTGGTTTTTTCGTGATCAGTCTAGGTTTTTTGAAGGGGAGAGAGAGTCTATATCTGTATTTTAGGCTGTTGGCCTGACTTGACAAAAAATATACGTATCAATTTACCAACAAAATTTTGAACAGTTATCCCTTTTTTTATTCTGAGAAGTTATTAGAATTCCTCACCATTCCCTATAATGCACTGAATCCAATGAAAAGACTGTGGAAACTGTTAAGACTGCAAACATTTTCTTCTTACTGGGCTAAAAAGGCAAGTTTAACACTGTAACACGTTTGGTTGCAGATGGCTTTACTCTTTGTCATGTTACATAGTGTACTGGTTTTGGCTGGAATAGAGTTAATTTTCCACCTAGTGGTATGTTTTGAACTTGTGATGAAGACAGTGTTGACAGCACATTGAAGTTTTAGTTATTGTTGAACAGTGCTTACACATCATCAAGGCCTTTGTGTTTCTCACCCCAACCACCAGTGAGTAGACTAGGGATGCACAAGTTGGGAGGGCACACAGCCAGGACAGCTGAACCCAACTGACCAAAATGATATCCCATGCTATATGACATCATGCCCAGCAATAAAAGCTGGGGGAAGGTGGAGGAAAGGGGATGTTTACAGTGATGGCATTTGTCTTCCCAAGTAACCATTACATGTGATGGAGCTCCTGGAAAAGGCTGAGTATCTGCTTGTTGATGGAAAGTGGTGATTGAATTCTTTATTTTGCTTTGCTTACATGCACAACTTTTTATTTTACCTAACAAAATGTATTTATTTCAATTCATAAGTTTTCATGGTTTTACTCTTCTGATTATCTTCCCCATCCTGTTGGAGAAAAGTGAACAAGTGGCTGTGTGGGGCTGAGCTGCCTACCAGGGTTAAAACACAATGTATAGATTCCTAGCCTTTACTTTGGAGCGTAAGCTTCTGCTCATGAGAGTGGCTAACCTCCATGGCTAATCATGCTCAAAGTGGAATGTGTAGGAATTATCTGATATCTTTAAGGGAGAAAAAGCAGATGTGATGGATTTGTAGGAATATTACTTTGTAGGCCTGTCAGGTAGTGTGATCTCAGAGACAGGACAAGCTATTGAACTCGAACTCTACACACAGGTTTTATTCAATTGCTTTCCCACCTGTAGCTGTTAACAGGTATTTTGAACTTATGATGCTTCAGTCCCTGTACAAGAATGAACATAATGATAATTGCTAATAATGCAAGCTCCTAACAATTCAGTGATATAAGGAATGGAAAGCATAATTGTATTCACTAATACTAATAACCAGTACTAATAGCTAAAAGTTGCTAGCAGATAGGTGTATCTTAGGTGATCTGCTAAACCGCTCTCTATTATATTCCAAAAGTCATGGCAGTCTGGTGAAGTCCCCACTCACTGAAAAAGGGGAAACATAACCCCCATTTTCAAAAAGGGAAAGAAGGAGGAGCTGGAGAACTCCTTCAGAGGCCAGTCAGTCTTACCTCCGTGCCTGGTAAGATCATGGAGCAGATCCTCCTGGAGGCACTGCTGAGGCAGAAGAATAACAAAGAGGTGATTTGGTACAATCAACACAGCTCCACCAAGGGCAAATCGTGCCTGACAAACCTGGGGGACTTCTATGAGAAGGTCACAACATCAATGGACAAGGGAAGAGCAACTGATGTCATTTACCCGGACCTAAGCAAAGCCTTTGACACTGTCCCGCATGACATCCTGGTCTCCAAGCTGGTAAAANGAGGAGACCTTATTGTAGCCTTCCAGTATCTTAAGGGGGCCTACAAGAAAGATGGGGAGGGACTTTTTAGGATATTGGGTAGTGGTAGGACTAGGGGAAATGGATCAAAACTAGAGGTGGGTATATTCAGATTAGATGCTAGGAAGAAGTTCTTCCCCATGAGGGTGATGAGACACTGGAACAGGTTGCCCAGAGAGGTGGTGGAAGCCCCATCCCTGGAAATTTTAAGGCCAGACTGGATGGGGTTCTGAGTTACCTGATCTAGTGGGAGGTGTCCCTGCCCATGGCAGGGGGATTGGAACTAGATGATCTTTAAGGTCCCTTCCAACCCTGACAATTCTGTGATTCTATGAAATAATTTAGACTATTTCAAAAGATAAGGAACAAAGACAACCACAACTTTACAATTGACACTTCAGTCTTTCCATAGAGGTTGAAATTAATAAGATGAGTCCTGTGCTGAAAGTAAGGCATATGCTTAAATTCTTGCCTATCTGGAATGTCATTATGCATTCTTTCACATCTAAAGATACCAATTTATTCCTACAAAAAGTGAAAGTAAAGAGTATTTAATGCACTGTGAAGATGTGAATAGACACTTGAAACTATACTTGGTTATTTTTCTAGGTAAAACAAACAAAAGAACTATTCAGTAAGGTGTTTTTTTCCCTGTAGAAACTTGTATTTGCTAAATCTATAAAATGATGTGGCAATAGTTGAAATAATTTTAACTTAGTAACTGTTTAGCTGCTAGTTTAAAAAAACAGTTGGCCTTGACTACTTTTTTGCCACATGGAAGTTGCTCGCTCACTCTCTACAGAAATTCTGTTTTATTGGTCAATACTGTATTTCACTCTTTACAGACCTTAATCAATTGCCATAGAATCTCCAGGTAGGTTATGCTTTTGTGAATTTGTTCCCTATCAGCTCTTTTAATTCAAACTGAAGAATGTAATAAGTCCTTTTCTCAGCTGATGCTGTGTTGTTGGTGGGGTTTTTAAAATTCTTTCTTTGTTTCTTTATTTTTCTCTGAGTGACAACCTTGGCTGCAATCCTGAAATATTCTCATATAGACTCGCTCAGTAATTAGACATTGCCATGTATGTACCTAAATAGCAATCATAATCAGCCTTCATCAACAGAGGCTAATTGAATAAAGCCAAATCATCCTACATGTTTCCATACTTCCAAATGAAAGCTTGTGGTAATCTAACCACACCATACTTCTGAGGACTTAGTCACTTATCTGAAGAAAACATTGTGTAACAGGAAAATATAATCATATATATGAATCTTTTCATTAGGTTCTGACTAGTTACTGGCAGAAGGAGAAATATTTCTCTTTGATTGAGTAAGTAGCATCAGGATAATGTCCTCTGATCATAGATGATAACTCAGGATAAATCTTTTGACAATTTGTGTAAAAATTTACCATTTTGTGAATGGAAAGGATGAAAGAGTTTGTGTTTTTCTATGCTCTGACACACTGTACAGAAAAAGAAGGAGTTAAAGAGCTATTACTTTCTTCATGTAATGTACCTGCATTTGTATTAGGAGATTGTAGGTTTTGTGCTCTTGGGACTAAAATGTGAATTCTATCTTTGAGCCTTGGTTGAATCAATATAAGGCATGAGTTTACTCATTGAAACTGTCCCCAAAATATTGTTTCTGGCAATTGCAAAGGTCAATAGACTTTCAACACTTTCCTTTATCCTGCACTCATTCCTGTGTCTGCAGCATGATTCCTTACTTCACAGTTCTTTTAAGTGAACAAAACTGTCTCTGTTCACTTAGCATCTTCCTGACAACAGCACAGCAGGAGAGCAGAAAATTTTCTTCATGAGTTTTTCATGCACTCACTGCAATTGAAACAAAGGGGAAGGGACCCTTTGGAAGCTCTGATTAATCCTACCTGCAAAAACAGCTTCTATTTCTAGCTTTAGCATGTAATCTATCCAATACCTATGGAATTATTTATACAATTTATTTTTATTTCTATCTATGTCAAACATTACCCCTCAGTCAACCATACAACTCATTTCAAATAGAATTTAGCCATCTCCCTATGCAATACTCTTAAATTCTGACAACAGTCTATCAAGGCAGCCAAATTACACTGTTAACAAAGAAGTTGTTGCTGGTCGTGACAACTGCCAAAGACTACATAGCCCACTTCCCACTACTGAGGGTCAGTGGGAGGAAATCTTCTGACATCTCGTTCAAAACTGGAATGCAACAAAAGACGTACCTATTTTTTTGTAGAGTAAAGCCTGTTATTAGAGTAAAGCACAGCATTTCTGTTTGAGCTGTGTCAGTACATGGACTGGAAAAACTTACATGTTTGATTCCGGTTTTTTGTTTTCTTTAGTTTCCAAAACATTTTTCCTTAAAGCCTAGTGTCTGTGTCTCTTTTACTCTTTTCTCACATTCTGTTTTGAAGCAAGGCTTCAGTGCCGCTATACAGACTGCCATTGTTTATATTATTTAAGTATACTAGTCGGGGAATATGCCAAAGTTTGCATTCCCAGCACACCCAGCATACTTTTTGGGAGGTAGCATGTGCTATCCCCAAACCATTTTCTTCAACACATCTTGACTAGGATAGACGCAACCACATTGTTTCCTTCATTCTTCTCCAGTTCCTGGCATCCCAGTGTTGGACTTTCTATCACAGCTATCCAAGACTGGAGAGGACTTCTCATTTGCTTAGGCACAGATAAATTTTTATGACCCAGGAATGAAGGAAAATAAAAGTCCTTTTGGTGGCATTATTCAGAATTTCCAACAGTAAAACAATTAATTCTTCCTGCTCCATTTCCATAAGATGAGTGCCCAAATAAATCAAGCTACAGTGACTCCATGAATTATATACTTTGCCCCAGTTTACCCTTCTGCTCAAGCTCTTCTGGCCTAACTCGCCAGGCTCTGCTGAAATAAAATGGCCGATTGATGAGGTAAAGGAGAAATCAAGAAGAGCAATGCTAGTGTTTTCTTATGGCAGATGCAGCTGCAGCTGCCCTGGCAAAGACCTGACAAAGACTGGGGCTTGCTGAAGATCCAATAAAGATCAGGGCTTCACAGTTGTTAAAACTTGATTACTTTGTTTCAGGCTCTTAGCTTGCCTTTGTCATGCATTTGCCTCCAACTTACTAGAAAGACCACGGTTCAGACTTGACTAGGGTATAAATGAGTCCTGCTGAAGAGTTGACTTTGAGTCAGTCCCCTTGGAGCAAATGGGTTTACAGGCAGTGACTCTCCTCTTGGACCAGGACACTGCCCAAAGAAACTTCCTGGACTTGAGTGAGCTCTCACCTCCTTTTGATGAGTGAATATTTCTTCTGGATATATGCTTGAGTAAGCCTTCAAGCCCTCTTGGGTAAATGACTCCCTTTCTGGATACCCTTGAATGGGTATGCAGCTATTGGGGCCATATCCACTCTTTACTAAGACTGATGAATCTACTTCAGTCTCAAGACTATGAAGAGCTTGCCACTGGCAACTAGTGTTGCTAGAAGGTTGAGGGAGTTGATCCTTCCCCTTTACTTAGCACTGGTGAGGCCACATCTGGAGTACTGTGTCCAGTTCTGGGCTCCTCAGTTCAAGAGAGATATGGACATACTGGAGAGAGTCCAATGAAGGGCCACAAGGATGATGAAGGGATTGGAGCACCTCAAATATAAGGAAATGCTGAGAAAGCTGGAACTGTTTAGCCTGAAGAAGATAAAGTTTGAGGGGAGTTTTATTAATGTATGTAAACAACTGAAGGGAGGCTGCAAAGAAGAAGGAGCCAGGCTCTTTTCAGTGGTGACTAGTAACATGACCAGAGGCAATGGACTCAAACTGAAATACAAGAGGTTCTATATGAACATCACGAAACATGTTTTTTACTGAGGGTGACTAAGCACTAGAATAAGTTACCCAAGGAGGTTGTGGAGCCTTATCATCTTACTAAATCTTGTTACAGTAAGAAATTAAGCTTAATCATATTGGTATAAAGCACCTTTAAGTAAAAATCAAAGAGAGAGTTCAACTGACGAAGTGCAGTATATATTCCAAGCTATTCACCCCTGGTCCTTTTATACTTAGTAGGCATAGACACTCTGAATTTACAGATCATTTCATCCCAATATAGATGTCTGGATAGGTCAGATAAATCCTTCTCTTCAAATGTCTATTTCTCACCAGTGTCTCTGAAACAAATTTAATGTGAGAAACTCAGTGGAAACATCTGCATTGCAGATTTCTAAATGCAAGTGAGATATATCCCACTCAGAATTTCTATTCACATTTTGTACTGGTTTGTCACAATTAATGTATAAAAATTCCTTGTGATAATGACAGTGCCCAAATATGTAAAATTTGAAAAATACATATATGGTTTCCAGCAGTATGATACAGAGCCATTTCAAAGCTCTTCATTGTAGAAAAAGATGACCTATATTATCTGAAAAATGAGATGAGTGTTTAGAGAAATGGATTTTTTTTTTTTTTTTCCTGTTTGACTCTACAGATGAAAGTGACTGCCACTGCTGCTGGTAGGAGAATACTTCTCATAAAATTAATTACCATCTGGTAGACCTCAAACCTTAGAGGCATCAGTAGAAAGAACAACTAAGCTCTTTATATTCAATTACTCAACAGAAAGTGGGGACTAACTGCACATCCCAAATAAGGGACATCCTCTCCATTTCTGGCAGTTTGCTGTTCTGGGCAACAACACGGATTACATCCTCAAAGACACAAATCTACAGTAATCTACAAGCATGTTGAATTAGCAAAACTAGCAAGTGAGTGCTTGCAACCTCAGAAATTAAGACTGTGCTTCAACCAGTAACCTTTAACACATCTATGAAGCAGCTGGTTTTCTTGCTCTGAGACTTTTTGCATTTACAACATTATGAGAATGATCCAGAAGTAAAATAAGATAATATCATACTGCCTGCAACATTATTTCATTTTATACACATACTTTTAATCATTCAAATCTATATATTCCTATTGCTTGTTATTTAAGTCTAATCCATATATCTCATATATCTACTGCATTTATATATGTGTCATATATTGTATAGAGAGAGATAGATACACTTTTAAAATTGACTTATGTTCTGGCTTTTATGTTTGCATTTTTGTGCTTGCTTGGCAGCTGTATGTAAAAATGACAGATTAGTATGAATTTTTTTTTGTATCATGTATTCTTTTTTTTTTTCCCCAGTGTTTGCGTTATCATGCTTATATTTAATTTGAATTTCAATAAAAGATTATTGCAGTAGAAATTATTTCCACGTAAGTTTTAAAATACCTGATATTTTTCTGTCTTCCTCTTCTGAGGTTTTATTTGCTTGGTTTTATAGTTAAGCCTGAATAGCTAGGAAAACAAGACAGCAATAGGAGAAATAAAACAAACATCAATGACTTAATTTTAACATTTGATGATAATCCCTTTTAGAAAAACAAAAAGTGATCTGTATGGAACCATAAATTGTGTAAATTGGTAGTGATGACTCTACATGACACAATACAGGTCTATTAAACAGTGTGTAACATACAAACGAAACAAAACCTACCATGTCATGTCTTGTAGGTTAACAAAAGATGAAGACAGAAAAAAACCTGCTATCTTTTCGTCCTTCCTGCCAAAGCGAGATTGCTCCCCAGAGTATAATTTCCTAGTGGTTTGCCCAGTTTCATTTTAAATTATTCTAACAATGGGGCTTCCTCTACTTCCATTAGGAAGTGTAACCATAGATGACAATTTGACATTCACATTACACTCTAGTCCCCAGATGGCACAGTTCGGTGTAATATGACATAAGATTTATTGTGATGGACTCCAACATTTGACAGGCTCCAGTACAATGTAATGTGCTGTGAATGGGTGATTTAAACAATGTTTAATGAAACTGTTACAGCTACAGTAAAATCTTTGGGAAAATAAAGCAAAATTAAATTAAATTTTAAAACAACAACTCTCTGAGCATTAACTTTACATACAGTACATTGATGGGTATTGGCAAACACTTTTGTTACCATGTAGATTTTGTCTGCTGGGCTCTAGACAGGATGAATCTCAGAAAGATGAAGATTAGAATCTAACAGCATTTTCAAAAGATGCCTACATGTCTAACTGCATATTCAGGTGCTCACTGACTTTAAAAATCTAGGACTTAGTTGCTTTAATGGCAGATATTTGTATAGATTTTAACTGCTGACTATACAAGTCTTTGAATCAGCACTAGGAAGAGAGTGCAGAGATGAAGGAAGAAAAGTCATTTACCAGCGGTGCTGGTATAGTATTAGCATTGATTAGTGGTTTTAGATATGATCATATTGTAAACAAGCACTACAAGCAAACAATAAATAGACAAGCAAGAGGAACTGAGTAGTCAGGAAACCAGTAGACAAAACAGAGGAATGTGGTTGGCACAAGTGTACTAATATAACAAGTGTACTAAGTTGAAATGAAGAAGCTTTGCAGGAGCCATCAAGTCTACCTCATACAGGTTCTAATGAAGACTAGCATGCTCAAGCATGCAGCTAATGAGCTACAGCTCGGAAACTGTGGATCACAGAATACTGTTTTTGCCATAGGACTNNNGATGACAGCTCTTGCAGTCATCTAATCTAATCAAATCTAATCTAATCCAATCTAATCTAATCCCTGCGAAAACATGCTTTTCTCTCCAGCCTCTTCTGCAGTTTGTCTTTCTTGTTCCCTGGTAGCCAATCCTCTATTGTGTCTGAGGGGGTTGTACCCAAGAAGTCTCTGGAGTCTCAGACTATAAATAGGATCTGTCTTGTTCTTATGGTCTATGAATCACTTCTTCCGCTTGAGCAACTCATTCATCTTCACATGGAAGAAATTATTTCGCCTTCTTACAGAAAATGAAACCTATGACATCCTTTACAGGTCACAGCCACTATGCCACAAGGCACAGATACTAGTGGTTCAGAATATATATTCTTACAATGTTATGCCATTGCAATTAGACTCTTTCCTACTTACCAGAAGGTGAAAGGCCCTTTTGATTTTATGCTTCATTTTGGACTATGACAATGGGGGAATGTCATTCTAAACACCAAAGACACAAAAGAGAATGAGGCTGGAGAGTATCATGTCCTCACAGTTTTATCCCCCCAAGCTAGGAGGTGAAGTAGGTGTTGAAAACAAAGAAGTCAAATGGAGGATATTTTTGGCACAAGAAAAAAGCAAAGTACAAACCTAAATCTATACGCTAATGAAAAATGTCTTTGCCCACTTTGTTTATGAATTCTAGGTGATATTCTAGGTGATCTCTGTTGGAGCAGATCCAGAGAAGGGCCACAAACATGACCAGAGGGCTGGAACACCTCTGCTGCAAGGATAGGCTGAGAGAGTTGGATTTGTTTAGCCTGGAGAAAAGAAGTCTCTGGGGAGACCTCATTGTGGCCTTCCAGTATCTGAAGGAGGCCTTCAAGAAAGCTGGGGAGAGACTTTTTACAAGGGCTTGTATTGATTGGAAGAGAGGCAATGGGTTCAAACTGGAAGAGGGTAGATTAAGGTTATAAATTATGAAGAAGTTCTTCACTATGAGGGTGATGAGACACTGGAACAGGTTGTCTAGAGAAGCTGTGGATACCCCAACACTGGCAGCATTTGAGGCCAGATTGGATGGGGCTTTGGGTAACCTGGTATAGTGGAAAATGTCCCTGGCCATGGCAGGAGACTTGAAACTAGATGATCTTTAAGGTGCCCTCCAACCCAAACCATTCTATGATTCTATGTTAGGGATTATTTTTGTTGAGCTTAAAGTGATAATATAAAATTTTCTATTTTTTGTTGTTGGTTTTATTTTTTTAGTTGTAAATATAGAAAGTATTCACACTGAGGAGAGTTCCAAGAGACTTACTTTTTACTGACAACAAATTGTATAATGTTTACAGGGAATCTAAAACTCAGCAAATTTATACTTATAAATTTTATATCATTATTCTTTACATTTTGTTTTGAAGGATGTTCCTAAGTGCTAGGTGTTATAAAATTTACTTTGAATAAAATATTGAATAAGTGATTTTCAAAGAAAGTAGTAAGTCCTATAAATGTCATACTGTAAATCTGAAGAGCATTGGCTCAAAAAGGAATACCTAACACAATTATTTTATCAAAACTGAGAATGCTTTATAATTCTATAAAATGCCTTTTGTTAAAGACTACACTACAGCTCAAGCAACATGTTACAAAATATCTATTTTAAGAAGGATTTATGTCTTAAAAACTGTGAGGATGTTCTGCTTAGAAGTAAGAAGGAATCCAGAGGTGTTTTGTCAGAGTTATAAAAATACACTCTAAAACCTGTTTGCTTTCTCTTACTTCCTTTTGCACAGAAAAAGAGAATCTCACTTTTCTAAAGCTTAAAAATGCCTGAAAGGTGGTGTTGGCTTGTTGTTTTTTTCTTGGTATTGAAAATATCTACCTTTTATAAATGCTCAAAAGTCCAAAAATAGAAAGTTTAAGAAACATGCTAAGGTCTAACAAATGTTTCAGGAGGATATTTACTTTTTTTCCATTTCCCACACTATTAAAAATATCTGCTTAGTTCTCACATAGTCAGATAAGTTATTTTCTGACAATGATTTCCAAATATTGTTTCAAAATAAGGCTTATACAAATTAATAGAATTGTTACATGCCTTACTTATGACAATATAAAGATATTTTGATATCAAACCTGAGTATTACTGTAAGAAGTAATATGACTAGCAAAATAACACACACTGGAGATTCAGTTCATTTGTATTTCTTAAGGCAGTAACCACTCTGATTCTATGATTCCATGTACACTGGATAATTTCATGCAGATTTTTTTTTGAAAGCTGAATGTATAGACTGTAGCTAAATTACTGTACAAGGAAATGACCAAAGCTTATTCACAAGAAGTTATTTCTTCAGTAACACACAGCTTGACCTTCTAACCTTCATTGAGGTTATTCAGGATAAAAGAATGTAAAAGTAGAGTGATGCCTCAGCCATTCTCTTTTTAATAGTTACATGTATAGTGGGTTAGAATTCAACAAGTAAGCCTCTCATTGCAAGGTTGTCCAATGCGAGACATATTGCAAATATACTAACTTCAGCTCTCCTACTAAGTATTGTCTGAATTCCAGCCCCTTGTTCTTTGGGGCAGAAACTGCAAGTTCTCCGTATCTCTCTATATCTAATACTACAGTAATAGGAGGTTTATAAAAAGATACATCTATACATAGGAAACAATGTAAAATCTGCATTCAAGGCAAACATTTATAAACTAGATGCAAGGTAAAGAATGAGTTTAAAATTTATTTTCAAACTTGGCTAAGGGTTCTTGGATATCCATTCTGCTCTGTATAGAATCATAGAATAGTTCGGGTTGGAAGGGGCCTTTAAAGGTCACTTAGTCCAACCCCACTGTGGTGAGCAGGGATGTCTTCAACTAGATCAGAGCCCTGTCCAATCTGACTTGGAATGTTTCCAGGTATGGGGCATCTACCATGTCTCCGGGAAACCTGTGCCAGTGTTATACCACCCTCAGAATAAAAAAATTTGTTCCTTATATCTCATCTAAATCTACCCTGTTTTTGTTTAAAACCAATATCCCTTGTCCTTTTACAACAGGCCCTGCTAAAATGTCTATCCTCATCTTTCT
>VYZX01020735.1:6359-17402 GCA_013401335.1 Brachypteracias leptosomus | reverse complement strand
AAGTATTGAAATGCCACAATAAGGTCTCCCCAGAGGCTTCTCTTCTCAGGTTGAACTACCCCAACTCTCTTAGCCTTTCTTCATAGGAAAGATGTTTCATCCCTCTGATATAAATTTTGTAACCCTCCTCTGGACCCGCTCCAACAGATCCATATCTCTCTTGTGCTGAGGACTCCAGAGCTGGACACAATACTTCAGGCTAGGTCTCGCAAGAGCAGAGTGAAGGGGCAGAATCACCTCCCTCAACTTGCTGGTTGCGCCTCTTTTGATGAAGCCCAGGATATGTTTGTCCTTCTGGGCTGTGAGCGCACATTGCCAGTGCATATCCAGCTTTTTATCCACGAGTACCACAAAGTCCTTCTCCACAGGGCTTGCTCTCAACCCCTTCATCCCCCAGCCAGTATTGATAAAGGAGATTGCCTTGACCCAGGTGCAGGACCTCATATTGAACCTCATGAGATTCACATGGGACCAACTCTTCAGCTTGTCCAGATCCCTCTGAATGATATCCTGTCCCTCAGATGCGTCAGCTGCACCACTCATTTTGCTGTCTTCTGCAAACTTGCTGAGAGTGTGCTCAATCCCACTCTCTATGTCATTGATGAAAATATTAAACAGCACTGGTACCAATACAGATCCCCAAGGGATATCACTTGTCACTGATCTTCATCTGGACATTGAACCATTGGCCATTACCCTCTAGATGCAGCCATCCAACCAATTTCTCATTCATCTAACAGTTCAGTTCTGTAATCAGTTTTCTTCTCCATTCTAGTACTTCCTGCTGTAAAGGTCACTCATTATCTGCATTAGGACAAATGGAGATTCCTAATGTTTTCTTTAAATTAACTGTTTTTTCTTAATATTGCTTAATTACTGAGTTGAAAGGGAACAAAATATTGTCTTTCTCTTATTCCCCCACCCCCCAACCCTCTTTTGTAAATTGTCTCTGTTTCTTCTGTTTGCATTCCTGGAAATTACAGCATACAGATTTTTCTTTGCTAATCATATTTCTGACTGTTCATGCCTCACTTAGAACTTTATTTTTTACCTGAATAATTATATAAGGACAGAATCATTGCTTGGAGCTTGCCTAAGGCATCTCATCTCAACACAGAGGTTTGCCTGGGCCATAGTTTTAACACAGCATGCATTCTCACTGCAGAACAGGGTATGCATTCGCTCAGCCAGGTTCCTCCTTTCAGCCTCTACAGTGTTCAAAAACCCAGAGGGTATTTTCTTCGCTTTCACTCACTTTCTTTCCATTATCTATGAGTTGTTCTTTCACACTTCCCTCTATTTCCCTTTACTTTTGCTTTTGAGCAATGCACTAGGTGATAAATCTTATCGTTGTCTTAAATAACATTTTCTATTGTACTTCAGCTGTGCTTAGAACAATGATCCAGTGAGGCCCTGAGCAATCTCAGCTGCCTTTTGAGTCACAAAACAATAGCTTTCAGGGTTATCAGCTCTCTACTTTGAATCACAAGTTCATTGAGCATCAAAAAAGAATTTACAGAGAGGAGTCTGACTCAATTTTAATTCAAAAGTAAATGCTTTTATGGCCACTTACTGTTCATCTTTCTTTCTTGTGTTACTTTTTACCTAAGAATATACATATATGAAAACTCACCCGAATGAACACTGAGAAATTAACTAGGACAAAAGAAGAAAGCTAACAAATATAGTCTTTTTTACTCACTGTCCATTCAACTTCATGGTCTTTTCATCTATGAAAAATTTCACTAAGTTTAGCTGGGATAACTCTTAACTTCACCTGTCCCTCATAAGTAATTAATGAGTTCATGAGTATACTCTAGACTGCAGGAGAACACAGTAATGTAATCTATGCAGGTCAACTTTTGGATAAAAGCTCCATCAAAGACTGGCTACATGATTCAAACACAGTCAGGAACAGTGTCCAGAAATGCCCTAGCATATAAACTTATTGCAAGACAAGGCATCAAAAAAAGGACTCTTTCTAAAATGAAGCTCATGCAATCTGGCAGCCATCTTGGATGTTGTCTCCCTTTCTTCTTCCCAGGAGACTCATTCAAGTTTCTACACCATCTCTACTGAAATGTTATTAAGAGAAAATGTGGTTCAAATGTTAATGTAAACCTAACTAAGTCTTTTCATAACTGTAAGTAGATGTAGATGAGTTTTCAGGCACAGCAAGAATTTATTCGAGTCTGAAAGAAAAGCAACAAACTTTAGACCTAAATGCCAGGTTTTAATATTTTTATGAAATTTATCAGTTAGATTATTAAGATAAGAAAGGAGATTTTACACTTGAACTGGGGAAGATTTAAATAAGGGGAGAGGTGTGATTGTTTCCTGTTACAAAGAAAGCAGGACATTTTTAACATATAACACAGGACAGGATGCAGAGCATATGGGCATTAGGAGACAGAATGATAAAGTGTGAGAAACAGATTATGATATGCCACAAAATCATAACTTTATCAATCCTGTGATTTGGCATTCACAGGAGTGATGTGGTGAATTCTCAGGCTCACCTTCCCAAGGCTTTTAAAGCTCTCTCTAAGATTAAGAGCTCAGTGGTTGAGTGGTTATTTTTCAGGATGTAATTTTCTACTGATAAACATCCAATCCTTTGATTGGGATCACTTGTGTAAGCATATCAGGTCCAAACTATGACCCCAGCCCCAGCACCCCCAGGGTTTAGCAGCTGAGACTATTCTCTTTGTAGTATGTCTGCATTTTGTCTCACTGTGCCCAGCCATGCCCTTTGCTTATTGATGCCATGATATCTCCTAATGGGCCTTGGGCTTCAATGTCATGGCAGGGGTGATCAGCCCTTGTAAGGCTGTGGCTGACAATGGTCTACCAACCTGTCTGCTCTGCTCCCCTTGTGGAGACAAATGGTTGCATTAGTGGTGAGTACACCCTCAGCTCCCTGTGTCCTGCTCGTGCTCCTGCCCAGCACCCTGCCCTGCTGTTCCTTGGCAGGTGGCATCTACTTGTCATAAGGGGATGTGGGTTGTTCCAGCTGAAAATTTATCTTCTGCACCACAGTAGCTGGATTAGCAAATAATACCAGCTCTCTGGGAAGATCTCACCTTGTTTAAACTCCTAGATAATCAGGACCATAACAGCATTGCCATACAACATCATTTCTTTAGATCTTTCTCTCATGGCTGCATCATATAACAAAGTCAATCCTGAAACATTCCACATCTTCCTTTTTTATTCAGCTTTGGCCATCAACCTTTATCTTGAGGCCGTTGTAGACAGTCTATTCTGCCAGTCTGAGTCTGAAACACTTTAGTTTCTCTTCAGGTCCCTGTCCTTCTTTACCCTGGACTCAGAAACTCAAGTCATTGTTCTATTTTTGCTCCACAGAGCCTTAAGTGGCAGAGGCGGCCATCAAAGCCTAACCTGAGAGACCTTCCCATGGTTATTCCTAGGTCTGTGACTCTTCCTCTGAAAGTAACAGACTTGCCCAGCCTCTAGACACCTGTCATATTTTTGCCTAATCATTGACCCAACCATGAACTCCATCATAATGGACATCATGTAAAGAATAGAGCGAAAACTTGTTAATAAGAATGAGAATACTTTGTGCCAAATTAATTTCCACAGTTGCATTTAATTCAGTATTTATTTTAGGGCTGAATTTGTTTCTATCATTTAATGACTAGTTAAAAAGACACTTTATTGCTCCCCTGAGATGTCATGATGATAAAAGGTGCCCAAGCAGTCTCCTGGAAGCCTCTTCAGCATGTCATTGGTACTCTTCATCAGGGATGACCTCTCAGTGTATGGACCAGTTGTAGTCCAAGGTCATTTTTAACCCCAATCTGCTCTTACTATTCTGTTAAAATTGACCCCCGTGAGGCATATTTAACAAGGTTTGCCAGTCTCTGAAAAAATGCTATGGCAAATAAACCAAACCAGAAATGGCATATATCAGAAATGGCATATATCAGGAAAGAGAACAGAGCTCATAGGAATTGGGTCATAAAGTTGAAGATTTGAGACTTTACGTAAATACCCTGAAAATCTACATTGTACTTAAGTACATGAAAAAGTGTTCTGTGTCAGCAAGCATTTTGTTTCAGGAAATGACAGAAGGGAGTCATAAAGTTTGCAAAGTGCTACTGAAAAGGAAAGCAGCCCAAGTGCCAAGAAGATAACTGATGCTTTAACAGCTGTTAAATGTTATGTTCCAGACCGCAGCCCTAAAAGAGAATTTGCCAACTAGAGAGTTATCAATAATAATAATAAAAAATATTTACCTGTTTATATATTCTTTCAGCTAAGGATCTCTATGTTTGATGTGCAGTAGCAATGGAGCTTTAAAATTCATTAGTAACACAGATACATAACTGAATGCTCTTCGTGTAGACTGAGAAATAAATTTTATATAAAATTGTAAAAAGTCAAGGTAACACAGCAAATAATAATAAAAAAATCAGGATTAAGCTCCTTGATTTTCTATATTACATTCTATGCAACAAGCAAAAAATGGCTGTAATGTATTATCCAAACAAGAAGACCAGTTGGATAGAATGTGGTTACTCTTGTAAATGTGACATTTACTCCTTAGATGTAAGCTTTTAAGCTTCGAATATAATCAGGATCCCAATATTTTTGGAAAGCATCTTGTTTTATTTTGTGTTTGGTCTGGCTGAGATGGAGTTAATTTTTCCCATAGCAGCCCTCATAGTGCTGTGCTTTGTATTAATAGCTAGAAAGGTGTTGATAACATACCAGCATTTTGGCTATTGCTGAGCACTGCTTGCACAGCATCAAGGCTGTCTCTCTAACATTCATCCCTCATCAGTAGGCTGGGAGTAGGCAAGATCCTGGGAGGACACATAGCCAGGACAGCTCTCCCCAAGGGATATTCCATGCCATATGCTGTCTGCCTACCAATAAAAGCTAAGAGAAAGGAGGAGGAAGGGGAGGCATTCATTATTTATGACATTTGTCTTCCAAAGCAACCAGCTTACTGAAGCCCTGTTTCCCAGAAAGTGACTGGACATCGTCTGCTGGTGAGAAGTAGAGAATAAAATCTTTTTTTTTTCCCTTTGCATTCTCATAAGACCTTTGTTTTTGCTTTATTAAACTGCTTTTATTTTGTCCCACAAGTTTGTTTGGGTTTTTTTAACCTTATTTCCTCCCTCCCTGTTCTGCTGAGGAGGGGAGTGATACTGCTGGGCACCTGGAGTCCAGCCAAGATCAACCCACCACATATTTGTATATCCTTCTTGTCAGATTATTTTAATAGACAGTTCTTCTAATTGTCTCTCAATGTATTTGTTATAGCTGTATTTTATTGGTAGCAATGGCAATATTCATAATACTCAAGGTACACTTAAGTACTTTTTCTTTTTTCCTAACTGAACACTATGCTCTATGAATGCCTACCTGAAAATATTTAAACACTCTTAATCCTGGCCAGGATACAGTGCTAATTGTTCTAAGGACAAGATGATCTGACATATCATGTCATTTATGCTACTGATCCTTTCAGTTGCAATTATTTCCTTATAGATGAAATCCATCAGACATGACCTTAGTGGAAAATGAGTTAAGTCAATCATAAACTATTCCTGGTCAAGAAAGAGAATGAAGCATTTCCTCAGAAGAAGCTACCTCATCTGTCTAAGCATCCACCCCTCAGGCCTAAGTCTTTCTAAAATTGCAGAGAAGGCTTAAATGGCCAATGTAAATTAAACTTTTAACTGGTTATGTAAAGTGAGATTAATCCTCCTTGATATTCCAATTAATCTGTAGCAAAATGTGACACATTCTTACTTTTTCCCTCCAAATGACATCACAGGATATGAAAATATAAATAATGACAAAAATAATTTTGAATGGAACTATGGAATGTGGAATTGTATTATGGCTTGTAGAGTTGTTGTGTCGGAAAATTTATTTGGCTAAGATTTTGCTCAAAGGAATGAGCACAGTACAAACACACTTTGCACTGATTGTATTTCAAAGTACCACTGCTGAGTTCTTGATCTTTAGCTGTATACAAGGAAGATTTTGAAGATTCATAGAGCTGCCATGTAGACCCAAACTATTTGATTTTAAGAGTTGCAGCAGTGACTTTATTTTGCCTATCTCTGTCATAGCTAAGGGGCCACTTTTGACGCAGTAAGTCCCTCCATTTGGCAAAGAGAGGGTTTTGTATGGAATTCATGTAACATCAAGCTCAGATTTTCTAATCCTTCAAGTTACACTGCTCTGTTATGGGAAGAGGAGATTTATTGCCCCAAGTGTCAATGTAAGCAGAATCATACTTTCTTCACCTAATTGCAAGAAAATCAACTAAACAATTTCCCTTTTCACTGTAAAAATAGATGCTTAACCAATTTTTAGGTCAGGAAATCTCCTGTGTACTGTAGTTTTTTCTCAGATTTCTTTAGTCTCATATTGCATATTGTGTCTTATGAAGTTTCTGAGTGTATAAAATGTTATTTATTGGACAAAAGACAATTTCATCAATCATACAACTACAAATATGTGTTTAACTAGTGTATCAAGGGGGACCAACATTAACAGAAAATCCACATGAACAGAATATTAGGATATGTTTTTTAAATCTCTTTGAGATTCAGTACAACTTCTTTCTAATTAGATGTGTTCTGTATATGTACATATAAATTTTGTAAATGGCTAGAGCATGCCAAATATTCTTGTTTTAATTATAATAAATAAGAGTGATGTTTTAAAGAGTGAAGTTTTAATGTTAAATTCAATTTAACAGTAAAATGAAGTCACCAAGAGACACTGGATCTTTCTTAGGGAAAAGCAAATGAAATATTATGTACCATAAAAGTGCACAGAGTAACAAGAGTATTCTAAAATCCGTCCAGGAAATCAGAAGAAAACAATAGTTTGAAAAGAAACATAGTACATTTTAACATGAATATTAAATGATGAAGGTTTTATTTTCCCTTTCTAATTTGTTTGAAGAAAAAATAATTATTGCAGCTGAAACAGCAATCTTAAGAAATATGTACTGCTTTATCAGAAGGAGAATTTGTTCCAAGTGAGAAAACAAAACAAAATAACCAGGAAAAACCTCTTACCACAGCTCAGAGTATTACAGTTTTATACATTAGAGATAGGGCAAATTCAAAAGTTTTATGATTTTTTTTCTTTAATAGACAATCTTATTTCTCCTGAAGGATATTAAATAATGTCTAAACTTTTGCTATAAATATTATATATACTTATAAAAAAAAGAGTTTTCTCAGTTCATTTTTTAATGTTTTTAAGTGTCTTTTCTGCCTTTAAGGTTGCTCTGCAACCTCTGGAACAAATCTACTATTAAGCTACAAAGTCTGAAAAAATCCCATTTGTAACAAAATGAGAAAACCTACTTTTCTGGAAACAAGAACACATTTGTTTTGTTATTTCTAGGCTAAAAATATTAACAATTGGAGAGCTGGCTCGTAAAGGCATCCTTTCTCACAATGAGTTAAGACAAAACTATTTTAAAATCCATCTCACCAAAATGTGACTAAGGAGAATTTAAAAGTCAGTGCTTGATTTTGGAAACATCATATTGCTCTGTGATTTGCTGCACTGGGAGAGGAACACATGGCTGCAGTGTGCAGTAGCAGACCAGAGACTGGATTATGACAAAGTGGGTGACAAAACCTCTTTTATTCTGAAGACAAAGTCTTGACTTTATCAAAACAACATCTGGATTCATTCTGAACAGAGTCAGTAGTAGGTGTTCCCCCTTCCACTGACTTTACCTAACTCTCCTCCCATCTCACATCCCCCTAAATATGTTATCTACTTTGCATAATTATTGTGGATTTAAAGGAAGTATTCACGAAAGAAAAGATTCTGTTTGCCATATAAGTGGTTTGCAGGATTTTTACTTTATGGTTGTGACAGCCTACTGGCTAGGATGTTCCATTTTCTTGTTCCCTGCTTGTTAACACTACAATAAATGTATAGAATTGTATAAAAATATATAGATTCTCTTTCCTTACATAAAACCTTGAGTCCAACACTGAACTCATTGTCCTTTACTCAGTGCATAATTAAAACTATATGTAAACCTCATAAGCCTCACCAAATCAAATACACATTTGATGTGTTTTGCTAGAAAGCAATGTAAGCACTAAGCATAAGCCCAAAATGTTCCCTAAATTGTCCAAAGATTTATTAACTTCAAAGGTTTATAATTTTGGGGAAGATATTTATTCCCAGGGTTCTTCTCAGTTTCTTGGATATAATATTTCCCTTTTTGTTTTCTTTGACAGGAAACTTCCTTAGATTAACTAAAAGGGTTGTCTCACAAGAGGTAATAGATAGTTTTAAATCCAAAAAAGTTGAAGATAGTGTTGATACATAATACGATTATATCTTTAGTTTCTGGCAACAAAAGCCATGAACTTTTTTCCCAGTATGTCCTGAAAACTAGAAAAAATCGTAGTTGCCTACTTTTGACTGGTTTATATAAAAGTGTAGTGACCCATTGTGTTAAGTCTGTACAACGGGCCCTGGAATGATTTTCCAAGCACTAGTATTTGGTGCACACTTCAGTTGTGTTGTGGTTTTATCCTGGGATGCAGCCCAACTGCATTGTCCCTCTCTGCCCTCCACCCATGTCCTCACATATCTCACATAAATTCAGGCACTGAGATTGGAAGGGAACTATGGCCCATGTTATTAAGAATCTGTCCTAGTCCAGATGATCACAACTGTAGAATGGATGTTGAAAAACACTTGCTGTATATATAGAAACAACAGTAGAATGCAAACAGCAGTTTTTCTTATTTATCTCAGAAGCTATTTTTCAAAACTAAGAAACAGTCCAATGAATGAGATATTACATACAAGGTAAGGAAATCATTCTCTAGAGCTGCATAGTGTGGACACACTGAATTCCAGAGTAGAGTTAAAAATGCTTTTAAATTCTCCAGGTGTGCTCCCTCAGGATATATAAACAATCTCCTTTGCAGTTCTGAAAATGCAATGTTCCCAAATGCATTTCAAATGTTGATTGTTCATGGCTTTTCTATGGGAGAAATCTCAGATTTATCTTTTCCCTTACCTTTCCTCCAGAGTCCACCAAAGCCCTAAATGGGAGAATAGCCAAAGCTTGCAAGCCATAAAGTGACAGGATTTACTGAGAGAGAGCAAAATGTGCAAAGACCTCTTCCACATCCATAGTAATCATAGTGGAGAGCCATTCAATTAGGCATAGGTTTTAAATACTCAAGCAGTAAAATAAAAAAACCACAGCTTTTCTGTGACATGGTGCTCCTCCTCTTATGTTCTGGTGATGGGACTGTATGGACTGTATGAGGCTGGCCGCAGCAGGGAAGAGAGCAGAAGGGCTGCTATCCCTCAGCACCCCTAGCCAGGCAGGAGTGAGTCCTGAGAATTTGTAAACAAAGGATGCCCCCTTGTGCAATAGTATCACTGAGCACAAAGCCTGTGATTCTGGAATAATGTGTATTCTGGAACCACGGGTTTTCTATTAAAATGCTATGTAATGAATTAAAAGTATTTCTTTATCTATATTTTAAATCCTAATTTCTTAAATTTAGCATAATTATGGCATAATATATGAATAGAAAAAATATGATGGAGTGTTTTCATGAACTGTATTTTCATGAACTGTATTTCAAATTTGCACAGAGTAAACATAGCTTAGAACATTTTTTATTAACGAATGGGTCCTAAACTCTTTCTTTTTTAATTCCCATGGGATTGCATTGGCTACCATATTCTGTAAATCAAAATTGAATTCAGAAGTTGAATTTAAATCCTGGCAACCCTTCAAGAACATTAAAAAGAAATTTTGGAGAGACAAGCTGTTATATTCTAACTTTCTTTTTACATGAATATTAAAAGAATATTTTCTTTTTGTAATCCATACATAACATATGTCCAAAGACTGTCCTGCAGTATACCAGTTAACTGACCCACTTATCTTAGTTAAAATCTAGACAAGAAAAATGTATTTTAAAGGGATCTGAAGACTGCCATACACCAGCTAAGTATGGTTGATTGGTTGTTACCTTCCCACTTACTAAGGACACATTTTTACAGACAACTAAAATAGCCCAGCAACCCTTCTCTTGCTTTTAGACTAGCTGGTGCACCATGTCTACAGCTATGCATTCTGGTACCCAAAAAAGGTTGCAGACATCCAAACTGCTTCTTGGCTAAGGTCCCTTAGCTAATGGTTGCCCTGAAATCAAAACTGGGAAGAGGCAGTCAGAGTGGCAGCTGGCCCCTGCTTGTCAGCTGGCCCCTGCTTTTCAGAACAGTTTAGCAGGAATTAACATACCTGTGCCCATATTCTCTTTAGATACCAGTACAGACAGTTTGTCATTGGTGAGCTATGGGGATATTTCCTGTTAATATAAAATATGTATTTAAACCAATAAAGATAACTTTATTTTTCTATGGAAAACCTACTGCTGATTTCCAAATGAGCTGAATCAAGACAGTTTGTCATTGGTGAGCTATGGGGATATTTCCTGTTAATATAAAATATGTATTTAAACCAATAAAGATAACTTTATTTTTCTATGGAAAACCTACTGCTGATTTCCAAATGACCTGAATCATTCTCTTAAGTATTTATAAGGAANCTTGGACAGATGTATAGTGCAGTTAAGAAAATTTATTACAATGAAGAATATGAAAATTTGCTTAATACTGCAGAGCAAAGAGTGACTTTATTATGCCAAATGTGCATTGCAGAGTAACTAAAAAAAAGTGTGTGATGGAGGAACTCTTGAAAGATGCTGATATACACAGTTTCAATGAGATATCTGTGTTTAATAAGGTTAGTTACTTCTGTGAGCTCTTAAAGTTCAGGTTTTTATTTACTAAGGAATAAGCTATCTAGTAAAGGCAACACAAGCATTACTTCAAATATAAATCAGTGTAAATTGGGTTACATTTTATCTGTGAGTTATTGAAGTAGAAACAGTATTATTATGTATAGAGGTACTGTGGAGAAGAGAAAGAAGCACAGATGTTAATGTAAACAGATTCAAGAAACATATATGGAGGTGAAAT